>JAPFFP010000103.1:2241012-2260728 GCA_026153255.1 Solanum medicagineum
GAAAAATTCATATTTTATAATTTTTAAATTTAATATAAATATCGAATATTAATAAATTATTCCTATATAAATTTATGTATTTATTCTGTTTTGAATATATGACGATAAAAATAATTTTTGTCAGTTAAATTTTGTTTCAATCAAGTATCGTCTTATAAGCTTTTTGTTTATGTATCTACACCAAAAGAGCTTTCACAAATATATATTTAAGTATTTGTTGCGAGATCTTTCTAATAATTTTTTTTAATAAAATAATTTACAGCCACACCAGGAGGAAATGACAACAATGGAGTAAACAAATTTACATGGAGTGGAATGTCAATTTTACTTGTACTTTGTGCATCTTTGATGCTTGCTTAAAAGGCACTTATTTGTGTTCAAATGTTGGAATTTTTACATGTATTTGTTGTTTGTTTCACTCATCATTTGTATATTTTTGTTTAGTGTTACATTCTTGATGTATGGATTTGGTTTATTATACCATTTAATATACTTAATTATTATTATTAGTTAAATACTTAATTATTATTTATGTTCTACATTTTTGACAAACTAAACTTGTTTCAAAGTGTTTGACATTTTATTTGAAAATAAGAAGCAATTCACAATTATTGCTTCAATAAATGATTGTGTTAGTTGAGGAGATGCTTAATTAAGAGTGATATTGAGATAATCTGTATTAGACAAGTCAAGTCTGATGAGCTCGACTCAGAAGACAAATCTTTATTTTCTTTGATAAAGGATTTCAAACTTGAGGCTCCCAACATGAAAGTTACAAGTTCAAACTATCGAGCCAATCCGAAGAATGAGTTAAAACAAAATTTATATGTGAAAATCTACTAAAAATTGAACAAATAATGAATATGAATTTATAATCTTACGAGTCAAATTGATTAAATTCAAATTTTGAATTTGAATTTGCCTTTGCCTCAAAGCTTTCCTTTTTCACACTTATAAACTTTTACAAGTGCCTATATATAATTATCTAATTTTAATATTCTCTCTCTTTTTAATTTTTGTATTAAGGAGAGTGACCGATCATATGCACTTCGAGAGGTTTGGGTAAACCTTTAGTAATATAAAGATTTTAATCATTTAATATATAAAAAAAATTTTAGTATTTTTTTCATTTAAAAAAGAATAATTTTTTTGATTTGTTTAAAAAAGAATGACTTCTTTTTAATTTTAACTTTTCATGTGACATGTTTAAGGCTACAAGATTAGATACATTTTGTACATTTAACAATAATTTTAATATAGAACCATAAATCAAAAGTTCCTTCAAAAGTCACGAGTTAGTTAATTTCAAATAAGTGATAACATATATTAGGAGAGTTAATTGTTAAGAAGTCCTAAAATATATGGTAAAAAAAAAAAATATATGATAAGAGTTCTAAAATATTGCATCGACCTTAATTGTAGTTTTAGTACATGCATACTTTTTACGATGAAGGGCAATACTTATAGTCGTGAGGATAACTAACATTTTCAAAATCACGTATTTAACACATATCTGCACTGATTATGTAATATCTACTAATAGACATTTTTAGGACAAGTATTTAGGGTATAATATATTATTTTTCTCCCTTTAAATTTTCATTTTACTTCTAATTATGATATAAATTATGTGGTTTAATTATATTTTTAGGTATACCGATTTAGTGGTAAAACTATTATCTTAGCCTTTTTGGTGGATGACTTCTAGTTCATTTTATTACAACTTTCAAGTTATCATCTTTTGCTTCAATATTATGTAATTGTAAATTATTATAAATACTTGCGTTATTATTATGCTTATATATAGATAATTCATTTTTTCTCTATCTTATTGTTTAGAGTATGTTTTCGTATATCAATATTTCATATAAACATAAATTTGAGGTTTTGGTATTAATAGTGAAATTTTGTTTCATATATATTTTTATCTGAAAAGATTTGCATTATTTCTTTTAAAATTTTTATAGTTAATGATACAATAGACACTTTTCCGACTTTGTGGAATTTCACTGGATATGTTGTTGATACAATAGATACTTAATAATTTATTTTATATTTATTACTAATTTACGTGATATGTACATGTGACGCACGTTCAAAGCACAAATATTTAACTAATTATTTTTAATAAATATGTCAAGTTAAAAAGAAAAAGAATTGAAAAAGTATTAAGAGGTATATTAGTCGAACAATACTTTTAATTAATCTAATCTTAATCTTAGTAGTACTATTTATTAGAAGTTTCTAGAACATCCCTCCACAGTCCGATAGAGTAAACCTTAGTATAAATAACTGAATCAGCCGTCACTATCAAAGTTCTTCCATTTCTACATTTCAATCTTCAAATTTTCATTAGGGCAAAACGAAAGAAAAAGCTATGGACGCTTCGAAGTTGAACAAACTGAAGGATTTTGTGGAACAGTGCCAAGCCGATCCTTCAATCCTCTCACATCCTTCGCTTTCCTTCTTCCGCAGCTACATTGAAAGGTACATCATTCAATTCATAGTATTGGAGTTAGTCTTTTTTTTTGAGTTTATGAGTTTGAAGCTAGAATGTTTGAGATTATAGATTCTGAATTCTAGGCAGATTACTGAATTTTTAAATTTGTGATACAACGTTCAAGTCCTTCAGTATCAAGGAAGCTAAAATTTTGTGTTTATAGGTTCTGAATTCCAGTCAAATTACTGGATTTTAAAATTTGAGATACGGTGTGCAAGTCAAATCTACCACATTGAATTCAGTATCGAGGAAACTAGAAATTTTGAGTCTAGAGGTTCTGGATTCTAGAAAACGCAAATTACTGGATTTTTTCAGATACAGCTTTCAAGTCAAATCTACCACATTTAGTTCGATATCAAGGAAGCTGGAATTTTGAGTTTATAGGTTCTGGATTTTAGAAAATGCAAATTACTGGATGTTTAAATTTCATGTACAACTTTCAAGTCAAATCTACCACATTTAATTCAGTATGGAGGAAGCTAGAATTTTGATTTATAGGTTCTGGATTCTAGAGAACACAAATTACTGGATGTTTAAATTTCAGATACAACTTTCAAGTCAAATCTATCACATTTAATGCAGTATCGAGAAACCTAGAATTTTGAGTTTATAGGTTCTATATTCTAGAAAACGCAAATGACTGGATTTTTAAATTTCAGATACAACTTTCAAGTCAAATCTACCACATTTAGTTCAGCATTGAGGAAGCTAGAATTTTGAGTTTATAGGTTTTGGATTCTAGAAAATGCAAATTAATGGATTTTCGATAATTTATTTATCCATATTAAGTGGATTTTAAATTGGAGATATGATGTTTGAGTCAAATCTACCACATTTAATTCAGTAGAGTGCGGAGTTAGGATTTCGAGTTTGTGTGTTTGAAGTTAGAATTTTGGTTTATAGGTGTTGAATTCTAGAAAATGCAAATTAATGAAGTTTTGATTGAGTGGGCTTTTAGATTCCGGATACAATGTTTGGTTCAAACGGTAACATTTAATTCAGTATCTAAGGAAGCTAGAATTTTGAGTTAATGGGTTATGGATTCTAGAATACACAAATTAATGAATTTTTGATAATATATTTACAGATATTAAGTGGAATTCAATTTTGAGATACAGCGTTTGAGTCAAATGTACCACGCTTAATTCAGCATAGCGCCTGATTTTGAGTTGATGAGTTTGAAGTTAGATTTTGAGATTTCTGAAATCTAGCAAAAGCAAATTCAATGGTTTTTTGATAAAATGGATTCTTGAATTTCAGATACAATGTTTAATTCAACCTAACACATTTAATTCAGTATCGGGGAAGTTAGAATTTTGAGTTTATGAGTTATGTAGTTAGGATGTTAGATTCTTGAGTTTGAAGGTTCTGGATTCTAGAAAATGCAAATCATTGCATTTTGATTATTTTTATATACATATAAATAGGATTTTTAAATTTCAGATACAATATTTGGTTAAAATCTACCACATTTAATTCAATATCGAGGGAGCAAGAACTTTGAGTTTATGAGTTCTAGAGTTAGAACTTTGAGTTTATAGGTATGGATTCTAGAAAACACAAATTACTAGATTTTTGGTTGTTTATTTATGCATATTGTAGAGTGGGTTAGGGTATCACATTAGTTGGTGAATAGACAAGTGGTTTGCTCATATGGACTTGAGCTATCCTCCTCTAATGATCTAACTCTTTGCTTAAGTTAGGCTCAAGTGCCACATCTTTATATAGTATTAGAGCCAAGTCCATTCTCGTTTGGGCTCCCGGTCTGTGCGCCGGTTAGATCTGGGCGTGAAGGGGCGCCAGTTGGGAAATAAACTGGTGGGTTTGCTCATGTGGATTTGAGCAATTCTTCCCTCATAGCTAGCTTTTGGGATTGAGTTAGGCCAAGTGCGATATCTTTACACATATTAAGTGGGTTTTAGATATCAGATACAACGTTTGGGTCAAATCTACCACATTAATTCAGTATTAGGGGAGTTTGAATTTCGAGTTTATGGAATCTGGAGCTTATAGGTTCTAGATTCTAGAAAATGCAAATGACTTGAATTTTGAAAATTTTGTTATACATATTAAGTGGATTTTTAAATACAGATAGAAAGTTTGAATTAAATCTGCAGGTTCTGCCGAGCTTGTATACGAAGATCTAACCCTGGGCCCTAAAATTGAACTTCTCCATGATACAATTTTCATGCCTTGAACTGCAACTCTAATCAGAGGTGGATTCTATTTAAATTCTATGAGGCCAACCTTTTAAGTTATATTTTTGAAGTTAGTGCAATTTTCAGTAAATTCTTACCCATAAATTTAAGATCAACTCGAAACTTATGGGTTCGATTGGATCCGTACCCTAATATTTGTACGAAGTTCAAATGGCTTTCCATAAGAAAATTAGATATATGAGTGTATTACTGGCTTAGTTAAGATTTATCTGGTGTTTGCTGAGTGATTACTGTTTGATTATGTGGCAGCATTGGTGGTAAGCTTCCTTCCTCAGCTGGAGAAGACAAAGCGGTATTTACCCTAATTCAGTAAATGTTCTGGCATTATATATTCTGTTCTTTTTGGTACTTGCACAATGTTTTGCACAGGTTCTCAACTTTTGGCCAAACTCATAGCTCCTTTTAGTTAATGAGTTTGTAATTAAATGTTCATACATAGCTAATGGATTTCCTAGTACAAACATAGGCTCTAAGCAAAATCTATTGGGTTCGTGATTAAATATTTACACATATTTAATGGATTTCCTAGTACAAACATAGTGTCTAAACAATATCTATAGGGTTTGCCTGAACCCATACCTAATATTGTAACTCCACCTCTAAATTTCAGTGGTATGATGTACCCACTTTCCCATATCTCCTCAGAAGAAACAAGAGTTGTTATGGACTGTGAGAATGAAGCTATTTTGAGGAAAATGACCAAGTGAAGTTGAAAATAAATCTTGTTCATGTTTAAATAAGGGAGAAAAGACTTCCAAGTTCAACTCAAGAAATAGCTATAATACAAGATCACAAGCTCTAAGTCATCTAGGTGGGGGTACTAACTGTTCGAAAAGATACCTATACTCATTACTTTCTCAAACAATTATTCTTTTCTCCTGAGCTTTGCATAGCCAGTCTAAACTCCAGAAGTTCTTATAGGTTGACGACCAGTATAATAATAGTTATGCAATCATGAATATGTAAATACCAAAAAAGAATTAATACAAAAGATTGGTACAACTGGCTTCAACTAGTCAGGAAGAGAAACATAATAAATAGAGTTGTTGGTTTTTCTTGTACTCCTCTGGCATCCATCCTTTTTGATTCCCTTGGGATATTCATTAATTTTGGAATCAATGGTATAAAATAAAATGTTGTGAGAGCAAAGAAAATAAATGTGTCTCTTAAGGATTCTGAAATGATACGAAATATTATGCTCTTTGCAGAAGTCTCATGTGGTGGATGAGAGCGACGAGGAAATGGATGACCTCGAGAATGAGGATCACAAAAAAGGGCCTGTTGAAGAAGAAGAGGAGCCTGAAATAATTGAATCTGATATTGAACTTGATGAGAGTGACATTGTGGACCCTGACAATGATGAGCCACAACAGGTCTGGTTAACCGACGTTGCCCTCATATTGATTTTTACTATAGTCCATGTTTACTATTTACCAGTTAAATGAACTTTCAAGTTTTATCTTCTAGATGGGAGACTCTTCTGCAGAGGTTACGGAGGAAAGCCGTGATGCTTCTCAAGAGGCCAAATCTCAGGCCATGGAAGCAATTTCTGAAGGTGATTGTGATTGAATTATAAATCTTCATACTTCTCTCAGTGTGTATGAATCAGTAGGCATAGCATCACTCACTATTTATGGCTTTTCTTGATAGGTAAGCTAGAAGAAGCAAGTGAACTTCTGACGAAGGCGATTGTCCTCAACCCTACATCAGCCATTATGTATGCGACCAGAGGTACAGTTGGTCATATGCTTCATTAGTTGGATATAACTTTGCTGGTTTCGTGTGATTTGGTTATTCCTTCACATCCAATGACTGATAATTGAAAGCTCTTGTCTTTAACAGCCAATGTATACATCAAAATGAAGAAGCCAAATGCAGCCATACGAGATGCAAATGCAGCCTTAGAGGTTGATCTTGTTATCTGATTTGCTTGCCAGTCATCTTATCCTGGTCTTAATTTACCTCATTGATTGTTTTTTTTACTATTCATAAAGCCTATACGTGAGAGTATCCAGAAGAGCTCAGCATGACTTGTGCCACTGGGTTCAGTACTTCCGATGTAGAGTATAAATTTGTTTGTAGAAATTCATTTAAATTGAAACGAGTAGTAGTAATCCATAATTTTTAGATACAGCAGGTTTAGTGCTAAGAACCTTAAAGGTTGAACCCACCGAGTTAAATCATGGATCACCCTTGGGATGAGACTTGAACCGCAGGCCTCTACCCACCTTGATATCATGTTGAATCATGTGACAATTTTATCCAAAAGTTTAAGCTGGTAGAGCGAGAAGCTTTTATTTATTTAATCATGTCTTTCAGCATACTTGTCATATGCTTTTCATACTCGGGGAACAGATGGAACATTACATGCATAAAATTTGGTGAACTTTGTGCATGATATCTTACTAATGCATTGTTACTCACTTGTGCTATGTATATTCCATGATTGGACCATGCCTGCCGTCCCAAAATCTTTGTCCCATTTTCCTGTTGTGGATGACCTGAAACAGTGTCCTCTTTCTGACGATAGAATTCCCATTCCAGGTATAGAGTAGGGTCTGTTTCATTTGCATAACCGAAGGGGGTCAACAATTTGCGACAGGGGGAAAAATAATCCCCATTTTCTGGCGTCCTGCATGTGAAATTTCTTTTTTCCTGAAGCCCGCATATTTCTGGCAATAATAAGAATTGGATTCAATTGTTACCATTTCAGATGCTTCCATATAGAAGTTGTTATAAGACGTACTTTGTTGTTTGATATTTCATAAATTTGATTTTCATGCAGATCAATCCAGATTCAGCTAAAGGATATAAATCACGTGGCATTGCACGAGCCATGCTTGGACTATGGGGTGATGCTGCCAAGGATCTTCACGTGGCCTCCAAGCTAGACTTTGATGATGAAATAAGTGCTGTGCTTAAGAAGGTGGCTTTCTGTGGTATCATATCATATCATATGGTGTCTTACTACATGAATGCTAATATTGCTAAGCTGTTTGTTCTTTAGTTGTGGTGTATATCATGCTAATTCTGGATGTCTGTGTTGCAGGTTGAGCCTAATGCACGTAAAATTGAAGATCACCACAAGAAGTATGATAGGCTGCGTAAAGAACGAGAAGATAGAAAGGTTGAGCGTGAGAGACAACGAAGAAAGGCTGAAGCTCAGGTGAAACCTCAGTAACTTGTTTTCCTAAAAGTTACTTATTATTAGCTTTTCTGACCACTTCTGTGATTGATATCTCAGGCTGCCTATGAGAAGGCCAAGAAGGAAGAAGAATCATCATCAAGGAGAGCTGGTGGCATGCCCGGCGGCTTCCCTGGTGGCATGCCCGGTGGCTTTGGTGGCATGCCCAGTGGGTTTGGTGGCATGCCTGGGGGCTTTGGTGGTGGGATGCCCGGGAGCTCTCCTGGAGGCATGCCCGGGGGAATGCCTGGAGGGATGCCTAATATTGACTTCAGCAAAATACTGAGTGTAAGTAGCTGTACTTGTGTATTCACTGTGATGTGTATACAGTTATTTATGATGAATAAATTGTTATCAAAATGCAATCGGTGTTCTTTTACTTGAGCAGGACCCTGAATTAATGTCAGCATTCCAGGATCCTGAAGTCATGGCTGCCCTACAAGATGGTAATTACCTTTAATCATAATCTGCTGTTTTTTAATTTTATGATGTGGAACCCTTATTAATGCTATTAAATGGTTCTCATAATGTGCGTGCCAAAACCTTAAAACAAAACTTATTTTGGACTTGAGGGAGTAGCTTTTTGTACAGGATCTATAAATTCATCAAATCATCCTTTTAACTTAAATTACCCCTTATGTCTCCTCAAATTATCCGTTATCCTCCACATACAATCCAGATGATCTGTTGGAGCAAGGGTAAATTTAGAAAAAATTAATTAATTGCTTGGTTTCCTAAATTGACTTATTTTTTACTAAATTGGCACGGCGATTACAATGCTTTCTTGGAGCGGAGGGAGTATTTAATTAAAAAAAGGTAGATTCTCAAACGCATTACGAGAGTTAATTACATAGACAAGAAAAAGAACTATGGGCAGAAGCACAGTATACAGTTTGTTGTTGCATGCCTGATGCTTCACTATAATGTATGCTGTTTGCTGTTATCCTCCAGACGCTTCTACTATAGTTTATCTTGTGCCTGTGCTCATTGTTGAGGTGTTTGAAAGAGGAAAATAGGTAAGCTCTTGTTATAAGCAAAATTAGTTATCATCTTGGAAGGGAACAAAGAGAGTTGACATAGTGTACTGTAGAAATTCTGACGTTGTTGGCTGGATAGGTGGTGTCTAAGCACAAGGGCGAATGTAGAAGTCCAAATGCGAGTTTGGCTGAAACCAGTAGCTTTTGCTCAAACATCATATTTGTATTAAGAAGTTCATAAATATGCACACACAAGTTAAATTTTGAACTCAATTATTATCACTTGAACTCATCGTTCTAAACTCCAAAACCCATAATGTTGAATAATCCCCACTCCGCCTCCATATATGCATATTATTACTTATGAATGGAATATAGCAATTCCATAGTTTGCTAGTGCTGCCTCATAGGACAAAACCACACCCCAAGTGGGTTTTGGAGAGGGGGAGAGTGTACGCAAAGCTTACTGCGACCTTGGGACAGTGCTGCTGTATATATTTAATAATATATATCACCTACTGTTGGAGCTTAAGATACTCAATTCATTGCTTTTGATTGTTCGTGGCTGTCTGTTTTGCAGTGATGAAGAATCCGGCCAATCTGGCCAAGTATCAAGCAAATCCCAAAGTTGCTCCTATTATTGCAAAGATGATGAGCACATTTGGTGGACCAAAGTGAGAGTTTTCTGGACCCGACGATGTGATTTGGTTGTAGACATCTATGATCAAGCATAGGTGCATCAAGTCACGCCCCAGATCCGCGTATGTCCAAGTACATATTCAAACATCATGCGTATGTTGATCGATTTGAGTTTGATTCAACTTAAATTGATTACTTCGTGTAGCCAACTAGCTTATATGCTTTAATAGGAACTATGCAATGTAAAAAGTTCTCGGATGGTTTAGATATGTTCTCTTTTCGTGTTGTTGAATAGTTTTTGTTAGAATCAATTGTTCCCTAGCTTCCATGGGATAAAATATTCTACAGTTGCAGCAAACAATGAGAAATTCTGTTTGTTAAACTGTTCACTTCCTACTATTTATGGCTATCTGAGGCGCATAGACTTTTTTCAAAACTAGTAAGGACACCCAAAGTCATCTCATAGAATTCTTTTTGTTTAATTTATTTTTAAACATTAGAGGGTAAGCGGAGGAATTACAAGGCGGGGTACTGAACTTGTGCTATTAAGATAGAAGTTTAAATAGTCAAATGAACAATAATTGACAAAATACATATGAAGCATAGTTTATTTTTAGAATTGGAAGGAACGACCCAATTCATATGATTTTGAAGATTTTGGCAGGGAAGGCAAGTATATGCTTTCAACTGAATTTTGATGGATTAAAATGGATCGCATTAATAAATGGATAGATTATTTGTACATTCAAAGGTTACTTCAATTGAGATGAATGAGACAAGATAGATTAAACTAAGATTACTCGAATTGAGACGAATAGGAGAAAATAGACCACACTCTTCGAACTCTATTTGTACAATTAAGAGAGAATTAATTGTATGTTTTCAACTTTGCCTTTACCATTAATTATTTTGAAATTAAGAAGCACATATATAGATAAAAAGTTAATTATTAATAAGAAATGTATTAGTCAAAAAATACTTCTACTTAATTTTTTCTTTAAGGATTTATGCTTGACTTTATCAGACAAGTAAATGGGGACCGAGGGAGTATTTTTTACAAAGTAAATAACAGTCCTAAATACAACTATTTATGTAGTTTCCATATAAGTAATCCTAAATACAACTATTTATGTACTTTTCATTCATATAAATAAGCAAAAAATAGGAATCTGGGCCGGGTACCGACCCGGATAGTAAAAAGAAGAGACACCATTGCCTCAATTTTCACGAGAAACCCAAATAGATGAAGCACGTGAGCATCACGTGAAAAGGCAAAGAAGCGACCTTCTCGATAACTCGCCCTAAAAATCGGCCGGGCGAGTAAAAGCAAATTCATCGCCGTGGTCTTTCATTTCCTCGGATCGCCATCGCCGATTTTTCTCCGACCACCGTCGAAGCACCGTCAACAACCGTAGTAACCACTAGGTAAATGTTTACTCCGGTGGATGTATTAGAAAGTATCTCATTTTTTTTCGAATTGTGTATAAGGTTGTGAAATCTTTAGTTAATTCATTCAAAAAAAAAAATTCTTCGACTTAGAACTTATGAGCTAAGCTGAAGCGTTTGATAGTGTTTATTATTCTTTCTGTGTAATTCTAGTATTATGATATATTTGACTCGATACGAAGTTTAAGATACTATTTTGATTTGTATATTATATTTTAGTGTGAGTTAATGAAAAACATTAAAGTTGTAGCTGAAAAATTAGTTTGACTGAGAAACTATGACATTGAAGTTTTAAAATCTAAGATGAATATGACGTGTTGTTTTGATTACACTTCTTTTTAGCCGAGGATTTATCGGAAACAGTCGGTCTAAACCCACAAAGGTAGACGTAACATTTGCATTCAACCTACTACGTACCCGCTCGCAAAATTACACTGAATATATTGTTGTTGCTTAGTGCAATGTCATACATTCTTAGCAATTCCATACTTTAAGCATACATGTAAACAATGAGAAAATTTCGTTCTTGCATACCGGATTACATCAGAGGCGGATGCAGCCTTGTGACCCAAGGTTCATCTGGACATAGTACTTCCGTTACGGAGCAAAATTTTTGTGTAAAATCCATTAAGACTGAAAAGAACAGTATACATGAACTCATAATTTTAGAAATACACTGCATTGCATGTTTAGTGACAAATTTTCGTTTGTGCTGGTTTGATATGGTGTAGAGAGCTATAGTTTACCACTATATATAATATTGTTATTGGTGCAGGGAAAAAAAATTCTGTCTTGCTTAGTGTATAGTTATGGTCAGAGGAAGAGATGCATGTTGGGAACATTGTGTCCTTGTTGATGCTACTAGACAGAAGGTAAGATGTAACTATTGTCGACGGGAGTTCAGCGGAGGGGTTTACCGAATGAAGTTTCATTTGGCTCAAATAAAAAATAAAGACGTAGTACCATGTGGTGAAGTCCCCAACGAGGTAAGGGACCACATTAGAACCATTTTAAACTCTCCAAAGAAACAGAAAAATCCTAAGAAAGCAAAACTGGATCAGGCCGCCAATGGTCAGGAAAGTAGTAGCTCTTCCGCTAGCAGTAGAATCCGTCCTCCTCATGATGGATTTAGTGGACAGAATGGTAACCCTTGTCTGCCGGCTACTATGTTTGCATGTCGTTCTTCTAGTTCACAGACGGCAGTTGATGAAGTTCAAAAGCAAAAACAGGACCATGCTGATAAGAAGATTGCTGAGTTTTTCTACCACAATGGGATTCCTTTCTCAGCCGCAAAGTCCTTGTACTATCAGGAAATGGTTGATGCCATTCTTGAGTGTGAAGCGGGGTATAAAGCTCCATGTACTGAAAAATTGGGCACTAACCTCTTGGAGAAAGTCAAAGTCGATATCAACGATGGTTTCAAGAGATTAAGGGATGAATGGAAAGAAACAGGCTGCTCAATTTTGTGTGATTCGTGGTCTGACGGAAGAGACAAATGTCTTGTGGTAATTTCTGTGGCATGTGCTAAAGGGACAATGTTCCTTAGGTCCGTAGACGTATCTGGTCATGCAAATGATCCTTGTTGTCTCTGCAACTTGCTTGACTCAGTTATTCTTGAAATCGGTGTTGAAAATGTTGTCCAAGTAATCACAGAGAGTTCTGATCGTTACATATATACTGGAAGGCTTATCATGCAAATGTACCCTTCGGTATTCTGGTCTCCATGTGCTTCAGATTGTATCAATAAAATGTTAGAGGATTTCAGCAAGCATGACTGGGTGAATGCTGTCCTTAAAGAGGCAAATATGATCACAAAATACATATACAGTAATAACTGGATTCTAGATATGATGAGAAAATTTTCCGGTGGAGAGGAGTTCGTCCTCGTTCGACCAAGAATTACAAAGTTTGTGGCAATTTTTCTCTCTTTAAGGGCTCTTGTAATTCAGGAGGATAATTTGAAACACGTGTTCTCTCATGAGGAGTGGTTGTCATCCACATATAGTAGGCACCCCGAAGCCCAAGCCATAAAGTCATTGTTGTGCCTTGAAAGATTCTGGAGATCCGCACGTGAAGCTGTTGCAGTTTCTGAACCACTACTTAAACTGTTGAGGATTGTCGACGGAGACATGCCTGCTATGGCCTATATGTACGAGGGAGTGGAAAGAGCAAAGATCTCCATCAAAGCATTCTATAATGACGTTGATGAAAAATTTATGCCGATTTGGGATATAATTGACAGGAGATGGAGCATGCGTCTTCAAACTCCATTACACGCTGCAGCAGCGTTCCTTAACCCCTCCATTTTCTACAAATCGATCTTTAAGATTGATGCAAGGATCAGGAATGGCTTTCAAGAAGTCATGACAAGTATGGCTTCTGAGGATAAAGATAAAGTAGAGATTACTAAAGAATTTCCTATATACTTAAATGCGCAAGGTGCTCTAGGGACTGAATTTGCAATAAAGGGAAGGACTCTGAATGCCCCAGGTACGATTAATTCTTCAAATTGCCGGAAGTGCACTTGCATATTGTTGGCATGTTAGAAGGTGGTTCTTAGGTTTAATTTATAGCTACATCATAGAATATGAACAGTATGTACATAAACATCTAGTTTATACTGTTATCAGGTGTATGCAACTTTATAGCACATGTTTTGTCTGAACTCAGAATTTTCGACGTAGGTAAAAGTTTATGCTTAAAAATTTACTGAAATTGCAATAATTAGTAGGTCCAAACTCAATTTTTAAAATATAATAGGTTCAATGCTAAGAACCTTAAAAGTTAAATCTATAGACTGGGATGAATCTAGGAGAGTTCACTTGAACCCCCTCAGCAAAAGGTTACGTTGTATATATAAGGTAAATTTTTTGTATTCATGTATATATATTAATATTGAACCTCCTAAACAAGAAACAAAGTGTAACTTCTGTTATTTCTTTTCCCCCGGACTGAAAATCTTGAATCTGCCATCGCCGATAGAGTTTAAACCTTAAATATGCCTCCGATACTGTTATTCCCAGAAGTCAAATAATCCATTCTATGAACTCCGGCATAATCTTTATGGAGAAGTTGATATTTTGATTGAATCATCAACATGTAGGAAACAAGATTTCTAGTTGATTTCATATATTCTCCCTTGAATTATACTTTTCTGTTGTGTAGTTTCAGTTTTGTTACCATATGCTATTTTTGTTATTATTTATTGTTTTGTACTTCTGTTACTTCTTTTTTGGGACTGCTTTGGACTGCTTTATCTTGACCGATGTTCTATCGAAGACAACCTCTCTACCTCTGGGTTAGGGGTAAGGTCTGTGTTCACTTTGCCTTCGCCAGATCCCATTTGTAGGACTACATAGGGTATGTTATTGTTGTTCAAATCGTCATAGCATTTAAAAGTCTGCCTTATGTGTCCTCAGCTGATTGGTGGACGGGTTATGGTTATGAAATTCCAACTCTACAAAGAGCTGCTATATGGATTTTGAGTCAACCTTGCAGTCTTCACTGGTGTAGATGGAACTGGAGCACTTTTGATGGTGTTTATGACAAAAAAGGGGAAGGGTTGGAGCTTGAGAAATTCTGCGATCTTCTTTATGTGCGCTGCAATCTCTGGTTACGGGCAACTATAAGAAGTAAAGATGGCAAACGTAAGCCAATCAATTTCGATGAAATAGATGTCGATGCTGAGTGGCCTACTGAAACTGAAGTTCCGCCATGCGCGCACTTGGATGATTCATGGTTGCACACTTCACCCCTTGAAGGCAAAGGTATTCCTTCATTCAGTGAATTTATCTATAAATAGAAATACTCAGTTTGTCTACTTTTTTCAAAAAAATGAATAGCCTTTGGTTATGCATTGGAATGATAGACTAACAAGTTTAATACTCAAAATATTTGAAAAATAAATTAAATAACAACAACAACATACCCAGTGGAATCCCACAAGTGGGGTCTGGGGAGGGTAAAATGTACGCAAGACCTTATCACTTCCTCATAGAGATAGAGAGATTGTTTCTCGAAGACCCTCGTCTCAAAAATATCAAGCCCCATCAGTAGAAGATACTAGATATGAAAAAAAGGAAAAAGAAAGAAAAAGAAGAACGACTAAGGTGGAAAGCAAATGATGATGATAGTAGCGGACAATGGCAACATAAGATATAACGACACGACTAATCCTACTAACCTACTATAAGACAAGGTCGAACATCATCCTACCCCTACTAGCCTATTAACCTACTACCCTAATATGCGACCTCCATTCCTTTCTATATAAGGTCATTTCCTCTGTGAGATGAAGAATAAGTTTGATAAACTCTCAAAAAAGCAAGAATTCATGAAAACTAACAAACAGTGAAACCGACATTAGTTGGAAAATATGTACTTTGTGTTATTGTTATGCTGCCATTTAGTTAACAAGTATTCACTATCCATAAATGGAAAATATGTTGTTTGTGTTAGTATGATGTAAATCATGTCGAATTTTTTTGTATGATCTACAAGATATTTTCGATGTGGTAAATATGTACGAAAGATTCTAAATAATGATAAAATTAATAGATATTCTACATTTATCGTAAAAGATTCTGTAACATTAGTCGTAGAATATTCTGTAGGATTTATTTTAAATATAGAATGTTCTGCTTCCTTTAGTCTCTTATTTCTCTTATATGTATAAATATTGATGTGTTTTTCTTATTTATTTTGAGGCAACTAGTTTGTATGTCTTGATAATTTCAACCCTTTTATTTTGAAGGTTGGTTAGACACTTCTTGAGGAGTGAGAACCCATTTATGGGGTCGGCTCGCGAAGGGATGAGTGGTGGAGCGGACTGTAACTTTGTTGAAGTTTTTCTATGAATCGTGCATCTCTCACTTGTTTATTGTAGATAGAGGAATGAGATGCCTTGTATATCTATAGATCGAGGTGGTTCATCAACCTTTTGTATATGATATTATTAAGGGTTTCATTTTCGTTTTTGGATTTCTTGATCGACATTCAATGCTCGATTTTTAGCTTGACTGACTTTGGTGGTGCGGGGTAAAGCGTTCATGTTAGAAATGATTTTGTTTTCAAATCTCAAATATGAAACATTAAAATGTTTTAAAACTATATAGTATTAAAATGAATAAATAGTTTTAAAATCTAAGCTTATACATCAAGTTATATTATTTTACAGATTTAAACTCTCTGGCTTTCACTAACACCGACTTAATGATAGTTTATACACACTGGATTTATTTAAATTAAGTGACATCATTAAAAGCACTAATACTACTAATTAATTTAATTAAAAAAAAGTGAATTGGAAAAATTCTCTTTTAAAACAACAGAATATGCGGCAAAAAACACAAAAATATAGTAACAAGGAGGTGGTCCGTGTTGACTTTAAGCGGAACTTTTTGTTATAAATCTGAATTAATCGATCTTAAAGTGAACGACAAACAAAAAGATATTGATGCAAAGCTCTAAATTAACAGAGCTGAATTATATACAACTTAATATAGACTTATATTTTTTGTAATAATATTTTCCTATATCAAAATATTCAAACAAATGCCGCTATTACAGAAAATCCAATTATAGAATGATTAGATGTGTGGATCGTAGTTGACCTTTGAAAGTACAACAAAAATAAGAATAGGTCATATGAAAGTACAATTAGCATTGTCAAACTCACCGACCAGCAAAATATTGAGTGAGGTATGTATAATGGCTCAAAGTCATTAGGTTTGATACATCTCAATAAATTAATCAAATATATATATATATATATAAATGTCAATAAGCAGAGATTCTTGTAACTAGTGTATATGTATATATGATTTGGACATGTCTCACCGACTAACCGGCCAATGAAAACAATTTTAAGAAGATTTGAATAATACAAAGAATGATAGCTTCCTATTATTTTACACGGAATAGAATATGAATTAGAGGCATATATTAAAAGAAAGGAAAAATTTCAATCCTAATCTTCCCACGTTGGATTTGCCTAGATTTATTGTCAACTATCTAAAAATTGACCTTTTCCTTTCATACTTTTTTAAGAAACTCATTAATTTAACTTCATTTTTTGTCTCCTATAAAACTAACACATTTTTAGACTTATCATCCTAACATATAATTGAAACTTTGGTGCAAACAAATTCACAAATTTCACACAAAAATCTACAAACAAAATCTCCCCAAAATATAATTCATAAACAAATATAGAGAGAGATGAAGTTGGTATGGTCTCCTGACAAAGCATCTAAAGCTTATCTTGATACGGTTAAATCTGTAAGTCTATTTTTTTTTTCATGAATTCATAATTTAGAGTCGATGAGTTTGAAATGATGTGGTGAATAAAATAACATGCAAAATCCAACCATTTAGATGTTTTATTTCCCTCATTCGTTTATCGAACCTCTATTCATGTTCTTCGATACCTTTATTGAAACAGAATAGTTTTATGTTTTTTCATGGATGTGTTATTCCTCTTTATTCATGTCTTTTTCCCCAGATATAAAATCTTCATGTACTTCACATGAAAGGCCACACATTCTCTCCCATTTCTCAATTTAACCAATTTCTTCAAAAACTTGCTTCAGATATGAAACTTTGACTCTCGAGAAATGCTCTTGTTAAGACAATTCATTGAAGAATGCACCCCCCATTCCTTCTGCTCGCAACAATCCAACAAGTTAAATTAGATGTTTTTATTTTCTGAAACCAACACTTTTGATGTTATTAACGTATAATAATAATTTCTATATGCCTATTATGAATCTGCGTGTTGCTCATTCTCGATCATTTTGCAGTGCGAATTATTACAAGAATCCACCGAGGCGGAGTTGATCTCAGCCATGGCTGCAGGATGGGACGCGCAGATGATCGTAGAGACGTGGTCTCGAGGCGGGGCTACATCAACCAGCATTGGCCTCTCTAACGCAATTCATCAAACAGGTGGTAGGCATATTTGCATAGTCCCAAACGAAGATTCAAAAAGAGAGTATGAATCATCAATTATGGATAAAATCACCAGAATGTCGCCAGAAATTGTAATCGGAGAGCCGGAGGATACATTGGAGTCCTTATCGGGGATCGATTTTTTGGTGGTAGATTGTGAAAAAAGCGATTTTTCGAGGATTTTGAAGGTGGTTAAATTAGGAAACAGGGGAGCAGTTTTGGTATGTAAAAATGTGAGTTCGAGAGCTGTTTCAGATTTCAGATGGAGGAATGTTCTTGAAGGAAAATCAAAAATCGTTCGATCGGTTTCTTTACCTGTCGGAAAAGGAATGAATATTGCTCATGTAGGGGCTGCCGGAGCTGGAAAAAGTAGCTCCAGTGGGAAGATGGAAAGGAAATGGATTAGAAGGTTTGATAGAGACTCCCGTGAGGAGTTTGTGATTCGGAAGTGAATTTAGGTGTTCACGATTAGTTTGTACAAACCTCAACTAATTCTTCAAGTACCTGCTATCTACGTCAGCATAGATATCAAGTAACTTTTGTATTGCTTTCTTGGATGGGAAAAAAAAATATCAAAGGGTGAAATTCTTTTGTATTTGTTTCTTAGATCTCATTTTTTTTCAGGGAGTGGGGGTTTATGCTGGTGTGATTTTGTTGGCATTGAGTTGTATATTGTTTGATAGCATTTGAAACAAAAAAAGAGAAGTAAAAGACTGAAATTGATGTGCCATGAAGGATTGCATTTTTTTTCCCTTAGCAGATAGGAAAAAAAAAAGGAAAAGAAAAATTTAAGCAGGGCGGAACAGGTCTGAGGTGAGAGTTTTACGAACAAATACCTGTGAAGCGGGTTGAAAATAGGTCGATAAGCAGAGTAAATTGCTTTTCAGAACACGGAGAAAGAGAGAATGGACATATGACTTCTCTCTCAATACATCTGCCTATTCTATAATGTCATGGTAAATTGTGTGACCATTTCGTGAATAGTTATCTCACCATATATTTAGGATAAATAATCACAGGATTAACTAATACCCCTAACCAAATATAGGATAAAATAATCCTGCTTTTATCCTGAGATTATTGTTCCTATCTCTCGTACCAGAGGACCCCTAAAGGCTGTGGTGGGTGCAAAACACCCCTCCATTCTAAACTAGAGATTTCACGTTCAAGCCTTGAAAATGGAGTCGTCTTTGATAGGAGCATTTCACTCCTGACTTAATAAATGATGATCATAGTGATAAAGATAAGTCAATCATTTCTAAAACCTCCAATGATATATACAGTGTAAGCATCAAATTGCATGATGCATATCAACATTGGCAGTTGCTATAAAGAGAGAACTCATTCAGAAAGAAGGAAATAGGAACTATTTAAAAGCAGATAATTTAACTTCAATGTGCCTCATCTTGTCCAACCTTTTCAGAATTTCGTCGGGTTGACATACTAGTATCCACATTCGGGGCACATAATTTGGAAGTGCCAGACACAAAATATAAACACACAGTATGTTAACTCAAAAGAACTCTGTGCAATCAGTCAACCACATCTACCTCAACTTTTATCACCGCCCTAGTAGTTCATGTTCTTAGAAACAATCGACTATTTGTGGTTACAAGCCTATGAGAATAACCATAACCAGTTGGTCTGAAACATACTAGAGGATAATTACGTCTTTGAAACTGTCGTCAAGTCAGTTGTGGATAAAAAAGAAACAAAAATAGGTGCCCTGTTGCCTAGCACATGGACCCTTTCAGCCACGTATTTGAATTATAATCAACAACAGAAAAAACTACAAACCGGAGT
>JAPFFP010000103.1:2269365-2291751 GCA_026153255.1 Solanum medicagineum
TTAAAATCGTAACAAATAAATATTAGACTCGGTGATTAGTTTGACTCCGTGGAGGGTAAAAATTGGGTGTCAACAAACGCCAGAATCCGTGGGCTAACACCGACAGAAAACTGTCGAAATCGCCTGTTTCCTGTTCCTGGGCCCATAAAATCCTACCAGACTTCCCCCGTCGCCGCCGGGTGAACTGGGCCTCTTGCCGGGCTCGTTGCGAATCCACTCGTATGATTTTTCAAAAAAGTTGCGTCGGTGCCCCCTACAGCACCAGAATCCATGGGCTGATACCCACAAAAAGCTGTTGAAATCGTCTGGTTCTTGTTCTTGCCCCATAAAATCCAACTAGGTGTCCCCCGCCACCACCAGGCCACCTGAGCCTCTTGTCGAGCTCGTTGCAAACCCACTCGTATGATTTTTCAAGAGAATTTCGTCGTAGCCCCCTGCAGCGCCAGAATCTGTGGGCTCACACCCACAGAATACTGCCAAAATTGCCTGTTTCTTGTTCCTTGGCGCAAAAAAACTGAGAAAATCACTTAATTCTTATTTCGACGCCTATAAAATAAGACACGACAACTTAGTTGTAACAAAGCGTGACATAACATTCAAAGCAAAATAATGCAAAAACTGTAGCATGCGAAATGTCGAATTAGTAACCATAATCATCATACAATAAACGGCGAGAATAATGCAAATACTATTAGTATGCAAGCTAGGAGAAATCGATATAATAGTTTTATTCCATAATTTACTTTTCTTCGAGGTTTATCCTTCAAATTGTATATGTGTGGCATCACGCAATAACAAAAAATAATACAATCAATTTGTATTTATTTGACAATACATAGTAAAATATAATATAATATGATAAATATAATACAATGATATATTATGAAACGATATGTAACAACTTTTCAATAAGATGATCACTCAAATTCTGTAATTACTAAATTGATTAATTAAAAATGGTATAATTTTATATTTTTATCATAATTATGTGACAGTCCTATTAGTACCCAGATCAACGAACACCTTTCCTTCCGGAACTATTAACTCCGGCGCCGGTCCAGAATTTCACTTCCGATAAACTAACCGGTGGCGCAATACGCACCAGGCGTACTGACCGACGATCAACGATCTCCAATCTTATCGTGCGCCAGTAGGCTACAATGGGAGATTTATTGATATGGCTAGTCTTCTTCTTCATAGTCATAGCTATACTCGTTATGGTTATATTTCAGGTCAATTTTGCTATAAAACCCCCTAATTCAACCTTTTTTCTTCATTACAATACTTTTTTGGGCTGTTTTAGAGCAATTATTTTTCCTTCTAGCAATGATTCTTGGAGATTTTTTGTTTAGTGGTCGATAAAGTTGGTTGAAAACTGTAAGTTCTTTGGTTTAAATTTCATCAGAGAATAAAGTATTAGGTGATTTTTTGATAGATAAAGTTACTCGGTACTTGTGCTGATGGGAGGCAGCAGATACCTATATACAGTGGCGAGCCAGGAGGTTTAAAAATTAAGTTGTACATATGAATTAATTAAATGGATTCGATATCTATTATATATTCATAAAAAAGTTATTTTTATTATATATATAATTGTATGATTTTTCGTCGAAGAGGTTCAGACGAACCCTCTAATGCCTATGTGGCTCCGCCTTTATATCTTTTCCTTAATTTTACTCCTTTTGTCCTAATTTATGGTATGATGTTGATCTATGTTGCTCGGACTCCTCAGAAATGTCGACAGCCCGTCGGATTCTCCAAAAATAGTGTATTTTTTAAGGATCTGACACGGGTGCAGCAATACTTTTAGAGAGTCCGCGCAACTTAGATGTTGATTGAGCACGAAGTTTAAGAATGAAATATATACTTTTGAAGCTTGTGGTGTAAAATAAGTTATAGGTATTTATATGGAACGGAAAGTTTAAAGTTAAATTGTTACTAAATATAGAAAGATGTCATTTTTTTAATGATTAAAAAGAAAAGAATGCCACGTAAATTGGGATGGAGGGAGTAGTTCGTTTTTGTCGTTTTAGAGCAATAATCTTTTCCTTCTAGCAATGATTATTGGAGATTTATGGTTAGTTTACTTATATGACTTACTAGTATTGAGGCACCCAGAGATGTCACCTAGTAGGTGGGTGCAAGGTGGTAGGGATGGGGGTTAGGGTGAGGATGAGGCATGTTGGAGGGTCGGGAAGCTACAATTAATGTGTTAGTCACTTGTATAATACTTGTTTTCTCAATTGGAAAAACGTTTTATGGATTGAGGCCTAGTCAATTATTTAACTAGTTTGAGCTCATGAAGGTTATAGGTCTTATGATTCAACAGTCTGAAGGTTTTATGAGTATCTGTTGCAATGGTCCACAAAACTAGGTCTCGGAATCACGGTTGTTCTTAAGTTGTCTACTATGATGTGTAGAAGACTTTGATGTTCATTCAGCTATTCGTGACACAGTACCATATGATTGTGTGTCTTAAGTTTCTGTAGGGGATAATATAAACAAACTTCTGTCATGTATTTTGGAGCTCCATCAATAGAATGTAAGAATATCCCGGTGTATAGTTGTAAGGAAAAGATATTTGCATCTTTGTATTTGGCTTTTCTTGCGTTCCAGTGTGCACTCTTAATCTTCAGATGCTCTGAATGATGTTTATGCTTGGAATACTATTTGACTATAACTTAACCAAAACTACCGTGAAGTCGAGTTTCTTTTTTTTTTCCCCCTAATGAAGATGTTTTGAAGTTGACAATTTGAAATTCATTGCAGCTCATCTCCTTAACTGATCTAGAGTTTGACTACATCAATCCTTACGAAACTGCATCTCGTATAAACAAAGTTGTTTTACCTGAATTCATCACGCAAGGAGTTCTGTGCTTCCTCTACTTGGTTACAGGGTATTGGGCTCTGTCGCTTTACTGCATTCCATATCTATACTACAATGTTAAGTTGTAAGTTCTCTTTTCCTTTAGCGCAATAATGAAGTTACGTTTTGGTCACAAATTAGTGCATTTATTTTCTTTAGAAAAACTACTGAGACGACACGAATCACAAGGAGTGAATTCTCGCGTTAATGTTAACATTTCTTTTAGGCTTCAAATATGTTAGAGACGATTTAGGTTCTGATCCTCCATTTATGCACGTTCTTTGTTACTGTATGCAGTATTACTCACTCCGTTTTATTCTCTGTGTCCTCATTTCCTTATCCGTTCGTTCTAAAAAGAAACTTTCTATATTTGGAACGCTTTTAACTTTGAAGTAACATGTTTTTATAGGTACTAAAATCTCATGGCATGTTTAGATACCGCAACTTCCAAAAGTCCGTCCTTCTTTCTTAATGGCATGTCAATGAAACTATACCATATAAATTGAGACGGAGTCTGCTTTTTATCATTATTTTGCTTAGAATGAAATGTAAACTAAACACACTATGTTTTCCTTCCTTATTTTTGGTGGTTTTGATGTATCTTCATTTGTCAATTATTCCTTGGAACGGAGGTCAGATCAAGATGTTTCTTTAGTTTTGCTTACACATACTTTCTTAGGCATTGAGTTATTACTAAATTTTGCGTTCACCAGACTTCTCAACGGAAAACTTGTCTTGTGGTGTCTCAAGCTGGATATGTTACTGTAGTTCTTTGAGATAACGATGTTAAGTTCGTGCTTCAATTATAGCTAATCTGTGTCATAATGTATCGAGCTTGTCCACGAAGTTGCCAACTGATTTTTGTTGCTCAGACTCTCAAATATGATGTCTCCACCTTGTCGGATCCTCCAAAATTGCACTATTTTTTTGAGGACTTGACACACTACAACTACAACATACACAGTGAAGTCCCAGTCCCACGAGTGGGGGGTGGAGAGGATGGGGTATATGCAAGCAACGTAGCTACTGATTTCATCGGATAGATTTGATCATTTCATAAACGTCATCTGAACTCTTCTTTCTTGTTTAGGTATATGCAAAGGCGGCACCTTATAGATGTCACTGAGATTTTTAATATGCTCTATTGGGAAAAGAAACAGAGGATTGTCAAACTTGGCCACATCATACTTCTCCTCCTCGTCTCATTATTTATGTAAGTTACTACTGTGTGTAAGCTCTTTGATTGTTAAAATCCTATGACGTTCAGAATCTTCAAAAATGTTGACTGCTGTGTTGGATCCTCCGAGATTAGTGCATTTTTGGCGGATGTACGACATTATTTTTGTGAAATCCGAGCAACAAAGGTTAAAAGACATCAAGCAAGACACAACTGGCTAACTCAATACTTTTTTTTCTTCTGTAGGGTGATTTCTTCTGCCTTGGAGGATGACGACTTCAATTTATAGCTCTACATCCCCTCTTTCGACAAAGTATTCATCACTATAGTTTTTTTGTGCAAGTTGGCTCGTTCTCGTAGTTCATTTTTTTCGCGAGTTTTAGGGTTAACTAATGATGGATTAGGCAGCAGATTCCTCATCTTGTTTTGTCATTTGAAGCTCAACTTTAACCTCATCATGTATACAGCTTTTGGCTAACAATGTTTTTTTTCAGGATCCATAGGTTGTATTAAAGTTTTGATCAGTTAATAACATGGTAATTGCCCCTGATAATAAAAGTGGAAATGCTATATGTGAATGTCTCGAAAACAGCATCTCTATCTCTATGAGATAATAGTACGGTCTGCCTACATTTTTAATCTCGCCAGACCCCATTAGTGGAATCCATTTGTGAAATTTCACTGGATATGTTGTTATTTACTATATGTGAATGTCTTGTGGAGTGCAAGTTCACATTCCATTTTTTCATAAATTAATATCTAGATTTCCACTCAATTTATGGAATTTGGAAAGGCTGGAGTATACGTAAACCTCACCGTTGTCTTGGGAGATAGAAAGATTGTTTCTGATAAATTTTTTGTTCAAGGAAAAGTGTATTGAAACATATTGAAAAGGAAATAATTGAAATGAAGGGATCACGCCAAAGATATGATAATGCAGTCCCACAGAAGGGTTTGAAAAGGGTAGTGTACGCAAATCTTATCCTTATCTTGGAAGGTATAGATGCTTCCGACAAACTTTCGGCTCAAGAAAAGTACAGCATAGAAGAACCAACCAAGGGAAACAATATATAAGCAAAACTTGATGTACTCTCTGAAGGGTCCTAAAAATCTAACTCTTACAAATACATGAACAATTATATATAGGTAATTCTTAAGCTATCTCATGGTTCCTCTTCATTTGCTCTTTCTGCGGCTTCTATCTCAGAATCAAGTTTGTTTATTAGCTGCTCACTTACATGTTTCGCAACAGATATCATGTCAAGTATGACGCTAGGGTCCAACCCTGCACCTCCTCGTTTAGTCAATCCACATATTAGTCCATGTCTATTAACAGAAATAGAAACAGCTGAGCTCATTAGGGATTCCTCCTCTGAAGTTGCATCGACAATGTAGTGCCTTCCAACCTGCAATTATTGAAGGAAAAAAAAGGTAAATGTTAGATGTAAGTAACAGTCAGATAAAACGGATTCAGATTAATAGGGTTGTGTTACCTTTGTCAAAGTAACTATGACAGGTACCCCACTAGTGTCGAATTGCAGAAATTCTTCATCACTAACATCCACATCTGCCTGCTCATCGGATGAAGCAGCTTCACGAACCTGAACTCTTGGAATACCTGTATTGCTCAGTGCTGCCTGGAAGAACATCAGTCATCGCGGCTTAGAATGTTCCAATTAAATATGATTTTCTTTCTATTCTCCCAGCTTCCGAAGCAAATCTTTTTTGATTAGTCAGAATATGGGAAATAGTGCTTTCGTGTTGCATTCTCGAGTATCACAGCATCTCTAAAACAGTCGAAGTAAGTTTCACCCTTGTTTTCCTTGCTAGTACATGACGAGGAAACGTTAGAATGTACCTTGATTGCAGCACCTAGAGCGTCCAGCAGATTCCCGTCTGAGCTGATGACAAGGCAATCAATATACAGATCCCAGCATACTTTTCCTTCTTTAATCAAGAGGGACGTGGGATCAATTCCAGCCCCTGCAACAAAATGAAATACATCACAAGATTATCAACTCAAGAGATGCACAAGTGCAACGCATACACCAATAGCTGGAAACATTCCCAGTAGTAGAAACGTGGATTCAGTAAGACAAGTGTGAATTTTCCTCTCGAATACCTGCTCCACTTTTACCACCCAAGAGACTCCGCTCAAGTGCTGTTGAGAGCTCTGTGGACAATTCCTCACCTCCTCTGCCCTGCATGAATCAACATTTCGAAACTCATAACTGATAAAATACTAATAGAGGTACGCCATAAGAAGAGATTAACTGTAGACATTATGTTCGGAAATAAGAAAGTTTATTCCGAATATAGAAAGTGCAAAAGGAAATTAGGTTGGTGCTTGAACCAAATTTTCGAACAAAACTACGAAACAGATAAACGAAAACTCGGAAGTAAACGGAATCCATGTACACAACCTCAAATGATGGCTCTGCTGTGGGACTGCACTCTACATAAATATAAACCTTCCCTTGGTCAGGATGAGATACACTTGGTTTTCCAAGTTCCGCCTGCAATAAGAATTGAATACGCCCAATGAAACAACTTCCACGACAAAATTGCACAGCGATTATTAAAGAAAATCATGATAGCATCATTAAATCTGACACGAAAAGTAGGAAACATGTTTCAACGCCTAGATCATAACAGTACCTTGACACAGGCAATAACTTCAGTTGCACCCAACTTGACTTTTGCAGATCCATTTGCCTTGTAAGAAGCAATAAAGTTTAGTGCTGAGCATGAGTTGTAGCAAAAGAAACACTTTTAGGGCGGCAGTTATCTATATAACAGAACATATACTACCTGAGGAATAACACCTGTTTCCACATAAATTGGTCGATAAGTTAGCCGTTTTCTACCGTCATTGCGCAGATCCTGGGCAATCCCACCCTTAATAAAGTTCTTTTCCCCAACAGATAGCCCTACCATCTCTGTAAGTGAATGAAAACATAGGCAATCTCTCCTTATAACAGTTCATAATCTTGGCAAAAGGATTAGAGTAAATGATACGAAGTTTATGGCTTTTACCCCAAGAGTGGAAACTCAAATGTAATGGTAAATATTGTGATGTTCATGCTCTCCCTTTTCCTATTCATACAATGAAGTTTTGAAAAATATATTACTTCCTCCATTCCAAAAAAGAGCGTTGGAGGTCAATGTCCTACCACAAGGCATGTGAATTTAAAATACGGATTTGTTAATCTTCTTTAACTAAAATTTGCATACTCAGAAGCTATAAGAGAAGTTCTTCCTCTGCATATTTGTTTGGAAATAACTTCAGAAAGAACAGGCTTTTGACATATGAACCACATACGCACAAAACAGTACAAATACCATTGAAAACCACCAAATTGTGTCAATTCCTAGAAGACATATTCACATCAATACATTAACAAATTCTCATTTTTAGAGAAAGAGGAGGAGACAAAAAATTATCAAGTAACCATAACAACAACAAACCCAGTGTAATCCCACAAAGTGAGGTTCAGGAAGGATCGTGTGTCAAGTAGTCTGTACACAGACCTTACCCCTACACTGAGAACATTGAGAGGTTGTTCCCAACAAACTCTCGGCACAAAATTATCAAGTAACAACAAATTTATTCTTTCAATCAATTCTTTAAACTTCTATTTTCCATTTTCTTATTCAATTTTAGGAAAAACCTTTATAGGTTATTTATTTCCTTTTCCTTTGACCAATTTTGAACTAAAGGTTTAGATGAGCTTTAGCTCAATCATCTCTACTTTCAAGGTAGTGTGCCATATCCTTCCTCATCCTCCTTTCAAAAGCATTTCGTTAATGAAGTTTAGATGTAGCTATCTATTCCCTAAAAGTACTTGTATAATGTAGTGACAACAACACTCCGAGTGTAATAGGTCCGGAGAAGATAGTACGCAAACCTCCCTCGGCTCGAGATACCTCTATTTCAGTTTTTTAAATAAGTAGATCAATTTTTGCATTGTTATATTCAAGTGCGGCTCAATAAAATAAGGGCTTCAAAATACCAAATCCTTCAAAAGAATCAAAGCTCAAATACATATACATCCGAAGACGCAATAAGATAATAAGTTGGACTAAGAGGCAAGACTAAACGAAAAGCCCAAAGCACAGAGCAGAAGAGTGAAGATGAAGGAGATACATACATAAAAAGGAGACGACCAGATCTGATGTAAAATGGAAGAAATAAAATACCCTACCCTAGAATGTAAAAGAAATATGTGCTCCCTCCGGACGAAATTACCGTTAGAACTAGTTAAAATAGCTCTAGCTTGCCAGGATTTTTGGGTTTACAAGTTCGATTATTGGCTGAGATGGAGACAGAAGTTACTTACAAGTTTGATTTTGGCTGCCGGAAATATGGAGAGTAGAGAGTTATGCAGCCGCCGGAGAATCGTGACTTTCGCCGGAGAAGAAGCCGGTAAATTGATGAATAATCTGAATTTGGGTTCTCAAATAAGATAAATTGAAATTGGGCCTACTTCTCTGAGGCCCAATGGGCCGTGAACTTTTAAGTGGATCCAAAGTATTTCGATATCGTTTGCACTTTTGTCCCTATTTTGTGTTGCTCTTTAATTTTTGACCCAGAGACGAAGTCAAAATTTTAAATTTATAGGTTTGAGATTGATTTTTTTTTTTTGTTAGTAAATTATAAATTAATAATTTGTACAAACAATAACAATAATATACCTAGTGAAATTCCACAGGTGGAGAGGATAATTATCGCTACCTCACAAAGATAGAGAGATTGTTTCCAAAAGACTAAATTAATAATTCGTAGGTATTAAAAATTTATCAAGATAAATATAACGTTTGAATCAAAGCTACTTAGCTCTACCGAATTCGTAATTGTTATTTAGGTAAATTTGAATATTGATCAAAAGTAAAATAGTCCAAAATTGATACTCTTTAACATTATTTTTCAAAGAGATATTATATCGAGGATAGGAAAAAGAGATTACAAGATGAAAAGTTAAATCCATACTAACGTGGTGAAAAAAATTGAGTACGTAACTATATGAAATACTAGATAATTGCAATCAATTGACATCATATCAAAGAAGAAAGATCTACTATGATTCCGCTTTTGTTGAGCCTTGTACAGACCGTCTGTCACACGATAAAGTTGGTCAAATCTATATCGTAGCTTCAACTAAGAGGAGGCGATATCGCCGCGAGGGTTACACTAAAACTCCTAATATGCATAGGATCTGAGGAAAGACCCGACCATAAATGTCTATTATACGCAATTTTACCTTGATTTCATGCGGGAAATTACAATAATTCACACATTCCATCCTGTAGAGAAGAGGATCAATTTACCTTGAGCTAAAAATGAACATAAATCCTTTCGACTAAAGATGAAATTCAATTCTGAGACCAATTATACATCTAAAAATCCTCCAATGAACGAACGATCGCGGAGAAGAAAACTACGACGAAAACTAGTTCGGACTACTACACATACCTCAACCGGAAAATGACATGTCCGGTCACACGAGGTTGACAAACAAGTTAACAACAAATTGATGTAAGAATCACAGATCGAATAAGAACGGAAATGATTTTTTACCCTCCTATGCAGGCAGTGTTACGTTGATGTCAGCTGGCTTATTTCTCGACTCAGGAGCCAACGACGATGACCAGTTGATCGAGGAAGCGGGCATAGTTGGTTTTGATGAAGAGTTGTTATAAGGTTCTTCAATATCTGGGCTAGATAGAGGAACAACAGCAGCTGTTATAGGCTCCAATTTGTTTTTCTTGATCTTTTGTTCATGTTGATTTCCAGCAAGAAAGCTCCCCACAACAATCTACCAAAGAAAAAACATGTTAATATGGCCGGAGCGTCATCGAAGTACTTCGAATTTGCTCGAGAAAAAAGGTTCAAATTTACCCCTCTACCATACAGAATATCTTCTTTTTACACCATCTTATACTATGGAACCATTGTGAGACTACACTGGATATGTCGTTCTTATACTTTGTTGTTGGTGTCCTTATAATCATACCATTGTTGTTAGCAATCTTTCTCGAATTTGCCCTTTACTTTAAGAGAGGTCGAGTGTGGACTCGATGGATTCCATGAGTTGACATATTTCAAGAAAAAGGTTAAGTTCATCTCTTCCATTTTTACTACGGTTTAAATCTGGCATGGAACATCGCGATCTTACCATTTCATATTTTGTTGGAAGATTTTATTTTTTGTTTATCAACCGCGAAAACAACCCCTCTTTCAACAACAACATACCCAATGGAATACCACAAGTGGAATCTAGGGAGGGGTAAAATGAAGCAGGACTTACCACTACTTCATACAGATAGAGAGGTTGTTTCCGGAAGATGAAAAACAATACCTCTTTAATGTACGAAATATCTTTTTTTTTCCTTGTACTTTGAGATCATTCATATCCTTATTGTTAGCAAATTGTTTCGCATCTGGCCTTGACCCTAAAGAAGCTCCAACCTACTGAAGATAATTTTAAACCATAGTGGGTGAATCTACTGAAGTATTTTAACAAATGGAATACGCTTGACCCGCAATGGAGATATGTCAAAATTAATGGCAACTACGATACGGTTTGTTAACAACAGAAATTTAAACGGCGGGTAAGTCGAATAACAGGGGTAGAATGCATAGGAGAGACAGTACCTGCACAGGACTGGCAGCAACAAGTAGACCGGCAACTCCACCTCCAACAACACGTCCATCAGGGCTTGCTAGAGAAACGCTCATTCCTCCGGATCTGTTTCTCATTCCTCCCGACTCAGATGGCATAAATGATCCAGTCAATGACAGTATCTCAAATCGGCCCTGCAGAGACAAAGAGAGAAGGTTATGCACAAATGTCAACCAGATGTTTATGCGCAAAGATAACGCCTTTCATCAATTTCCCAGCAGGAAAAAAGGTGCAATCCCAGTATTATAAATCCTTGCATTATGATCCTAGCATAATTTTCTCTCCGAACAAAACAGCCCCTTGAAGTCAAGTAGATGAAGGCTTCTACATAACCATAGTCATTAGATAAAGTTTCCCTCGTGATAGACGTATAGACTATAGAGACAAATTTTACAATACCTGGAATTTAATGATCTAGTCTAATTTGACTTGGCACTACTAATTTACAACAAACGCGGAGACAATTGTTGAAGATCTTTCACTTTTAAACCTTTGAAGAAGAGAAGACCAGAACTTTCAAAATAATTCAAAAAAATCACATATTAAGAAAAGAGGTAAAGATGACACTAAACAGCATGAAAATCATAGGATTAACCATAACAAGAAAGGATAACTAGCTGCAGCACCTCATACGTCAATGTGCCACCAGAAGAGTCTGGTTGGCGCAGCGTAACACTTGAAATTACACCGTTTGCTGAAAGAATGCATATCGCTCGAGGCCCTTGTTGAGAGAATGATATAATCTTCATTGTGACATCCTAAAAAGAAAAGCAAAATAATCATAATGAAGTTCAATCTATAATAGACCCCCATAACATGCATGTATTCCGTGGCCACTTGCCACGAGAAATTAATCCGTGAAAAGTTACTAGCATGTGAAACAGATTGGCAATGAATTGCATGTCATTTTTACGTATTATATGAAACAAAGAAATTCATATAGTACGTATACTGAAAGAGAGAACGGGTTGTTTGTATGATGATCAAGACACGATACATGAAGCAACAAACTAAAAAATTTCCATGAAAATCACATTTGTATATCAGAATTTGGCTAACATTTTACCTCTCCAGTATTGACAGTGATAATATGGGGCGTAAAATTAGCACCAACGGAGCATGAGACCCATTCACCTACAAGAAAAAAATTCAAAAATTAAATCACCTTCATACCTGTAACTAAACGCTCATTGATATTTAGAATATTTTTCCACCCGCCAGGAAAATTGGAAAAAGAAAAAACAAAGCTTAATTAATTATATTGTTAAGTTCAAAGTTTTATATTTGTTGAACTTTTAGTGACTTTGTAGATCTTATATCTATAATCCGTAGAGAAATGTTGGATTCAATTGAACTCATTGATTGTATGCTACACACACCATGATAGTGGCGTAGCCACATGTAGAAACAAGTGGCCAATTGAACACCCTTCGTCAAAAAATCAAACTATATATTACGAAGTAATAGATCAAAACTTACTTTCCATATGTACATATTAAATCTTGAACGTCTTTAACTTAATTTCTGACTTCACTAGCCTCGACTTGCATAAATGTAGTACACTAAACTAACTAAACACCGTAATTTTTTTCTTTGCTACATACAAACTTATCAAAACGATAGGATCACTTGAACCGATTGATTATATGCTACAACGTGGTCCGATCATTCACTAAAACCCACGTATAACTGGAGCTTAGTGCACTAGCCTTCACTTTTTTTCCCTTCGTAATACAGTTGAAGACGCACACATATATAAATATATGACCTGCATTAAAACGTTGCATTCAATTGAACCCATAGATTATATGTTATATACGAGTCTTCTTACATGAATTCAGCAAACTACACACAATAGACTCAATATGATTCACTAGACCCTACACATAACAGGAGCTCTTAATGTGTCCCCCATTATACATTAGAAATTATGAGTTCAAACTTTAATATTCCTTTAAACTTTAGTCACATGCGCAGCATGCATGCACATCCACACGCATATACGACTTGCATTGAAACGTTACATTCAATTTCACACAAGTTACATGCTAGAAACGTGTCTACTAGCATGAATTCACACTAACATTACACACAATAAACTCTACGTGGTTAGATCCTTCACTCGACCCTACACATTACACAATGACGAAGCTAGAAATTTTTCTCTAAAGTTGTTCAAAAATTTATATATATATATATATATATATATATATATATATATATATATATATAAAAGTAGTAGTTTTTGACCTAAATGTATACTTACAAGCGAAGCCAAAATTTTAATCCTATGAGTTCTGAATTTTATAACGACGATTTTCAAGTGTTAATTATTGTACATTACATTCTAAACTTGATATTTGTATATGCTACTTAATAAACTTCTTAATACAAACACATTATTTGAGCAAAAGTTACTAAGTTTCTAGCTCCGCCTCGATATATAATACATTTTCCCCGATAAAGTCTACGTAGCTACGCAACTAATAACATAACGGGAGCTTTAATACATCGAGATATTAATTTATCACTAACTAAACATTTAAAAAATATAAAAAGTTAAAATATTTACCTGAATTTTCAGCCTCCATCTTAGGCATATGAGGTTTACTAACTAATCCGACCGGCCGGATTTTCCCCCGTTTGTCCGACGAGAAATCAATCACCGGCGACGACAAGGGGCCCGCCGTCGAAATCGGCTTCGGAGAAAGCGCCGCCGTAGATGGTACAGCAATCCTATCTGGTCCATATTTTCTCGGTCTACCTCTCTTCTTCTTCATTACAGTCAGTGCTCCGGTTACAGCACCGGCGCCGGCGCCGGCGCCGGTGACCGGAGTTGGTGTGATAGTCGCTATTAGAGGAGCTGATCCAGAAACTTGACTGGGATTTTCAGTGGTCCTAGGTGCCACATGGTAATCTGATGGTGCATCTGATCCCACCACTGTTACTCCACAGATACTCATATTAATTTTTTTTTTCCACAAAAAAAAAAATCACCAAGAAAATTTTTGAAAAAAATATTTTCACCTTTATTTCAAAAACCCATCATTTTCCTAAAGTGAAAACAGCAAAAATCTTCAAGAAAAAAAAATGGGATGAAAAATAGACTTCAAAAAACAAGAACCCAGAACTCAAAATAACCAAAAATGAAAAATGAAGAATAAATATTTTTGAAATATTATCAGCTGAAAAAAGAAAATACAGAAGGATTAAACTGGGAAAAAGATGAAGTTGTTCATTTTTTTTTAATATATTTTCAAATTTGAGGAAGGAAAAAAATAAGAGCAAAAACAGAAAGGAACTAATAAGGAAGAATCAAAAAAAGAAAAAAATTACAAATTTTTAGCTATTTTTAAGAAAAAAAGATGGAATTTTTAGCTAAAATAAGTGAAAATGGAGTTTTTGTAGAGTTAAAAGAAGAAGAAAAAAAAGGGGTAATTTGGATTTTCCTTATTTCCTAACTTTCTTCAGATTGTCCGAATCGTAATTAAAGGAAATAATAATAATGACAAGAAAAAAAGAAATTATTAAATACTATAGGTCATTAATTAATTAATTATGGAAAGCAGGGAAATTATGAATTGTGGTTAAGAAAATATTTGGAGTCCGGTGAAAAAGAAAAAAAAATTGAATTTTTTTAAAAATAATTTTAAAAAATAAGAAAATAAAAAAAGTTTTGTAGTTGGGAAAAGTGAAATTAGGTTGCCAAGGCATGAAGACAACCATCACACTCTCTCTCCTTTTTTAAAAATAAAAAATTTAAAAGAAAGGGAAAAAAATAATAAAGTATATACCTCAACATTTTGTATTTTATATATCAAATAAATAAAATATTGATTCCCATCCATTGTTGCTTTATTATTTAAGGCTTTTTAAAAATTTTGGTAAACAAATACAGACAAAATGTATGAATATGAAATGAAATATGTTATATACTTTTGATTGAGATGATTCGGGAATGTAAAAAAGAGTAACAATAACTATGCGAGGAGATACAAGAAGTTAACAAGTGATAAATTTGAGGAAAGATAAAAATAAATCAAGGAAGAATTAAAGGGATGTAATCTCAGAAGATATTCCTCATTTTTACTTTATTGAAGATATGATTTTAGATATGAGAATGTGGACATTGACGTATAGCAGAGTTATATATGTGCATATATATTTATAATATAATTTTTTATATGATGTTTGAAGGAAGCATTGAAGTTCAGAGCGCACAGTACAAGGTTCATTCAGAAGTGATGCTATATTCAAGATTCATATTCAGAATCTATTAGTGCATATATATTTTTATTATTAAAATAAAATATTAAGTGTATATATTAGTATGTATAAATTGTGGTAGAATGATTATTAGTTCTTGTAACTTGTATGACCATTAGTTCTTCTAACTCGTATGGTCATTAGTTTCTTGTAACTTAGGTGATCACTGAGTCTTATAACTCATGTAACTACTAAGTCATGTTCTAACTAATTATGTCTTGTAGTTCATGTAACCTACAAGGCATAATTCCTCCATTCATTTATCTACACCACTATCTATATTAATCGTATTTAAGACGAGGATGAATTCTCACCTATAAATAGTGATGTTTTTTCCTCTGTAGAGTGTGCAATATGGAGAGAAAAAAATGTGAAGTTTGGATAAAATATTGTAGTGTGCAGTGAAGTGTGCAATAGTGAAAAAGAGAGTTGAGACAAATAAAATATTTTTAAATCTTTAGCTATATTTACAATACAAAAAAGAGAATAATTATATGTTGAAGAAATGTGTTCTTTTTCGTGAAGCTTCAGACTCTTCAACTAATTCGGAGTTGTTTGAGTCATACAACGTTGTTAGATTGTTATATCCTGGAGGGAACAAGTCAAAAGATGTACTGGTTGATTGATGTTGATTATATCATAGTGAGCTTAAATCTCCTTAAAGAGAGTGAGATATCTGCATCTTGACCTAAATGAATTTTTATTCAATTTTATCATTTATTTTTAATTATAATTGTGATATATTACACTAGCTGAATCTATAATAAGAACAAAGCATTCTGTATAAATTATTATCAATAAGTTATTATGGGGTGATGTTGCTTTTATTTAAACAAAAATAAATAAACAAATAAATACATCTTATGGTGGATTTGACTTGTGAATACTGAAGGAAGAAAAAGTAAAAAAAAGAGAGATTCTCAGTGACATGGAAAATAATTACAATTTCACAGACAAACTTTTTTGAAAAGTAATTAGGTATGATAAAAGTCTAAACATATTTCAATTAAAACTACATAAATTCTTACAACAAACAATCAAGAGATAAATTTAAGATTATAAATTTATATTTGCTAATATATATATATACATATATATATATATATATATTATAAAATTTCAACCAAAGTCATTTCATATGAAGATTGAGTAATAGTGGATTGAATACTATTATTTACGCAATAATATATATGGGTCGAAAATCACTTCTTATCTATATATGATAAATATTAAATATTTTTGATAAATTTTTGACGTCGCTATTAAATTTTGTTGAGCTCCTTCTTTCCATGTTAATTCCACCTCTGCCCTCACCCCACCCCACCCCCTATATATTTTCCATGGTTTGAATTGAAATTTTTAGTTAATTAATAATAAAGAGATCTTATCTCTTACGCCAAATTCTTTACCTCAAACAATATTCTATGGGAATTTTTTTTTTAAAGAATTCTTTCCTTCGTAATAAAAGCAACCACTAAAGTACAATAATTTTTAGCAATTTTGATAAACAACAACCTTTAAATATTGCTTAATTAGTAGAAATCATAATCGTTTTCATAAAACAAAATAAAAAGAAATCAGTATGCGGTCATCATGATTACTTGATAATATTAAATTTTTACCCAAAGAGAGCAATATTATTAATGTTAATATTTGATGTTAATCTCATTTTAAGAAAAATCAATTCACAAGGTTGATAATTGATGCTCCCTATTTATTATAATGGAGAAAATGTCATTTTATGGGACCACTAAAGTTGACCAACAATAAAGCCAGTATTAGGAGGTACATAATTACTGTTTTCTTAAAAAAAATATTTTATATAAATAGTTTTCGATAATAGCAATTCTTCTTTGGAAATGATTAAACTATTAAAAATAGTATTTTAATCATGTATATGACTTGGCCCTGCCTTGTAATTAATAATTAAAAGTATATAACTTCAGATTTCAGATCATATCCTATTTAACTTATTTTGCATATAATTTAAATAAAATACTAAAGATTGTAATAATTTCTTTGATTTTTTGATGCTTAAAAACTGATTGAAACTAATATTAAGTTGAAGTTCGTAGGAGATAAAATCTAGTATTTTTACAAGTTTGTACTTTTTCTTTACGCTTTCACTTGTCTCTTATTTTTAAAATAGACTTTAAATTTATTCGTCACTTTTGTCATATCAAGAAAAGATAATTATTTTTTTATGTTTTACTCTTAGCATTAAATATTATTCTTCAAATCATTTTTCAAGATTTTATACTAAATGTTATTCCCATCGTCTCAAATTAATTGAATTTTTGAGGTTTTTTTTAATGTTCAAAATAGTTGAATTGTTAAAAATTCAAGAAGAATGTTTGAAGCTTTTTTTATATTTGCCCTTTCATTTATTGGTGCTTTATATTTTCTAGGAGATAAATTAACTACATATTTATGAATGCATCACGAGCAATAATGAAAAATGTGATGTAAATTTTGTCCCTAAATGCTTCTTTTAATATGTATACATTACCTCACAATTTCAGTTAAAACAAGGCAAAGAGAGTAGTTAATAAGGAGAGTATGATAAAGTACATATATCAATAATGAGTGTGTCAAGTCAAATAACCGCAAATTAAAATGAATAGGGAGTATAATCTAACACATTATTATATTTAATAACAATTTTGACTTTAAGATATGAATTTTAGCCTCAATGAAATGATTTAGAACCATCACTTAAATTGCTCGACCCGTATTGGATTCTTATTTAAAAATGAATTACTTTTGAAGGACTGACACACACTCAATAACGTTTTTAAAGAAATCTAGCAACATAAATCCGAACATATATGAATATGACTTATTTTAAACAACAAATTTAAAAGATTTTTTTATTTTTTTTAAATTTTATATCAAGTTAAATTATATCATATAAATTTAAATGGAGACAATATATAATTTTATATAACAATGTAAAAGTGTGTATCTCTTATACACTTTCATATACTAAAAATTTATATATTATTTAACAGCAAGTGTTTACTTTTATATAATAATATATCAATTTATTACTTGCTCTTTTTTTCAAAAAAAAAAAAAAAAGAAGAAGAACATTTACAGGTATTATGGTCTATATTTTATTATTTGTCCCTTATTCTTTTTTTTTTGGGTAATTGAACATGACATAAAGTTTTTGCAAATTCCAATATCATGGGGTGCAAGTGGTAGGGATTAAAAAAATAATTAAAAATCCTATAAAAAAATTTAAATATCCTGATAAAGCTTTGATGGCCCAACTTTAATTTGCAAGGAAAAAATAATAATTCAGATACTCAATTATTACTTTGATTACCACTTGGCAATTTTGCATCCTTATGTTTCCACCAAAAATTAAATTATATTGTACAATCAAATAAGTGAGCACTTTTAAAAATCTTGGAGCCTAATTTACAACATTAATCTAATAATAATTCCATTTTATGCATGATATAAATATGAATATTGCCGAAATTATCTATAATATTTGTATTCTATATTAATACTATTAGTATAATACTTTAAGAGATTACAATGATAGGCTATAATTATTGTTGTATTAATATTATATTATATGCGTGTTATATTATGTTATATGGTATGTTCTCTGTAGCAATATTTTCGTATAATAGTCGAGATAATTTACTATTTTGAGATTCCTTTAACCTAGATATGGAATTTCTTTAATTTATCATTTTAATCTTTGTACACATAAACTGAGTTATTTTATCGTTTGGGGTTCATCCGAATCTTTTTTGACATAAAATTATATAATTTATGTATAATTAAAATAATTTTGTATACATGTATCTTTGACTAGTTCATCTGTCTGCTTCTTCAAATTTTTGACCCCTTCAATGAAAATCTTGATTTTATCATCATTTGCACAGGCATAACTACAATTAAAAAAGAAGTTTAACTTGTGGGCATTACGCTATTTTACTTTTTAAATTTTATTTTCACTTATATTTTGATTCGAGTGTTTTTAAGTTTTAGGAAAAATAATATAACTAGTAGTGTGAAATTAGTGAAGATTCAGACAACATTATTATAAAAAAAAAAGAGAGAGATATAATTGTTAATTAATTTAAATCCTAAGGACGCTGAAACTTTATGATAGTAACTATTTGTCAAAGACAAGCTCAAAACGTGATTAACAAATACTTTTGCAAAGAAAAAAAAAGGCATTCGTAGAAACATCTAGCCTAGCACGATACATTATTTTAATAGTTTACATGTTGTCCTGCGACGAGACACGACCATAAAAACATACAAAAAGAAAAAGTAAAAAAATTATGTATTCAAAACTTCCATATTATTTTTTCTTCTTTCCTGATATAACTATTTAGTATTCAGTATCTAATGGTGCGACGAATCTGAATTAAGATTCGCACCGCGTAAAATCCATTAGAAAGGTAAATGTTGAGTTATTCTGAGGATCAAGTTCTTTCAGAATGGGCCTGGTGTTGATCTCAAAACCAATTTGGATGGGCTAGTAATGCATGAGTCCCAATTAGATGAAACTAGGCCCAATAAGTTCTTATAATTGAAGGCACAAACAACTTGTGTTTAAAAATGCAAAGCTTGTTCGTATGTTATTCTTATGTGAGATAATTTCTTTTTAGTCCTTTGTTAAAATAAATTATGTATGTGTGTTATTCTTAGAGTTGACTAAACAAGATTCACATCGTACAAAGCACATCGAAGTGATTTTGGCAGGTGAAAGAAGATTCATTTTAAGAATTGATATACTATTGAAACTTAAAATAAATTGTTGAGACAAAACATCCCACATTGGTGGTTAATGAAATGTGGTTAATGAGATGGGTGGACTCTTTATAAGGCTTTGACAATCCTCCTCCCTTTGAGCTAGGTTTTTTTTGAGCTAGCTTTTGAGTGTGAGTTAGGCCTAAGACCTAATTTCATCATGGTATCAGAGCAGGACCCGTCTCACCCAATGTTGGACCCCCGAAAAAATTGTCCACGCACCAGATGCTAAGCATTAGCTTTTGGGGTGTGAGTTAGGCCCAAGACCTGATTTCATCACTGTTTAAATTATTCAAAATGTCAAAAGTTCCATGGCTTCTTGGTCAACTATAGAAATGAATGTCAATTCAGTCGACATAAAGTAATTGCAATACATTGAATTTCACCAAATAAAATACATTAATTTACAAGACTACATTCTTCCTCTAAGAACCATATGGATAACATCAAGACAGGCAGGCAATTATGAAGTATAAAACATGAAGTCAAACATAAGAATTTGCATTTTAAAAGAGTGGATATTACAGATATACAGGGTGTGGAGATTCAAATAACCGATTAGTTCCAAAATTATTTGAGATAAATGTGTTTTTACTGTATTCCCCTCCACTGTCTGCTTGGGTGGAATGACATAGACAGTAAAGATTCATGTAGCTGATCTCAAGTTGCTTGAGATTGAGGCATCCTCGTACACCCATCACGGACAATGAAGATTCATATAGTCGATTCCAACTTTCAGTTAGTGCATTGATGTTGTCTCCTACTATATGTTTCAAATGCTAACTGTTCCTAACTATTGAATATGGTGGGCTAAGTGGCTCCAGATACCATCCACCCTATGTTACATTGCTCAGCTCTTCAAGAATACCACCGAGGTGTGTATCAGATTCTCCAAAAGTAACGAATCACATTATAGTAATCCTTAAGCTACTTTGAGGCTCCCAATGAATTCGGAGAATATGAACTTGTCGTATTCTTCTTGCATCAAGAAAACGACTTGATCAACCCCAAGCTGTAAAGATTCCTTCTGAATATGTTACCAAGTGACAGCAACACAGCCCCACCTACACCCCCCAAAGGCGCGTCTCTATCAACCTTTTGATGATTGATCGATGGCAATTCCTTCACTTTCAAGTTACTGCGTCCTATTTCCCCCCTAACAGACTCAATGTTACTTGAATCGACTGGATTCCCCTTCGCGTCTGTTATGTAAAATATGTTTAGAGCTGAATCCTCTGTGGTTGATATCTCAGCCCTCGTCACGTTTAGGCCATTTTCTCGGAATGTTCTAGTTACATCAGCCAATAATCCTTGTTTGTCTCCTGTAGATAGTTCCAGCCTCACTCCCTGTGATCAGCATTGTAGTACTATGTTAGCCTCACTCCCTGTGATCAGCATTGTAGTACTATGTTGAAACATATTCTAAACGCTCTTATAATTAAACGTTCCTTAAATGAATACCTCGGATGCTCTTCTTTCAATTGCAGCTTGTAGACATAGAATCACACGTTGCTTTTCAGCGTCTGAACATATTGGGATTCCATCGGTATGCCTAATGAAGAACTCCTGAGACAAGATTAAAAAGAACATGAGCAAATGCACGTCTAGACACTCAACTTGGTCTCAAATCAATCCCAATTCGTCCCTAGTGCGTCTCGTGGAAATCTCATGTTCACATAAATTTTGGAGATGTCTAGATGATCATTTTGTAAGTTGGAGTGTTCAACAGACATACTAGAGACGAATTGATGTGTTTAGATGTTCATACTCAAAGTTGGAGTGCTTACTTGTCAGCCGAGACCATGTTTGAGTGTCTGTCTATGTATTATGCCTTTGAGAAATTAAAAAACGAGATAAGTAGGTAAAGGAATATATACCAAGTATGCCCTGTCTCCAGCTGAATCAATTGTAGCATGGAACACAACATACTGCATATCTGTTAACGTGCAAACGACATCAAATAGAAGCTTAGTTCGATCTTTGCACTGAATATTTACGACAGAGTAACCCTTTTCCAAGCAGTTCAACACCGATACAATCAGGGCATCGTTGCTAGTCCTAATAACCGGCTTTCTTTCATAATCGCGGTCTGCAAACATCATCTGGTGAAGTCTTCTTTCTGTATGTGCGACAGCCAAAGACACTGATGTTGTAGCACTTCTAACATCATTATCCCCCTTAAGCACACTCTTTAAACGGGCTTCAATTCTATCTATCTTCCGCGAGTCCTCAATTGGGAACCCCGACTGGCTTTCTTTTACGTATATCAGAGAGGCAATACGACCATTGTGAGTCCACACTTTAGCTTCAACTACATTGCATTGTAAATCTGACAGTACAGCAAAGACTTCCGATAAAAGGCCAATTCGATCTGTACCAGTTAACTCCAGAGCTGTCAAGCCTTTATAGCTCTTTGGACTTGCATAATGAATTGTCCCAAGTGACTGTTTAACATTAGCAAAAATTTCAAATTTAGTATAAAAACTCATCAAGGTAAGGTTTTCCAATTCTTGTGACAGCAATATTCAGTTTTTGGGGTTCGATTCCCGTAAGGGATAGGTACTCATTCCCGGCCGCTTTCAGTTAGTGTTCATTGCTGAGTGATCGCTCGC
>JAPFFP010000103.1:2326913-2337108 GCA_026153255.1 Solanum medicagineum
ATAGCTATTAATAAATTTCAAATCACAAGCATATGAATTCAAAAGTACAACTAGTTCAATCTAAGAACCTTAATGGTTAACCAAAACAAATTCAAAATCCTGAATACGCTTCTGATTTTTTTCCGAGCTAGCCAGAGCTCAGGCAACACTGGTACATCCTCGGGCTAAAAGCTCCTCGTTTCTTCGCATGGAGCAACGACTTCCTATCGTTGTTTTTCAGTGAAAACAAATTAGGGATGGTTATGTTCAGTACCCGTTAGATGTAGAATTTGATCAGGCGAGGAGACGGAGAAAGTACAGTGAACTCAACGATGATGCTCAAAATTTTTTTGACTGCTTCTGTGTCGATCTGTATATCCGGAAAGCTGCAAAGCACATTGTGGCATTACCGATTACTGTCAAAACTGCTTGGAGCGCCACTACTACCTGAAATTCATGCACAGAACGGAACGTTAATCATATTGCCACGATAGAAAGAATGATCTAGTTGACGTAAACCAGAAGTAGATGTGTTCAGGATTTGAAGTTTATGAACTCCTACAATGACGTCAAGTGAATACTAAACAAATAAATAGGTTCACATCAAATACTTAATACTATATATGAGGTCTGAGCAAAAGCTACTGAGCTTGCATGAACGTATAACCAACACAGTAGATCAACCACTGCCTAAATGCTAATGGCAGCCTAAACGGGATCCCTTAAGATAGTTAACACATCCAATAAGGCATGACAGACGTTATGCGTGGGTAATGTGTCTTCCCCCAAAATTACCAGCCGGTTAGAAGCAAATAGCAGCCAAAGCAGTAAAATGCTCGCGAGGTCAATGAATTCATGGATTAACTCCGTGCAATTCCTTTTCCACCTACCCATAGGCCGAGACATGCCATTTTTTTCTTTAATCAGATCGCCATTTTTTGCTTCGTTTATTCTCCTTTTTAATGTTAGTTACTCGAACTTGAACATTTTTTTTTGTAAAGATTGTTCACAAGAGAACATGAAGGGGGTCTACTTACCTCAAGAGACTCCGAGTTATAAAAGAAATGCCAAGTGCAAGCACATAGTGCACCTCCAAGCAGGGGAACCTAAATTGGAAAGTAGTAAATGAAGTCACTTAGAAGACGTGAACATGGGGAGAAAAGATGGAGATAAGTGCTAAATGATCAAACAGAAACATGACGTGATAACTCAACACGACCAACAACAACAACAATAACATATCCAGTAATCTCAGAGAGGGTAGAGTTATGCTGACCTTATCTCAACCTTGAGGTTCGACTCAAGGAGAAGCATATCAAAGCAGATATAGAAAGCAAGACAACGCAAAGCATGATGGGAAAAAGAAAAAAAAATAAAGGACCAACAACAACTATACAATAAAACAGTAAAAGATAATCAAAGTACAAGGAGACAATAGAAAGTGATAGAAATCGAAGGACAAGAAAGAACAAGCGAAATACTACAACTACTAGTATGCAAGGACAAGCGGGACAATGCTAAACTACCTACTAAACCTTCTATCCTAATTCGTGTGCTCCACAACCTCCTTAATTCAACATGACTAATTAAACAAAGAAAACATCATTTATGAGCCAACAACTGGACAAAAACAAAGGAAGAAGAACATACAGAATAGGGAGAGAGGCATGCCGAGGTAAGAGCTAAACGACCAAATAGAAACGTGAAGCGATAACTCAGCATGATCAATCAAATAAAATAAACATCACTTCGATAAATTTTAACAATCTGAAAAACTCTCCTTTTGAATGATTCTTTCTTTTTTTTTTCCCCCTCGGAAGAAACTCCATAGTCAAAATCAACAAAATTTATACATTTGAACTATGTTGGCCATGTCAAGAGAAAGGTAAGAAAGCGAAAAAAAGAGACCTGGAGAGCAAGAAGTTCAAAACTCCATGGATCACCACCAACTATAATAAATACAGTAGCACTATGTTGGGAGTGTAATCTCAAAAAGCTACATCACACGTACATGATTTTTGCCACCGCTCTCTATGAAGCATTTCGCAGTTGCACAGCATGTCATAAAGGTAGGTTAAAATCCACATGTTTAAATTGTGTATCTTGGTTGACGATACCTGTTTGGAATTGAGGCGTAATTGTGTATCTTGGTTGACAATACAGTCTGGAGACGCATTCATGTGGTAAGTCATTTTCAAAAAGTATATACAGTTCATGCTAAACTCGTTGACAAAAAACAGGCTCAATATTGCAAACCTAAAGCACAAAATTAGACGAATTATGACTTCCCATAGACAAAAGCCAAATGAAACAAACACGAATAAGCAACATTACTTACCATACCCCAGGAGAGTCCCTTCCAAGATTCATATCCTGACTTCTCCCCATATTTCCAAACCAGAGCCATAGCAGCTACCCTTTGAACAAAGTAATCATTCAGTCATTTCATTCAGCACAAAAGAAATATGAATGGATAACACCCTGCGATAACGTGCATTGCACATTACAATACTCCCTCTGCCCAAAACATAAAACTCTTTCCGTTTTAGGACATCTCAAAATGTCCGATATCATTCCATTTCTATAAAACTTCGTAGTGTTTGATAATTCAATTTTAACCTTTGATGTAATGTTTTAGTATCTTCTAAACTAATTTTTCAACTATTACTTTAAACCAACATTAATTAGGATATTTTTCCTTAAGTATTTTCACATTTGGAATAGACCAATCCACAGCTGGAGCTTCATTAAAGTCGAGGAAATATGAGGTGATTTAGAAATGGCAAGGGTACAAGGACCCAAAAGTATAACGAATGGTAAATTTAAACTATCTCAACAACAACAACAATACATCCGGCGTAATCCCACAAGTGCAGTCTAGGGAGGGTGGGTGTGCCTGCAACCTTGCCCCTACCTTGTGAACGTAGAGGTAAATTTCGCATCATAGATGGATAAATTTGAGCATTTCTCTATACTATAGAGGGGCGGACAGTGGATACATAGTATATGTTAGGTTTGAACCACAGTAGAGTTTGCTCAAACCTTGTATATGTATTAAGAGAACTCACTAAATAAACTACAACTAATAGATTTAGAACACAATAAATCAAGCCATAATACATAAATAGATACACAAACTAGACTTCATATGCACATCTACACACCCCAAGCCGTCTACACTGCCAGTTGAACTCTCCAACTTACAAATTTGATCATCTAGACACCTCCAAAATTTACGTGTCCCTCAGCATTGGGACTCCACGAGTTTCAATGGGGACGAGTTGCATAGTTTAGTTGTCAAATGTACTCTCAAATTTGAAATGCTTAGCCAAGTTTGAGCATTTGTTTATGTATTATGGCTTACGAAAATTCACTAATAACTACAAATAATAGACTTTGAACCCAATAAATCAAATGAGTTGTTGTAGAACCCAAACTTGAGTACTTAAAATTCAAATCTTGATCAACATCTCACAATACAACAAACAACAACATACCCAGTGGATCCCACGGGTGGGGTTTGGGAGAGTAAAATGTTGGCAAACCTTACCACTAACTCATTGAGACAGAGGCTGCTTCTGAGAAACCTTCGTCTCAAGAATCGATCTCCCATAAGCAGAAAATACTAGATAATGAACCAAATTAACATCTTAAACTCAAATAGAAATAGAGAAATTACCATTCAACAACACTGGAAACATGACTAACCCAAGTGTGCAATGACAGAGCATTAGAGGGTTCATTGAATTGAAAAGAAGAACCCATTAGAGCAAACTCAAAACCAGAAGCAGAGCCCAACATTAGGGTTGTAAAAGCAAGTCCAGAAAAACCCAAAATTGCTGCAACATTTTTCAGATTTTGTGATGATTTACTGATAATGGGTGCTGGAAAATGGATCTTTTTTCTTGTTAAGAAGATAAAGTTTGGATCTTTAGGTGTAAAGAAGAATTGGGTTTGTGTTGGTTTTGGAAGAAAGTGAAGTTTTGAGAGGGATAATGAAATTGGAACTGCCATTGTTGTTGAAGTGAGTAAAGTTTTCCATTTTTTTTTCTTGTTTAGATAAGAGAAAATATGAATGGATTTTTTAAAAATAATATTATATTTTAAAATATAAATATTTATAGGCAGAATATATTGTCAATCCCTTAAAGATTTAAGTGTTAGTAAATTTCATTTCGTTACAATTAAACACCTTAACAGATGATAATATAGTCTTATTAGACGTTTTTGACTTATTGTTTCCCATAGATCTTAGCTTCAATAATATATATTAAAAATCATGTAAAATAAATACAATAGTGAAAGAGTTGTGCTGATGAAAATGAAGAAGAGAATAGTAACAACGTGATGAAGTAAAAAAAACAACATGTAATACTAAATCGAAGAATAAGATAATATGAAGAAACCGAAAAGCGTTCAATTACCTATGTGAAAAATTACAGATGGAATGATGAGGTTAAAAAAAACCATTCCACACAACATTTTGGAGATGCCATCTTTAGTTGTACCATGAGGTTCTTGACATTACAAACACTCCAAGACAGATTTGTGTAGATCTTTCTTTTGACAACCAAGAGATTGGCTGTGGCCAGTTGAACGGTTCGAAACTCGATGAATAATTTGTTTAGATTAATTTAAATAATATAACACTATACTATATCACAACATAACAGTTTCATTCTTCCTAGTCCACAGCATCACTAGTGAGAAACCCATTAGTGACATGATCACAACCTGCAAAAAGGCAACAAGCAAATGTTAAAAGTGATCAAAAGTTAGACTTAAAAGATTTTAAAGAAGGGAAAAAGGAAAAGAAAATAGAAAGACAAACGAATAGGATGAGGAAACGGACAACAACAACAACAACAATATACCCAGTGTAATCCCACAAGTGGGGTCTGGGGAGGTAAAATGTACGCAGACCTTACCATTACCTTATAGAGTTATAGCGACTGTTTCTGAGAAACCCTTATTGCCTTCTCCCGTATGAATCTTGTAATTTTTTTTTAAAGATTCTATAAGCGTTAAGAGCAAAAATGCCATCTTTTGGTAATGGTAGGGGCAAAATGCAGCCCAACTACTAACGGAGGGTAAGCCCCTCTGCGGAGAGGTACAAGGGCAAGTTTGGCCCTTCTCCGTTAAATAAAAGAATTTAACTTATGTACACTATAATGCAAGGAACTTCTTACGATCGGTGTATTATAAACTTGTTATAGCAAGCAACCTGCTATTTTCTAGGTTCTTATTTCAATTATTATGGACAGTGATCCGTAGTTAAGTGACCTGATAATATAAAAGATCTTTTACATTGACAGTGCAGAGGAGTTAAAATCGAAATCCAAATATGGAAGTTGGAAGACCGCTTAACCTTGACACTCCTAGTATCACATAAGTAGATGTGTTGGGGGTTTGAGGCTATCAGATTGCCAAGTCCAGGAGGTAAATTTCAGGTGTGTACAGAATAAAAGTCGTCTAAGTTCAGGGCGGTTCCAATCTATTCTGCCTAAAAAGGAGCAATCTCTTTTATAAATATGATGTCAATCTCACAAATGCATAAACCAGGTGATGAACCTAGTGTTTTAGCAGCGGGATCATTTGAACTCGGCGCTTTCAGCTTTGACCTCATGTGCATGTGTGTGTGAGAGAGAAAATCGATTAGATTTGATGCGACTTAAGAGAACCAAACCTAGTGTTTCATGAGACGAATGGGTGCAATGGCATTTGTCCTCAACTTGGCATCTTAGATTCGCCTCTGATATAGAGATACTTGTACACCATAATTCAGATAAACGCATAGATTTTGGCAATTTTGAGTAACTAAAACTTTGAACTATATACCAAATCATCTTTCGTTTTAGACTTTTTCAATAGGAAAGAAAGTTTAGTTGATAGACGACTTACTGATATAGCTGGAGGGACACCAACAAGGGGATCTTGGAAAAACTTATTTGCAAGAGCAAGGGCCAAAAGACTGCTTTGCATGCCTGCAAAATGCAATTTGGAAATGACAACATCAATCAAGTTCCGATAATATATCCATCCCGTGCACGGTGATGTTATTATGCAGTCTCAAAACCTGTTTCATATGACAGTGTTCTTTGTAGAGCTTTGACGTCTGGTGCTTCGTGGAAGGCTAAGCCAGAAAGGTAATAGCCCAAGATGAATGCTGACAAATGAAATGCAATCACAAGGAACAAAACAGACATTCCCGAAGAGGACACGACAGAATCTATGTTAATAGCGAGTGGAGCTCCAACACAGAGAGCAGTCACAAAAACTGATAGGGGAGGTAACAATGGCCGAATACCGTTGCAAATCTGCGGGAAGAATCTGTTGAAGCAAAACCAGAAGTCGTAAACAATGAAGTTCGGATTGTTGAAGGATACGCGTACATATAACATCAATAATACCTATTCAGAAGCAGTCCACCAGCAACAGGTGCAACAACAATCTGGAGTATGTTGGAAATCATTCCCTTAACATCCACAGGCAACTTTTTCCCAATAAGCAATAACGTCAAAATCGGTGTGACAAAAGCAGCAGTAGCTGTAGATAATGCTGTCATCACTATACTAAGAGGGGCCATTTGTGGATCGGTTAGAAAAGTAGCATAATTTGACAGCTGCGCTCCGCTAACACAAGAGGTCAACATTATCCCTGCAGCTGATACACAGCTAACATAACTTTAGTCAGCATACACTTTTCTTTCCTGGTAAAGCGTTCAGAGATTTTACCTAAGGAAGTTGGAAGACCAAATACGGCCATCGCAAGTGTGCCAAAAAGATACCCGAGTAGTGGTTTCAGAGCGAATTGACCGATATAACCAGCAAAAATGGCAGCAGGTTTCTTGAAAGCTTCAAGAAAGTCCTTTTCATTTGAGTTGACTCCAACAGCAAACATTAAAAATCCTAACGCAGGGGCATAGTACCTAGAAACGGTAAACATGACACCATAAGATAAGGTGAAAAACTAAGCACTTTCGACTTTTTGGTGTGCACTCTGCAACTGTCTGTCTCATAATACCTTTCTCTAACTTTCCTAGATAGCAAACATGAGACCAAATTGGTGCAAATACTGAACGACGGACTTTTGCCAAGTTCCAATTCTATACCTCCATCCTTTTCTAGAGAGCATTAATTTGTAAAATATAGATGTATTCAGAAAACTTTCATCAAACCAGACCTTTGGCACAGGCCTCTGTATTCAGAAAACTTTCATCAAACCAGACCTTTGGCACAGGCCTCTACCACACCTCTTGCTACAACTAATGCCAATTGGTTTAGTTATAGTCTTATAGAAGCCTCAGTATACATTTATAAGGAAAAAGTCAAATGATATGATCAAGCAACTTTGACCAAATTAAGCAGAGAGATATAAGTCCTCTAGAATGCAGTTAATGATTTGAGCAGGAAAATTTTTAGTAAGTTTCTTCAGGTAACACGTCTGAATAAAACTCTGCTTTCAGAAAGCGATCAAATGAATACATTTTGAAATTCTCCTAATGATTAATTTGAACAATGTGTATCATAAGACTCAAAAGCATCTTAAAACTGTTTATTTATGTAGTTCAACAACATAAAGATGCCACCGAGTTCACGAATGCAAAGGAAATGATTTCTTCTATTTAAAATAATTTGCACAGACAGCATATAACACCTTCACAAGTACAACTAAAGCTCTAAATTAAAATTAAAAATGCTCTTGGTTGCTTTAATAAAATATAAATGCACTTGCTTTATGCAGTAATTAATGTCACTTGATACATCAAACAGGGAAAAGAATTGCAAGTAAATTGACTTCTTTGTCTAAAAGACAACAGTATCAATTAATAAGATCAAAATTTAGAAACAAGCATCCTACATTCACGTTACCCTGTGAACTTCCGATAGAGTTATCAGACCTATTGTAAAACTTTTCAGCAAGATATCATGAGATACTAGTGCGATAGAACAAAATCGTTCAGAAACTAAGCACCAGTGGAATGATAGACAAACCTGTTGGTAAACCAAGTAAAAGAAGGCGGATAGATAAGAGCCAAAATTGTGCTAGCAAGAACCACATGAGGCAGAAAAGAGTTTGCTCCCTTCAAAATTGTCAAAAAGGCGTTCTCGTCTTGTTTCAGATTCTGAAATATCAAAACGTCTATTGTTAAAATAGGCAACTTCAATGCAAAATACTTTATATTAAAGAAAGTCAAATCCCACAAATCAGATGTTGGCTTCGAAACATACAAGAAAACAATATAACTCCTTTCCCCTATTGTATTTCTTTTCCTTTTCTAAAATACCGAGAGTTGCAGATTTAGGTTTAAGAATAGAGACATGAGCTAATCAACCTCTTTGCTCCACAATTTCAAGCAAAAGAAGCATTAGAAACATTAGAAATGTACTGAAACTGAAGAGACCTTTACCTTCACAGAGAAATCTCTCCAATTAGTAATAAAACTCAGCACATCAGCTTGAGGTGCAAATTGAAATGGCTAAAGGAACTAAAAGGAATGCTTCGTATATTAACTGCTTCTCATATTTGGAACTTTATCCACAAATAAATAGCGAATTTTCTTTTTATTTTTTTGTAAGGGTGATGTCTATGCAAGCTTGCACACACATCGACAAGTCCATTTAATATCTGCTACCTCCCACCAATACAAGTATTAGATAATTTTGCTGGCTAAGGCTTAGATAAATGGAACGAAATCACATAGGTATTTTTTGTCTCTGTTAGGATTTAAGCCATAGTTTCTCATGATTTTCGTCCCAATTTATTGTCAGCTAGATCCTCTAGAGAATTTTTATATCAAACTCGTATTTTTATGGAAAGATGATATTCAAAGCCCTACCCCTTTCAAAGAAAATGGTTATTGACTTCTTGCCAATGAATTACAACTCTCTCATTGTTTGATTCCACAAAAAAATTCATGTCAAAGTGAGAAACATATGATTGAACTTTGAGTAGAGAGCTCAAAAGGTTAAAATGAAAAACCTCAAGTGATTCAGAATCATTAGGCCCAAGCGAATCTGAGAACTTTTCCGAAATACATCTACTAACGAACAATCTTGAGCTACCACCTATACGAAAAGATGACATTCAAAAAAGCAACAGAATACATAATCAACTAAACTTGACATTCAAATAGATTCAAACTTGGAGAAAACAAGAATACAATTTGAGTTTAAAAAGATCACCTACTTGGCAATGTGGATTGTATAGCTGATGGAAACCCCACCAATCGTACCCCTTCAAGGACCCAAATATTCATTAAAAGGGTCAGTAGAAACATACTTGATAAGAAAATCACAAAATCTGAGAACTTCTCAGAGATACATCTACTAAACAACAGTCTTGAATTACCATCTATATAAACAAAATATCACCTTCATGAACAAAGAGTACATCATCAACTAAACTTAGGAGGCAAAATGATCTCAATTTTGAGCAAACTAGAACACTAGAATCAAGAAACTCAAGTACAAGTTGGACTAATTCATCAAAAGGGGTGGTAGAAATACTCTCCGATATTGAAGAAAAGATCATCAAAAATCCCTTCCTTTTTATTTTTGAATAAAATCGTGGTGTCTGGACCAACTTATGCACACCTAAACTAATTCCATGGGATATCTGCCACCTCACATCTGTCCATAAAGATTAGAACAGATGAAAATAAATCACCTAGTAATTTGCCTTTGCTAAAATTTGAACCTAAGGTCTCGTTGAAGAATCGGAGCCGGCGCAGTGATGAATATTGACGGCGGCGTCAATGTGCAAAGAGGATTTTGAGGTTTAGGGCAAAGTGATGGCTGCTCCCCTTTCTATTTTATTAAAATTGAATTAATTGTACAGTAGTAGCATATATTTATATACCTACATATGTCCTATATGATTTATGGTGTACACTCACACCATGGGATAATTTCCTCACTAATCAATTAATTAATCACTTATTAACAAATATTATACCACTATAATTAATTAATCATCTTTCAATACCCCCCCTCAAGCTGGATGTAGTGAAGACATTCAGTAATCCAAGCTTGCGAAGTAGAAACTCATGCTGTGTGCGATTCAGTGCTTTGGTGAGTAAATCAGCTTGTTGGTCCTTGGTGTTGACGTAGACGGTCTTGATAAGCCCCCGCTGGATCTTTTCCCTAATGAAGTGACAATCAATCTCAATGTGCTTTGTCCGCTCGTGGAAGACTGGATTGGCAGCGATCTGAAG
>JAPFFP010000103.1:2340366-2386932 GCA_026153255.1 Solanum medicagineum
GTTGTCATTTGAAATTAAATAACAAAAATGAGGGCGTTCATGTTTACAATAACTTTGCTCGTTACTACAAGAAGATAAATATTACCCCCTTTGTCCCAATCTATACGATTTACTTTCCTTTTTAGTCAGTCCTAAAAAGAATGACACATTTTTATATTTAGTAACTATATAATTTTAAAATATTCATTTTACTCTTAATGAAATGATTACTAGCCACACAAATATCTATGATTTACTTTACATCACAAGTTTCAAGAATTCCTTTTTTTCTTAAATATTTGTGTCAGATTAAACTAACTCATATAAATTGGGACGGAGAGTCGCAGTAGTACAAGAAAGGCAATATACACATGTGTTTTGGACTTTGGAAGGGTAAATGTGTCCACAAAATATAATAATGAAATAGTTCGTTATATGAACAAAAGCATAATATGGAGCATGCTATTATTTATTATGATAAAGTAGCTAATCTTTTTTAGAGTCAGAATTCAATATCAACTCCAAATTAATACAAGTAGAAAATTGGAAGAATTTTATGTTAAAGTTGAAAAATATCGAACAATTAGTTTAATATAAGGAAATTTTTGAAGTTATACAACTTCTGAAAATAATATTTATCATCATACAGCCCAATGTATAATATTTTACAACATTATACCTTGTAAAAATCATGATATTATATGGATCAATTACCTTGTATAACGTGTATATATAAAATAGGTATTTATGTACAAATACGGGATACATAGAGAATAACTTTTTGGAATCTAATTGTGAAATTATTTATTAAAAATGGATCCGGCCGAAATTACTTACCCATTTATCTCACTTTTTCATTTTTTATTTCGCGTATGACGCCAGCATCACTATTCTATGATACTTCATTGGTATATTTTTCAAAAACTCTATGTGCTAATACATGTCAAAGCTTTCATATTCATAATTTCACGTTTCGAGATTTCAAAATTCGCAAAAAGTAGAAGTCACGTCAGTCATGGTGAAACCTAAGCTGTTTAGGATGAACCCTCTAAATTTTAAAACAAAGAACATTCGCTGATAATCTTTTAAAAAATTCATTTGCTAATATACACAAAAAAACTCTGATAATATGGAATTAACTTTCAGGTCCCCAATGAAAATAAAATGACAATGTCATTCATGGCTAAACCGATGATATTTGGGATGGATCCTCCGAATTAAAGGAAAAACAGAGTTCCACATAAAATATTTGAAAAATTCATGTGTTTACACACATCTAAAATTTCGACCATGATGATATATTTAAAAAATTTCGAGACCCCAAAACTCGAAAAGAAATTAAAGCAACGTCATCATTTTGTGGATTTCAGCACAAATTTTGTGGGTTCATTGGTAGCAACCTATTAAATGATTCTCATTATCTCTGAAAGGCAGTTTTTGCTTTTCGAGAGTTTATGCGTCACGAAAAAAGAATTCAGGATTATCTCAATTTTTTTTTGTATAAGTTAATTCATTATTTTTCAAAATATATTGAGACAGGACTTTGTTTGAGTTCAAATTTTAAGGGTCTATTGGCAACAAACTATTAAATAATGATAATCATGATTTTTGAAAAGCGGCTCTCACTCTTATGAAGTTTATGTGTAATGAGATAGAAAATCAGGATTATGTCAGTCTCGTCTATACTAGTTCATGAATTTTTGAAAATATGTGTGATCGACTTTATTTGATCTCAAACATCGTTTTTTTTTTTTTTTTAAATTTTTTAGTATACACTTTATATTGGAGGTTGAGCCTAGTGAGGTTCTTAGAAGATATATTTACTCATTAGGTGGACACTTTAACTAAGTAACAAACATGTTGGTCAATTGATAATTCCAAAGACTTTAGTATTTTATGTTAATAAAATAACACATCCACATGGAACATAATTTAGTCAATTATTTCTTTTTGTGGCAAGGAAATAACTTTGTGTTACAACTTTTTATCTATGAATTAAAAAAACACAAGATCCTAATTAAAGGCAAGTCATGTTCATTTTAGGGAAATAGAAAAGTGAAGTCAATAATTTCAAATATATATGGAAAACTAATTAATTTACGACAAATATAGTCCTGGTATATTTACGTGAATAATAGCCAAAAATCATAAAAAAAATTATACATGATTAGACAATATAGCTTGTCAAAAGTCTTAAAGAGTATACATTAATTATACAATTTAGATTACTTATATATGAGCTATACAATGAATATACAAAAAGTTTGGGTATAGTATACTATAGCCATGCAAGTTAGAATAGTGAGTTTTAGACACCTATACTCTAGAGAAAACAAAAAATTAAATAAGCCATTTGAAACATTTAAAACTATTTTTCTTGTATCCAACTCCTTTCAAGCACTTTATGGTCAAATTTGGCTAAATGCAAATATATACAAGTTGGCACATTGCATTCTAATAAAATTCACACTAAAATCACTCATCTTATCTTGATCATTACTAATAATAATAATAATAATAATAATAATAATAATAATAATAATAATAATAATAATAATAATAATAAAAAAGCAATTCGAGGCATAAATCATCTTGCGTTAGCAAAGTCCTAATAAAAGCCGCACCTCAAGGGATGGATGTAAACAGTCTATCTAATGTAAGCATTAGCGACTGCTTCCGTAGCTCAAACTGGTGACCTATAGGTCACACATAAACAACTAAACCGTTGCTCTAAGGCTTCCCTTATCTTGATCACTACTAATCGAGAAGAAAATAAGATTCTTTCCGGTGACTCTTTGTCCAAAACTCTCTTTTCAACTTAACAAGTTGAGCCAAAAGTTTATCAAAAACAACATATCTACCTCTCACAAGGTAGGGGTAAGGTCTGAGTATACCCCATCCTCCTGGGATCACACAATCGGTACGTAGTTGTTGTTGTGATAGTTTTAGCAAGAAAGTGTTGATATAGATGAGAAGGTTTGTCTAAAAATCTTCCTAAGTTATCAATGAAAACAATCATCATTCATCAACATACCCATAAAATATGGTAAACTTGCAATTTTACAACAACGACAACGTACCCAGTGTGATCATATAAGTCGTCAATGAATATATATGTTGTTGCATTCAAACTAAGATAACTCCAATACTAAATTTAAACTTTTGGTTGTTTAGCAAGTGGAAATTTAGTCATAATAAAGAAGATCATCATAACAAGCTTTGCCATGTGGTCATTAAGACTAATCACTTCAAGAAAACCATTCAATTATACCAATACACATCTATATAATTGTATTTTAAACAAGAAGGGATCTATTGAATAAACAATTCAAAAACTTGAAGGGCCATAGCACTATATATTCTAGCAGTTCAAATAATGCAAAGTGTATCAAGCTCTACTTTCCAAAGGACTCATTTGTGGCCATGAAAATGTTGAGAATTCTTCTTGTTATTTTTACTATACTTGGTTGTTTTTCATGGCCTAGTATGCAGAGTGATTTGGAGACGTACATAGTTCAAGTCGAATCTCCCAAAAAGCCAAATTTCCGTTCAATCATCAAGAGCAGAGTTGGAGAGTTGGTATAGGTCTTTCTTGCCAAAGACCATAGCAACCGCTGGCTCAGGTGAAAAGGCGGGATTGATATATTCATATCACAATGTGATGAAAGGGTTTGCAGCAAGATTAGCAGCAGAGCAAATGAAAGAAATGGAGAACCAAAAGGGCTTTATATCTGCAAGGCCTCGAAAGATATTGCCTCTACACACTATACATACTCCAAATTTTCTTGGATTGCAACAGAACATGGGCTTGTGGTGGGATTCCAACTATGGGAAAGGTGTGATCATCGGAGTTTTAGACACTGGGATCTAGCCTGACCATCCTTCATTTAGTGACAAAGGAATGCCTCCCCCTCCCACTAAATGGAAAGGTCGTTGTAGCTGGAGCTTCTTTACAAAGTGTAACAACAAGATCATTGGTGCGCAGACGTTTCTAGAAAACAGTAATTCTCCAGTAGATGCTAATGGGCACGGTACACACACTGCCAGCACTGCTGCTGGCGGTTTTGTGAAAGGTGCCAATGTGAATGGGAATGCAAAATGGTACCGCGGTTGGGATTGCCCCTCTTGCTCACCTGGCCATTTATAAGGTGTGTGATTCATCCGATTGCTCTGACAGTGACATTCTTGCTGCCATGGATACAGCTAGTGATGATGTGGTCGATATCCTATCACTTTCCTTTGGCGGACGTAGTAAGCCATTCTATAATGATGTGATTGCATTCGGTGCATTTACTGCAACACAAAGAGGTATTCTTGTAAGTTGCTCTGCCGGTAATACTGGTCCATATGGTAGCACCTTATCAAATGAAGCTCCGTGGATTCTAACAGTAGGTGCAAGCACTCTTGACAGGAAAATTAAGGCCACTGTTAAACTCGGAAACCGAAAAGTATACGAGGGTGAATCAGTATTTCATCCAAAGGGTCACAATCCAACATTTTCCCCTTTGTTTGATCCTTCACTGAATTCATTTTGACTTAAACAGCCGTTACTGCAGAACAGGTACACTGAATGACCCTGACATTGAAGGCAGAATAGTTTTGTGCATGTCAGGTGGTGGCTATTCCAGGATTGCAAAAGGACAAGCTGTAAAAGATGCTGGAGGTGTTGGCATGATTATCTACAATGGACCAGAGGTGGTTTCACTACGTTAGCCGAAGCAAACGTCCTTCCATCTGTGTTTGTTACTTATCAAGATGGGATGAATATTCTTGCCTACATGAAATCAACACCGGAACCAACTGCAAGAATGTCGTTCCATGGAACAGTAATCGGAGATAAAAATCCACCAGTGGTTGCTTCATTTTCTTCTCGCAGACCAATCTTAGCTAGTCCTGGGATCTTAAAGCCTGATATTATCGGTCCAGGTGTTAACATTCTTGCTGCTTGGCCTACCTCCGCTCGCACAAAATCTACCTTCATATTATGTCGGGCACCTCTATGTCTTGTCCTCACCTCAGTGGACTAGCAGCACTGCTGAAAAGCACACACCGGACTTCGTCCCCTGCAGCTATCAAATCAGCAATCATGGCAACCGCTGACACAGTGAACCTAGCCAACAATCCCATCTTAGATGAAAGACTCATTCCGGCTAACGTCTTCGCCATTGGTGCAGGACATGTCAATCCATCAAGAGCTAATGATCCAGGACTAGTTTATGATACCCAATTTGAGGACTATTTGCCTTACCTGTGTGGTTTGCATTATACAAATGAACAGATAAGAGACCTTGTACAACAAAGGGTGGATTGTAGAACAGTGAAAAGTATCTAGGAAGCACAACTAAATTATCCCTATTCTCCATCAAACTTTGAACAAGTCCTCAAACATATACAAGAACGGTGACTAACGTTGGGGTTGCAAATTCATCTTACAGTGTGGAAATAGGTTCACCGCCAGGAGTTTCGGTGATTGTTACACCTTCTACCTTGAACTTCTCAAAGTTGAACCAGAAGTTGGAATACCGAGTAACATTTTCAATAAGAGCTGATAGCTCAAACACTGGCGGCGTTCAAGGATTCTTGACATGGACTAATAAAAAGCACTCTGTAAGAAGTCCAATTGCAGTTATGCTAGACACTGCATGATTGGATTTCTAGCTTCTTTACTTTTTCTTCTCGTAAGTTCTTGAATTGAGAGTCTACCGGAAACAGCTTCTCTACCTCCACAATGTAAGGTTGCGTGTACACCACACTCCCTAGATCCCAGTTATGGGATTACGCTAGGTATGTCGTCGTCGTTGTTTTATTATTGTAAGTGATCAATGTTACATTGTAAAACCATCCTATATAATGGTTGTTAGGTTGTGGAGCCTTATATTTATGTACTGTCGCGGTTCAACCTCTGTGTATATATGTATTCTGTGTAATTGTAAATATCCGGATATCATTAATACATTGTTATACATTGTTCCAATTACTAAAATGAGAAGAAATATAAAACTAAAAACCAAATGTAGACTGTAGCACAACTGCAATTGGACTTCTTACAGAGTACTTCTTACAACTCCATTTCAAGAATCCTTGTGCAATGCCACTGCTTGGGCTATTATCTCTTCTCGTAAACGTCACTTGGTATTTCAACTTCTGGTTCATCTTTGAGAATTTCAGAGTTGAGGGCTTAACAATCACGGAGACTCCCGGTGGGGAAGCTATTTCCACACTGTAAGAAGATTTAGCTTCCCCGATGTTAGTCACTGTTCTCGTATATGTCTGAGAAATGTCTCCGAGTATGATGGAGAATGAAGGATAATTTAGTTGTGCTTCAGGAATGTGTTTCACTGACTTACAATCCACTTTGCGTTGCATGAGGTTTCCCACCTGTCGACTTGTGTAATTCAAACCACATAGGTAAGGCAGGTAGTTCTTAATTTGTGTGTCGTAGATTAGTCCTGGATCATTAGCTCTTGATGGATTGACATGTCCTGCACCTGTGGCAAAAATGTTAGCTGGAAGGAGCCTTTCATCTAAGATGGGATCGTTGGCGAGGTTCACTGTGTCAGCAGTTGTCATGATTGCTGATTTTATAGCTGCAGGTGACCAAGTCGGGTGTGTGCTTTTCAACAATGCTGCTACTCCACTGAGATGAGGACAAGACATGGAAGTGCCAGATGCAATATTGAAGGTAGATTTCGTTCTTTTGTTGTAGTCAACGGAGGTAGGCCAAGCAGCAAGAATGTTATTACCGGGACCAATAATGTCAGGCTTCAAGATTCCAGGACTAGCAATGCTTGGTCCGCGAGAAGAAAATGCAGTAACCACCGGAGCATCTTTATCTCCAATTATTGTTCCTTGAAATGCAATTCTAGCAATTGGTTTCGACGTTGAGTTCATGTAGTCAAGAATTTCCATTCCGTCATTGTAGGTAATATATAGAGCTGGAAGGACATGAGCATCAGCAAACTTAGTGAAGCCGTAATCAGCTATACTAAAGATAATCATGCCAACACCTCCGGCATCCTTTACAGCTTGTCCTTTTTCAATCCTGGAATAACCACCGCCTACCATACAGAGAACAATTTTGCCTTTAATTTCAGGGTCACTAAGAGTACCTGGTCCGCAGTAAGGGCTGTCCAAGTCAGTTGCATTCCGTGAAGGATCATACAAAGGGAAGAATGCCGGATTATGACCCTTTGCATGAAATGCTGATTCACCCTCGAGTACTTTTTGATTTCCGAGCTTGACCTTGGCCTTGAGTTTCCTGTCAATAGTGCTTGCACCTACTGTCAGAATCCACGGAGCTTCATTTGCTAAGGTGCTTTCGTATGGACCATTATTACCGGCAGAGCAACTTACAAGAATACCTCTTTTAGTTGCACTGTACGCCCCGAGTGCAATGGGGTCATCATAGAAGGACTTACTACCTCCACCAAGGGAAAGGGACAGGATATCTACTCCATCATCAATAGCTGTGTCCATGGCAGAGAGAATGTCACTGTCAGAGCAACCAGACATATCACAGACCTTATAAATGGCCAGGTGAGCAAGAGGGGCAATTCCAACCGCAGTGCCTTTAGCATTCCCGTATACATTGGCACCTTTCACAAAAGCGCCAGCAGCTGTGCTGGCGGTATGTGTGCCATGTCCATTATCATCTATCGGTGAACCATTGTTTAGGAATGTCCTCGCACCAATGAGCTTGTTGTTACACTTTGTAGTGAAATTCGATTCACACTTCCCTTTCCATTTAGCAGGCGGAGGAGGCATCCCTTCATCGCTAAATGATGGATGGTCAGGGGAAATCCCTGTGTCCAAGACTCCAATGATCACACCTTTTCCATAGTTGGCATCCCTCCACAAGCCAACATTTTGTTGCAATCCAAGAAAACTCGGAGTATGTGTAGTGTGCAATGACAATATCCTCTGAGGCCACGCAGCTATAAAGCCCGGTTTCTTCTCCATTTCCTTCACTTGCTTCAATGACAGTCTTGCAGCAAAGCCTATCATCACATTATGATATGAATATATCAACTGCGGCTTTTCATCTAAGCCAGCGGTTGCTGTGGTCTTTGGCAAGAAAGACTTGTACCAGCTCTCCAAATCCATTCTTGACGATTGAGTGGAAATTTGACTTTCTGGAGATTCGACTTGAACTATGTACGTCTTCAAATCGCTCTGCATACTAGGCCATGAAAAACAACCAAGTATACCAAAAATCACAAAAAATATTTTCAAGATTTTCATGATTGCAAATGTGTTTGAACTAATGATGTACTCTTAGGAAGAGTATATGTAGTACGACTTTGGCCCTGCAATTTAATTTGATTACTAATTTTGTTTTATTAAAGGACCCCTCATGTTAATTAGTCTAATTAATTGCTTTCCTAGAAAGGATTAGTATTAATGACCACATGGCAAAGCTTAAATCTCATAATGTTATACTTAATTAAGAACAAATTTCCACTTGCAAAGCTGTAATTTTAACTACATGTTGGGCTATTGACATAGACAACTTGATGAACGATGACTATTTCAATTGAGAACTTCCATATAATTAAAAACTCTACAAGTTATTTATTGTGAAAGCTATCCTTAGAGGATCGATTTCGACTTACCAACGTCCTGTTGTCTTTATCGACTAACACCCTTTGTGAAATGTAAAACAATGTGTAGTTTTACATTTAGACATGATCAAAATTTTCCGAGGAAGGTGTGTCAAGCTTCTCATGAGGCAATTTCAAAGGCTTCCCTTGGAAATTTTTCCAAAAATTCGCGTGTTTTTGCTTGTTAGTTAAGTTAGTTTGGAAAAATTAAAGAAAGACTTTGAAAATATTTTATTTTCTTGTCAATTATTAGTATGTGATCTTATTAGTGGATCTCAAAGCAATTATCTTTCATTTTTCATAGTCAAAACAAAGACATGTGATGTTAATGTGAAAGTCTACTAGAAGAGAGAATGGCGCTAGGATACACTTCTTTGCAATGCAATGTGCCAACTTGTTACTCCCTCTGTTCTACTTTGTTCATCTAATTTTGACTTGACACAAAATTTAAGAAAGTACAGAGGACTTTTGTATCTTGCGAAAAATCTAAACTAAGATATGTAAAATGTATCAAAATATCGTTTAATCTTGTGATTTGAAATATGTCATACGAAAAGTTAGAGTTAAAATAGTTGGAAAAAAAATCATTCTTATAAGCTTGGAAATTAGAGATTTATTTGTCTTGGAAAAGATATTTTGAGAATAAAGAAAAAAATTTTTGGTCAAATGAAAAATGTTCATAAACTGATAAATTTGGGATGATCAACTTATGACTTTTTAGTGCTGAGCAATTTAGATACTTACCAAACTTTAAGATAAACCAAAAAATACTTGATTATAAATTAGTTTAGCTATCTTATAAGCTTAGTTAAACAACCTTTAAATGAATCTTCTAAAATTCTTAGTAGCTAATATGGCATGTTAATAAAGAGAAATGTACACCAATTTTGGTTGCGGTGGCATTGTTAAGATTTCTCCATTCTTACTTTCGAGTCTCAGATTTGAGACCTAAATAATTAAAAAAAATCATAGTGAAAGTTCCGTCCCAAAAATAAATCGTGCAATTTGATAATAATTCATTAATACTTTTGAAAATAGGCATGATAACTATCCTCCGCCCGTTTTCTTAGACTTTGAAATTCATGAATAGCTACAACATAGTCTTTTCGTTAAACTAGATAATCTCTAACCTCCTATTTGTCTCTTTTGGTCTTCACTTATTTGCTTTCTTTCCAACTCATTTCTTCGATTCAACAGTTAGCCAGTAAGCCAAGTCTCACCACCCTCACCTCGCCTCACGCCCACGTACTTATTCATTAGAATATAAATATATATATACATATAAAAGGCTTGTCAAATTTGTCAATTTGGCAAGTTGGCACATTGTATTGCAAATAAGTGTATCCCGGCGCCATTCTCTCTTCTAATAGACTTTTACACTAATATCACATGTTTTTGTTTTGACTATTTAAAAAAATGAAAGTAAATTGCTTTGAGATCCACTTAAAAGATCACTTCTTCATCACTACTAATTGAGAAAAATAAAAAAAAACTAATTGAGCAAAAACAAACTATAACACTTTACTATTTAATTTGTACAAAATCAACTTCATTAACAAACAATTAAAAACACACGAATTTCTGATGAAAGCTTTCGAAGAAGGCATGAAAATTGGCTAGTTAGAAGTTTTTGTTGGAAAACAGATTTGCAGATTAAGGTAGAAGAAGACGAAGGAGGAAGAAGAAGAACAGTAGTTCTGTTCTTTAGAGAGAAGGCAGAGGAAAATGTTTACAGAGAGAGAAATTTTTCATGGTAACGACCAATGGGTAAACTCCACGGAGATAGTACTATATATATTAATGATATTCGAATATTTGCAATTACACAGAATAAAAGTATACACGAAGAATAAACAGTAGCACCTAAAAATCAGGCTCCACTACCTAACAGTTTTTCCCTCAATTATCAAAAATTTTGCGAGTTTTTAGTGCCAATTTGTTGATTAAGATAACAGGACAATGATCATGAAAGTCGAAAAGAATATGTTTAGGGATAGTTTTGGCAAGAAAAAAGTGTTGATAACCTCTAGAAAAGATTTGTCAAAGCAAATTATCAAGTAATTTTAAGTTTATCATTAATGAGAACCAATGTCAATAGCCCAATTATTGTTAAACTTACAAGTAGAAAATTGTTCTTAATTAAAAAGATGATTATGAGAATCAAGCTTTGCCATGTGGTCATTAAGACTAATCTTTTCTAGGGAAGTGTTTAATTAGATTAATTAATTCATATTAATTGTTCCTTCAACTTTAGTTCTTTGATTCTCCTTTTTATCAGACAATGATTACGAATAATTTAATTAACATGAGGGCTACTTTTGATTAATTAATCAAATATTTGAAAGCCCAAAGCACACTATATATACTGGTTGTAAACTAATGCAAAAATATCAAACTCCAATTTTACTAATCACAAGTTCAAGCCATGAAAACGATGAAAATATTTTGTGTTATTTTTGCTATACTTGGTTATTTTTCATGGCCTAGTATGCAGAGCGATTTGGAGACGTACATAGTTCAAGTCGAATCTCCAGAAAGCCAAATTTCCACTCAATCGTCAAGAATGGATTTGGAGGGCTGGTACAAGTCTTTCTTGCCAAATACCATAGCAACCGCTAGCTCACAAGAGCCGCGGTTGATATATTCATATCACAATGTGATGATAGGCTTTGCTGCAAGATTATCAGCAAAGGAAGTGAAGGAAATGGAGAAGAAACCGGGGTTTGTATCTGCGTGGCCTCAGAGGATGTTGTCTTTGCACACTACACATACTCCGAGTTTTCTTGGATTGCAACAGAATGTTGGGTTGTGGAGGGATGCCAACTACGGAAAAGGTGTGATCATTGGAGTCTTAGACACCGGGATCACCCCTGACCATCCTTCATTTAGCGACAAAGGAATGCCTCCCCCGCCTGCTAAATGGAAGGGCAGGTGTGAGTCGAATTTCACTGCAAAGTGCAACAACAAGCTCATTGGTGCAAGGACTTTCCCTGTAAGCAGTGATTCACCGATAGATGAGAATGGACATGGTACACACACCGCTAGCACAGCTGCTGGTGGTTTTGTTAAAGGTGCCAACGTGTATGGGAACGCTAAAGGCACTGCGGTTGGGATTGCCCCTCTTGCTCACCTGGCCATTTATAAGGTCTGTGATCCATTTGGTTGCGCTGACAGTGCCATTCTCGCTGCCATGGACACAGCTATTGATGATGGAGTAGATATCCTGTCCCTTTCCCTTGGTGGAGGTAGCAGGTCATTCTATAATGACCCCATTGCACTCGGGGCATACAGTGCAGCACAAAAAGGTATTCTTGTAAGTTGCTCTGCCGCTAATAATGGTCCATACGATAGCACCTTATCAAACGAAGCTCCGTGGATTCTGACAGTAGGTGCAAGCACTATTGACAGGAAACTCAAGGCCACCGTTACCCTCGGAAACAAAAAAGTATTCGAGGGAGAATCAGCATTTCATCCAAAGGATCACAATTCAGCATTTTCCCCTTTGTTTGATCCCTCACTGAATCCAACTGACTTCGACAGTCCTTATTGCGGAACGGGTACTCTGAATGACCCTGAAATTAAAGGCAAGATTGTTATGTGCATGGATGGTGGTGGTTATTCCAGGATTGAAAAAGGACAAGCTGTAAAGGATGCCGGAGGCGTTGGCATGGTTATCTATACCATTGCTGATTATGGTTTCACTAAATTTGCTGATGCTCATGTCCTTCCAGCTCTGTATATTAGCTACAAAGACGGAATGGAAATTCTCGACTACATGAACTCAACATCAAAACCAATTGCAAGAATTGCATTTCAAGGAACAATAATTGGAGATAAAGATGCCCCAGTCGTTGCTGCATTCTCTTCTCGCGGACCAAACTTAGCTAGTCCTGGAATCTTGAAGCCTGATATTATTGGTCCCGGTGTTAATATTATTGCTGCTTGGCCTACCTCAGTAGACAATCAGACAAACACAAAGTCTACCTTCAACATCATATCGGGCACCTCCATGTCTTGTCCTCACCTCAGCGGAGTAGCAGCATTGCTGAAAAGCACACACCCCACTTGGTCCCCCGCAGCTATCAAATCCGCAATCATGACAACCGCTGACACACTGAACCTCGCCAACGATCCCATCGTAGACGAGAGGCTCCTTCCAGCTAACATTTTCGCCACTGGTGCAGGACATGTCAATCCATCAAGAGCTAATGATCCAGGGCTGATCTACGACACACAATTTAAGGACTACCTGCCTTATCTATGCGGTTTGAATTACACAGATCGACAGGTGGGAAACCTCATGCAACGCAAGGTGGATTGTAAGTCAGTGAAACACATTCCTGAAGCACAACTAAATTATCCTTCATTCTCCATCACACTCGGAGAAATTTCTCAGACATATACAAGAACAGTGACTAACGTCGGGGAAGCTAAATCATCTTACAGTGTGGAAATAGCTTCCCCACCCGGAGTTTCTGTGACTGTTAAGCCTTCAACTCTAAAATTCTCCAAGTTGAACCAGAAGTTGAAATACCAAGTGACGTTTACGAGAAGAGATAACAGCTCAAACAGTGGTATAATTCAAGGATTCTTGAAATGGAGTAATAAGAACTACTCTGTGAGAAGCCCAATTGCGGTTGTGCTGGAACCTAAAATTGGCTTTTAGTTTTGCATTTCTCCTCTTTTTAGTATTTGGAACCTACAATTGGTTTTTAGTTTTACATTTCTCCTCTTTTTAGTATTTGGAACAATGTATAACAAGCTTACCTTAGTGGTTTCATAGAAATCGTTGAATAATAAGCATCAAAAGTATTCAGATTTAGTTGTTCTTCATCCTTGAAGTGTCAGATTTAGTTGGTTTTTAGTTGCATCACTACGCGTATTATGAAAAATAGGATGCATGTGTTTACTTGTTCAGTTTTACACAAGTTTTACGCGTGCACATACCCAAATTGGAGGGTGCAGATGTCAGTCAATGCCAAGTTAAAGTGAACATTTATGTATTTTGCCGAAGTCCAATATAAAACATAGAAAGTCATTTTAATTTGGCCTTGACTAGTAACTAAACTCTTTAACTACTTTGAGTATGTATATCTAGACACTTTCAAAATTTATGTGTCACGTCAGCATCAAGTATCTGCGAGACATAATGGGGAAAAGTTGAGAGTGCTTACTTACCGGCTAGGCCGAGTTTGAGTGTCTATTGAAGCATAATTATTTCTAGGCAGTTCAACATGACGTAGATGCGTATTGTAAATACCTTAACTTTAAAAATACACATTTATACCTTTAAGAGGGTGTTTTCTCAAAGTTATCACTCATAAAAATGTCAATATCAACAGTCCAATATTTAGTTAAACTTGTAGCTTTACAGATGCAAATTTGTTCTTAATTAAGAAGTTTATGAAAATGAAGCTCAGGAAAGCGTGCAATTAGTGCCAAACCGCGTGCTAACTAACATTACAGAAAGGGTATTTGTCGATTAAGACAATAGGACAATGTTCATTAAACTCGAGATTTAACAAGTAAAAGATTATTAAAAGGTTTGTTAAATCAAATTACCAGAAAGAAATAAAACTTGTCAATGAAAACAATGATCCTACTTCAAATTTGTCATTGTCAATAGCCCAAATGTAGTTGAACTTATAGCCTTGCAAATCAAGATTTTTCTTAATTAAGTAGTAATTTATAAGATTCAAGCTTTGACAGATGGTCAGTAACACTAATCATTTCTAGGAAAATGTTTAATTAGACTAACTAATTCACACTACCATTCTTTATTAAACAATCAAATATTTGCAAGGCCAGAGCACACTATAAATACTAGTATTACACATATGCAAAATATCAAACTCCACTTTCCAAGTGTACATCATTAGTTCAAAGTTCCTTTCTACAGACACATTTGCAGCAAGCCATGAAAATCTTGAAAATATTTTTTGTTATTTTTTCTGTATTTGCTTGTTTTTCATCGCCTAGTATGCAGAGCGACATGGAGACGTATATAGTTCAAGTCGAATCTCCAGAAAGCCAAATTTCCACTCAAGCATCAAGAATAGATTTGGAGAGCTGGTACAAGTCTTTCATGCCAAAGACCACAGCAAATGGCTCAGATGAAAAAGCGCAGTTGATATATTCGTATCGTAATGTGATCATTGGCTTTGCTGCAAGATTGACAGCGAAGCAAGTGAAGGAAATGGAAGAGAAACCGGGCTTTATAGCTGCATGGCCTCAGAGGATATTGTCTCTTCACACTACCCATAGTCCGAGTTTTCTTGGATTGCATCAGAACGTTGGGTTGTGGAGGGATGCAAACTATGGAAAAGGTGTGATCATTGGAGTCTTGGACACCGGGATCACCCCTGGCCATCCTTCATTTAGCGACGAAGGAATGCCTCCTCCGCCTGCTAAATGGAAGGGCAAATGTGAATCGAACTTCACTACAATGTGCAACAACAAGCTCATTGGCGTGAGGAATTTCCCAATAACCAGTCATTCACCGAAAGATGATGAAGGACATGGCACACACACCTCCAGTACAGCTGCAGGAAGTTTTGTGAAAGGTGCCAATGTGTATGGGAATGCTAAAGGCACTGCAGCTGGGATTGCTCCTCTTGCTCACCTGGCCATTTATAAGGTCTGTGGTGCTTATTGCACTGAAAGTGACATTCTCGCTGGCATGGATGCAGCTATTGATGATGGAGTAGATATCCTATCTATTTCACTTGGTGGAGGTGAAAGATCATTCTATAATAACATCGTTGCACTCGGGGCCTACAGCGCAGTAAAAAGAGGTATTCTCGTAAGCTGCTCTGCCGGTAATGCTGGTCCATACGACAAAACTTTATCAAATGAAGCTCCGTGGATTCTGACAGTAGGTGCAAGCACTATTGACAGGAAACTCAAGGCCACCGTTACCCTCGGAAACAAAAAAGTATACGAGGGCGAATCAGCATTTCATCCAAAGAGTCACAACTCAACATTTTTCCCTTTGTTTGATCCTTCGCAGAATGCGACTAACTTTAGTAGCCGTTACTGTGACCCAGGTACTCTGGATGACCTTGAAATTAAAGGAAAAATTGTTGTGTGCCGGACAGATAATGGTTATTCCTTCATTGAACAAGGGCAAGCTGTAAAAGATGCCGGAGGTGTTGGCGCGATTTTCGTTAGTATCCCTCAGCTTGGTTCCACTACTTTTGCTGATGCTCATGTCCTTCCAGCATTGTATATAACATATAAAGATGGAATGGAAATTCTTGACTACATTAACTCAACACTAAAACCGGTTGCAAGACTTTCATTCCAAGGAACTATAATCGGAGATAAAAATGCTCCGGTGGTTACTGGATTTTCTTCTCGCGGACCAAGCATAGCTAGTCCTGGAATCTTGAAGCCTGATATTATTGGTCCCGGTCTTAACATTCTTGCTGCTTGGCCTACCTCCGTTGACTACAACAAACACACAAAATCTACCTTCAATATTTTGTCCGGCACCTCCATGTCTTGCCCTCATCTCAGCGGAGTAGCAGCATTGCTGAAAAGCACACACCCTACTTGGTCCGCAGCAGCTATAAAATCAGCAATCATGACAACCGCTTACACAGTGAACCTCGCCCACAATCCCATCTTAGATGAAAGGCTCCTTCCGGCTAACATCTTCGCCATTGGTGCAGGACATGTCAATCCATCAAGAGCTAATGATCCAGGACTAATCTACGACACCAAAATTGAGGACTACCTGCCTTACCTGTGCGGTTTGAATTACACAAATCAGCAGGTGGGAAGCATCGTGCATCACAAAGTGGATTGTAAGAAAGTAAAACACATTCCTGAATCTGAACTAAACTATCCTTCTTTCTCCATCACATTCGGAGAAAATTCTCAGACATATACGAGAACAGTGACTAACGTCGGGGAAGCTAAATCTTCTTACAGTGTGGAAATTGCTTCCCCTCTTGGAGTCTCTGTGACTGTTAACCCTTCAACTCTGCATTTCTCCAAGTTGAACCAGAAATTGAAATACCAAGTGACGTTTGTGAGGAGAGATAACAGCACAAACAGTGGCCTTGCTGAGGGATTCTTGAAATGGAATAGTAAGAACTACTCTGTAAGAAGCGCAATTGCAGTTGTGCTAGAGCCTAAAATTGGTTTCTAGTTTTATATTTCTTCTCTTTTTAGTAAGTGGAACAATGTATTACAAGCCTACGTTAGTGGTTTCAATAGAAACTAAGTGACTAAATTTTCTGTCTTGAGATTCACATGTTGTTGGAGCCAAACTACGCACTAACTTGCATTTTGGTCAATTAAGATGGTCAGATGACGATCATGAAAGTCAAAATCGATTTGCTAAGGAAAAGGTTTGTCAAAACAAATTACCCCAAAAAAATAAACAATTGAAGTTCTCAATGGAAACACTCATCATCTGTCAAAATGTCAATGTCAGTAGCCCAATTGGTAGTTAAACTAGGAGCTTTGCAAATGGAAAGTTGTTTCTGTATTAGAAGATTGTGACAGCCATCTTCTGGAAAATTGATTGAACTATTCAAAATGTTCCACTATATATAATATGGTACACAAAGCAAAAAAAATATCAAACTTCACTTTCCTAAGTGTATATCACTAATTCATAGTTCCTTTCTCCTTCCACATTGCAGCCATGGGAATCTTGAAAATATTTTTTGTTATTTTTGTTATACTTGCTTGTTCTTCGTGGCCTAGTATGCAGAGCGATTTGGAGACTTACATAGTTCAAGTCGAATCTCCAGAAAGCCAAATTTTCACTCAATCATCAAGAATTGATTTGGAGAGCTGGTACAAGTCTTTCTTGCCAAAGACCATAGCAACCGTTGGCTCACAAGAAGAGCCACGGTTGATATATTCATATCACAATGTGATGAAAGGCTTTGCAGCAAGATTATCAGCTGAGCAAGTGAAGGAAATGGAGAAGAAACCGGGGTTTATATCTGCGAGGCCTCAGAGGATATTGTCCTTGCACACTACACATACTCCGAGTTTTCTTGGATTGCAACAGAATGTTGGCTTGTGGCGGGATGCCAACCACGGAAAAGGTGTGATCATTGGAGTCTTGGACACCGGGATTTTCCCTGACCATCCTTCATTTAGGGATGAAGGGATGCCTTCTCCACCTGCTAAATGGAAGGGTAAGTGTGAATTGAACTTCATAACAAAGTGTAACAAGAAGCTCATTGGTGCGAGGACTTTCTCAGAATTCAGTGATTCACCGATCGATGATAACGGACATGGTACACACACAGCCAGCACAGCTGCAGGAAGTTTTGTGAAAGATGCCAATGTGTATGGGAACGCTGAAGGCACGGCGGTTGGGATTGCCCCTCTTGCTCACCTGGCCATTTATAAGGTCTGTGACGTATCTGGTTGTGCCGACAGCAATGTTCTAGCTGGCATGGATGCAGCTATTGATGATGGAGTAGATATCCTGTCCATTTCCATTGGTGGTACCAGCAGGCCATTCTATGATGATGTGACTGCACATGGTGCCTATAGTGCAGCACAAACAGGTATTCTTGTAAGTTGCTCTGCCGGTAATAGTGGTCCATACGATAGCACCTTATCAAATGAAGCTCCATGGATTCTGACAGTAGGTGCAAGCACACTTGACAGGAAATTCAAGGCCAATGTTAAGCTCGGAAACCAAAAATTATTCGAGGGAGAAACAACTTTTCATCCAAAGGATCACATTTCAAAATTTTACCCTCTCTTTGATCCTTCACTGAATGCAACTGACTTTGAACGCCCTTATTGCGGACCAGGAACTCTGAGTGACCCTGAAATTAAAGGCAAAATTGTTGTGTGCAAGGCAGGTGGTGGTGTTCCTAGGATTGCAAAAGGACAAGCTGTAAAGGATGCCGGAGGTGTTGGCATGATTATCATCAGTACCGCTGATTATGGTTTCACTATGCATGCAGATGCTCACGTCCTTCCGGCTCTGTATATTACCTATAAAGATGGAATGGAAATTCTTGACTACATGAACTCAACATCAAAACCAATTGCAAGAATTGCATTTCAAGGAACAATAATCGGAGATAAAGATGCTCCGGTGGTTGCTGCATTTTCTTCTCGCGGACCAAGCCTACCTAGTCCTGGAATCTTGAAGCCTGATATTATTGGTCCCGGTCTTAATGTTCTTGCAGCTTGGCCTACCTCCGTCGACAACAAAACAAACACAAAGTCTACCTTCAACGTTATATCGGGCACCTCCATGTCTTGTCCTCACCTCAGTGGAGTAGCAGCACTGCTGAAAAGCACACACCCAACTTGGTCCGCAGCAGCTATCAAATCAGCAATCATGACAACTGCTGACACAGTGAACCTCGCCAACAATCCCATCTTAGATGAAAGGCTCCTTCCGGCTAACATTTTTGCCACAGGTGCAGGACATGTCAATCCATCAAGAGCTAATGATCCAGGACTAATCTACGACACTGAATTTAAGGACTACCTGCCTTACCTGTGCGGTTTGAATTACACAAATCAACAGGTGGGAAACCTCCTTCAACGCAGAGTTGATTGTAAGTCAGTGAAACACATTCCTGAAGCTCAACTAAACTATCCTTCATTCTCCATCAAACTCGGAGAAGTTTCACAGACGTACACGAGAACAGTGACTAACGTTGGGGACGCTAAATCATCTTACAGTGTTGAAATAGCTTCCCCACCCGGAGTCTTTGTGATTGTTAAGCCCTCAACTCTGAATTTCTCCAAGTTGAACCAGAAGTTGAAATACCAAGTGACGTTTACGAGAAGAGATAATGGCACAAACAGTGGCATTGCTCAAGGATTCTTGAAATGGAATAGTAAGAAGTACTCTGTAAGAAGTCCAGTTGCAGTTGTCCTAGAGCCTAAACTTGGTTTCTAGTTTTATATTTCTTCTCATTTTAGTTATTGGAACAATGTATAACAAGCCTATATTAGTGGTTTCAATAGAAACCATTGTATAATAAGTGACAAAAGTATTCACTTGTACCTAGTTTCACAATGTCAAAAATGTTGCCACATGAATTACTACAAATAGTTACAATTCCAAATTTGTTTATGCAAGTTTTATAAAGGGTGATACTAGACCATATAAAAGAGACCAACACCCCCACATGCCCGAGACTGGACATTTGAAGCGTTGACAATATAGACGGAGGGCCCAACATTGGAAACATTCGCTCCGATACCATGTTAAACAAATAAACTTTGGGACCTGACTCAATCCCAAATACTAGCATATAAGCGGAGAATTATCAAGAACTATATAAAGAGACCAAAGTTATTTAGTTTTGACTATTTAACATGTTGCCCATTCAAAAAATTCAAAATAATTGATCATTATAGGGATATCAATAATACCATATGTATTTGGACTTGTTGGTACAAAGAAGTCAAAGTTGCCAACTTTGGATTGGCATCATATGAGCACAATTGGAAAAGAATGGCTGCCAATAGGAGGGGTCCTTAATATTTTAGTGCAATTATTACCTTATCTCTTCTTTCTTTTTTTTCTGACATGGAATATATTTATGTATTATTATCTAAAAATAAATAAATGATTTTGAAGGCAAAACTTCATTTATGATGGAAAAAAAGTCATTGTTTAAATTATTTGATTCATTCTAAATACCACAACTTTAAATTGATGAGGGTCATTGGTGAACCTCTAAATATGTCCTATACTTTTCTCCACTTGTTCATGACAAAATTCGAACTTGAGATAATCAAACATTCTCAAAATTAGTGGTTCACAATTCGAAACTTGACAAATAATAGGTCTGATTTGACGATTTTTCTATCCTTTTTTTGCTTAAATACTTGCTATGATTCCAACTCATTACATATGCCAAAGACTGAACCTATATATCACGGACGAAAATCATGGAGGCACTCAATCCTTCACATAATTATCCATTTTTCTCTTTTTGTTTATTTATTCTTTTTAACTTTAGTTCTCTTTTTTCTTCTTATAATAATTGTTATCCACTTTCAACAAAATATTTTTTTAATATACATGAGGGCTCTATTGATTAAATAATTTAAAAGCCTCCATCCAATCATGAACAGGAACAGCCGCCAGAGCACTACATAGAACTTTTGTCCAAAAGAATGAAAAATAACAAACTAAATTTTACAAAAACATATTAATGTTTTAGCTCAAGAAACAATAAATCTCTTAGCCCATTTTTAGCCCTGAAAATCTTGAATTTTTTCTTGTTTTTTCTATACTTGGTGGTTTGTCATGGCCTAGTACACAAAGCGAATTAAAGACGTATGCAGTACACGTTGAACCCCCAGAAAGCCAAATTTCAACACAATCTTTGTCAGAGGATTTAGAGAGCCGGTACCAATCCTTTTTGCCAGATACAATAGCAAGCATGAGTGTTAGCTCGAATGAGGAGGAGCCACGATTGGTATATTCATATTGCAATGTTATGAAAGGCTTTGCAGCTCGATTAACTGCAGAGCAAGTGAAAGAAATGGAGAAGAAACCGGGCTTTATAGCTGCGTGGCCTGAAAGGATTGTCCTTTCACACCACGCATAGTCCGAGTTTTCTTGGACTGCAACAGAACATTGGCTTGTGGAAGGATTCCAACTATGGGAAAGGCGTGATCATCGGTGTTATAGATACCGGGATCTCACCTGACCATCCTTCATTTAGCGACGAAGGAATGCCTCCTCCACCTGCTAAATGGAAGGGGAAGTGTGAGTCCAACTTCACTACAAAGTGTAACAACAAGCTCATTGGAGCGAGGACGTTTCCACAAGCCAATGGATGATACTGGACATGGTACACACACCGCCAGCACAGCTGCTGGCGGTTTTGTGAAAGGTGCCAATGTGTTTGGAAATGCTATTGGCACCGCGGTTGGAGCTCACCTAACCATTTATAAGGTGTGCGATGCGTTTGGTCGCTCTGATAGTGGTGTTTTATCTGCTAGAGACCGGCTATTGATGACGGAGTTGATTCTATCACTTTCCTTGGTGGAACTACTAAACCCTTCCATAGTGATCCTATTGCACTCGGCGCTATAGTGCAACACAGAGAGGTATTCTTGTAAGTTGCTCTGCTGGTAATGACGGTCCATTTGAAAGCACGGTTGTAAATGAAGCCCCGTGGATTCTCACCGTAGGCGGGAGCACGCTTGACAGGAAAATTAAGGCAACTCTCAGGCTTGGCAACAAAGAAGAATTCGAGGGCGAATCAGCTTTTCGTCCTAAAGTTCCCAATAACAAATTTTTCCCTTTGTTTGATCCTTCAGAGAATGTAACTGATCCTAACTCTGGCTTAGACATCCCCTTTTGCGGACCGGGGCTGAGCGAACTCAGCGCTGTTGCAAAAGGGAAAATGGTCTTGTGCCAGGCAGGCGGTGGTTTTAACAGAATTGAAAAAGGACAAGCGGTTAAGAATGCTCGAGGTGTTGGTATGGTTATCATAAATCGTCCTCAGGACGCTTTGACTACATCAGCGGATGCTCACGTCCTTCCAGCCATGGACGTAGCATCCTTAGATTATAGTAAAATCAGCGATTATATGAAATCAACGAAAAATCCTGTGGCTAGAATTACGTTCCAAGGAACGATAATTGGAGATAAAATGCTCCCGTGGTTGCTGCATTTTCTGCTCCCGGACCAAGCGTAGCTAGTCTTGGAATCTTGAAGCCTGACATTATTGGCCCTGGTGTTACCATCCTTGCAGCTTGGCCTACCTCAGTTGAGAACAAAACAGACACAAAATCGACATTCAACATAATTTTCAGGCACCTCCGTGTCCTGTCCTCACCTCAGCGGAGCAGCAGCATTGCTGAAAAGCGCACACCCCACATGGTCCCCTGCAGCTATTAAATCAGCAATCATGACAACCGCGGATATAGTCAACCTCAACAACCAATCCTTCCTAAGCTAAACGCTCACTCCTGCTAGAATCTCCGCGTTTGGAGCAGGACATGTCAATCCATCACGAGCAACTGATCCAGGACTAATTTACGATACTCCATTCAAGGACTACTTACCTTATTTATGTGGTTTGAACTACACGAATCAAGAGGTAGGAAACCTTCTACAACGCAAGGCAAATTGCTCAAAAGTGAAAAGCATCCCCGAAGCACAACTAAATTACCCTTCATTTTCCATCTCACTTGGAGAAAAACCTCAAACATACATGAGAACGGTCACAAACGTTGGAGAGGCACAATCAACTTTTCGCGTAGAGATAGTTTCACCACGAATGGTGTCCGTGGTTGTTAAGCCCTCTATTCTAAAGTTCTCCAAGTTGAATCAGAAGATGACGTACCGTGTGACATTTTCCACAACAACCAAGATTCAAAAACATGGAACTTGTTCATGGATGCTTGAAATGGACTAGTAATAAGCACTTTGTAACAAGTCCAATTGCAGTTATGCTACAAGAGCCAAAAATGCCACATCTTGATTAGTTTGTTTGATTATTAGTAATTTGTTCCATGTATAGTAAGCCTACATTAATGGTTTGTGTCCAAATGAGTCCACAAATCACTCATGTATGAACTAATATTTCTATTGGTATCTTTTTTACTTCCTTTTTCATCTAACTTTGTTTATAAACAACCCCTCAATTTCTCACCTTGTGTCCTCTCTTTTCATCTATTATAATGAAAACTACTTACTCGCAGTAGCGGCTCAAGCACATTAGTGGCCTAAGACGAAAATCAAATGAAATTTTATTTTCTAACTTTATGATTTCATTTAGTGATTTTTTTCAATGAATCATATAATCATGTTTAAGACGTGCCAAACTTATTTTAATAATTCTTTCTTTTTATGTGAAATAAATAATCTTTACTGTAAATAGTACGTAATTAGTGTTTTTTTCTAAAAAAAGTTTATAACTTATTATTACTAAAATAAAAATTGAGGCTCCTTAAATTTGGGGACCTAAGACGCTTGCCTTTTTTTGAACACTGTCGAGCCACCCCTGCTTTCTCGCACTAAGTGTTTATACTGAAAAGAAATCGTAAGAGTTAGATTCATATGAGAACGCATCTTGCTTAACCATAAAAGTGCTAAATATACAAGACATGACTAATACAGATTCGCACCATGTTAAGCCTATTAAAGGAGATTTTTTTTTATTATGAGAGTCCTTTGATTAAGGTTGGAGGGTCCAAAACATTTATGTCCTTTTTTCATTTCTAAATACGTGCATAAGGCTCATTAAAGAGGAAGCGCTCTCTGTCAGATTTTTTTTTTCCGCTCTCAAAGTTTGAATCTGAAAGATTTAATCAAGGACGAACGAATTTGAGCTATCCATCCCACAACAACTCATGATGCCCAGAAAGTAGAAGGAGAATGTCAACATCCAATACCTAGAGAAAGGAATAAAAAAAATATAAACTATCAAGAAAATCAGCCTTTGTGGTCTAATTAAGTAATATGATATTGAACCTACCATGATTATTGAAAGATGTAATTTATTCATTAGATGTAAACTTTAACATATTTTCCAATTAAATATTATAAGTAGGACATGGGATAAATCAAAAAATACCAGATACTAAATCCAACATCAATCAATAGATTAAAGCAACATCCACATGGTACATGTGGAAAAAAAGGTCAAAGTTTCCATCCATAGGTGGTAATAATATAGATGCAAGATAGAGATTTAAAGTTTATAAGTTCAGAATTCATCAATCAATTTTTGTCTTATTTTGCTTTTTCGCAAATAAATATTTATACGAATTTAATGAATTCTTTTAATATAACTTAATACTTAAGCAAAAAATAGTGAGTTCGATCAAATTTAATACAGTAGCTCTACCCTATTATTATATGGACAAAATAAAGAAAAACGAAAAGCATGGCTGGCTAGTGGCCTAGCTTTTTATGTTTTCTTTTTCCTCCGCAAAAAGCTACATTTCATTTTATGAAATTAGAATTCAAACAAGCCAATTGGGAAAATGAAGTTTCCATGCAAGTAGCAAGATACTTAAATTATTGGTCCTGTCTTTTTATGATAGGGATAACTTTAATTATGTGCCACATCTTTAACAAAAAAGGAAAGATCTTTAAAGGCAAGCCAAGTGCATTTATAGGGTTATTTGATTGAAGGTGGAATAAATATATATATAGAACAAAAAAAGTAGTTCTCGTATAATAATGTCTATATTACAAATAAAGAGTGTAGTGAAACGAGGATAATCTTTTCGTCCTTAATCAGATGTATTTGATTGGAAAGGTCAGAATAGAGAATTTTTTAGTAAAGCGCGATATTCTTTAATGGATCCTACATGATGCATACCCATATTATTGTTAAGCAACTTGACAAGTCCCATATTATTCTCAATGGAAACATACTATCATTCATCAAATATAAATAATAATATACTCCGTAACATTCTTTGATTTGGCACGGTGTTTAAGGAAAAAAACTTTTAAAACTTGTGGTTTATAATCATTCTTAGATATTTGTGTTTCTGAGAATCATTCATTAAGGGTAAAAAAAGAAATTTTTTGTTAAATTATTTCCAATAAGAGTAAGATGACATTCTTTTGGGGACGGAAAAAAATAAAAGGTGTCACGTAAAATATGACAGAGGGTAATAATTATACTTGTATCCTTAAAAAAATAAATTTTCTTCAATCAAGACTAAGTCAATTCTTAGGAAGGTGTTCAATTAAAAATACTCCTATCTAGTCACTCATTCACATTGGTATACTTTATCTTTTTTAAAAATAGAAACTTTAGTCTTTTACTATCACATGATAATTCTCTTTTTTCCATGCACAATAATATGATAAGTAACACGAGGGTATCTATTGATTAAACAATTCTAAATCTTGATCTAGTTAAAGGGCTAGAGCACTATATATGTTAGTACTTCAAAGAATACAAAATTATCAACTATACATCATTAGTTCATGTATTTAGCCATGAAGTTATTGAATTTCCTTCTTGTTATGTTCATAGTTTGTTGTTTATCATGGACTAGTATGCAAAGCAATTTAGAGACTTATATAGTTCAAGTTGAATCCCCGGAAAACCAAATTTCGACTCAATCAATGTCAAGGGATTTGGAAAGTTGGTATAATTCTTTTTTGCCAAAGAGTATATCAAGCGCAGACTCAGATGAAGAGTCTGAGTCGCGCTTGATATACTCATATCACAATGTGATGAAAGGCTTTGCTGCAAGATTATCAGCAGAGGAAGTGAAAGAAATGGAGAAGAAATCAGGCTTTGCAAATGCGTGGCGAGAGAGGATGTTGTCTTTACACACTACACATAGTCCGAGTTTTCTTGGATTGCAAGAGAACGTTGGGTTGTGGAGGGATTCCAATTATGGGAAAGGCGTGATCATCGGAGTCTTGGACTCCGGGATTTTTCCTGACCATCCTTCATTTAGCGATGAAGGGATGCCTCCTCCGCCTGCTAAATGGAAGGGGAAGTGTGAGTCGAATTTCACTACAAAGTGTAACAACAAGCTCATTGGAGCGCGGACTTTTCCAGAAGAAAATGGTTCGCCAATAGATGATGATGGACATGGTACACACACTGCCAGCACTGCTGCTGGCGGTTTTGTGAAAGGTGCTAACGTGTATGGAAATGCTAATGGTACCGCGGTTGGTGTTGCTCCTCTTGCTCACCTAGCCATTTATAAGGTTTGTGATACATTTGGTTGCTCTGACAGTGGGATTCTAGCTGCTATGGATGTAGCTATTGATGACGGAGTTGATATCTTATCGCTATCTCTTGGAACGAGTAGTAGTCCTTTCCATAGTGATCCTATTGCACTCGGGGCGTATAGTGCAACACAAAGAGGTATTCTTGTAAGTTGCTCTGCTGGTAATGGCGGTCCATCCGAAAGTTCTGTTGGAAATGAAGCCCCGTGGATTCTCACAGTAGGCGCGAGCACTCTTGATAGAAAAATTAAGGCAACAGTTGAGCTTGGAAACAAACAAGTGTTTGAAGGCGAATCGGCTTATCCTTTCAGCACAACATTCTTCCCTTTGTTTGATCCATCACTAAATGCTAGTGAATTTGACAGCTCTTACTGCGGAACAGGTACGTTGACTGATCGTGCTGTTAAAGGCAAAATAGTGTTGTGTATGATAGGGGGCGGTTATACGAGGATTTCGAAAGGACAAGCCGTTAAGGATGCTGGAGGTGTTGGCATGATTCTAATAAATAGGGTAGAAGATGGTTTCACTACATCAGCTGACGCTCACGTCCTTCCAGCTATGGATGTAACTTATGAAGACGGAATGAAAATCATTGCCTTTATGAATTCAACGAAGAAACATGTTGCTCGATTTACATTCCAAGGAACTATACTCGGAGATAAAAATGCTCCGGTTGTTGCTGGATTTTCTTCCAGGGGGCCAAGCTTAGCTAGTCGCGGAATCTTAAAGCCTGACATTATCGGTCCTGGTGTTAACATTCTTGCTGCTTGGCCTACCTCCATGGACAACACCACAAACACAAAATCTACCTTCAATATTATTTCGGGTACCTCCATGTCTTGTCCTCACCTGAGCGGAGTAGCAGCATTGCTAAAAAGCGCTCACCCCACTTGGTCTCCTGCAGCTATTAAATCAGCAATCATGACAACCGCGGATACAGTAAACCTCGCCAACAATCCCATCCTAGACGAAACGCTCCTTCCTGCTAGCATCTTTGCTATTGGTGCAGGACATGTCAATCCATCCAGAGCAAATGATCCGGGACTAATTTATGATACCCCTTTCAAGGACTACTTACCTTATTTGTGTGGTTTGAATTACACAAATCGACAGGTTGGAAACCTTCTACAACATAAGGTGGATTGTGCGCAAGTGAAAAGTATACCTGAAGCACAACTAAATTATCCGTCATTTTCCATCACACTCGGAGAAAATCCTCAAACATATACAAGAACAGTGACTAACGTCGGGGAGGCTATATCATCTTACATTGTGAAAATAGTTTCACCGCCCGGAGTAGGAGTAATTGTTAAGCCCTCTACTCTAAAGTTCTCCAAGTTGAACCAGAAAAAGACATATCGAGTGACCTTTTCAAGAATGGCGAATAGTTCAACCAGTGGTGTAGTTCAAGGATTCTTGAACTGGACTAGTAAGAGGCACTCTGTAACAAGTCCAATTGCAGTCGTTCTAGAAGAAACTTCAACGACGAATCTCTAGTCTCCTCTAGTTTTAAAAGTGATTTGTTCCTGCATTAGTTGTTTGAATCCAAAATATAGAATGAATCTCATGATATTCTATTATACTTGTGTGTTACTTTCATTTCAGAGTGAGCTACTATTTTGGTACATTCGACATGTCCCTAGTTTGAAACTGCAAGATTCAAAAGTATTCTCTACTTCAACTCCATGTCGAGTCAAAACCAACCAAATCTAAAGGATCAAATTACTAAAAGTAAAATGTTACTGTCAGTGCAACCATCTGAGGCACAGAAGTGAGCAAGAGGGCCAACTCCAACACCAGTGCCATTTGCATTTCCGTATACATTCGCACCTTTCACAAAAGTACCAGCAGCTGTGCTGGCTGTGTGAGTGCCATGTCCATCATCATCTATTGGCGAACCATTTTTCTTTGGGAAAAGTCCGCGCTCCAATGAGCTTGTTGTTACACTCCATTCACACTTTCCCTTCCATTTAGCAGGCGGAGGAGGCATTCCTTCATCGCTAAATGAAGGATGGTCAGGTGAAATCCCGGTGTCTAAAACACCGATGGTCACGCCTTCACCATAGTTGGAATCCCTCCACAAGCCAATGTTCTGTTGCAATCCAAGAAAACTCGGAGTATGAGTCGTGTGTAAAGACAATATCCTCTGAGGCCTCGCAGATATAAACCCCGGTTTCTTCTCCATTTCTTTCACTTGCTCTGCTGATAATCTTGCAGCAAAGCCTTTCATCACATTGCGATATGAATACACTAAACGTGGCGCCTCCACTTCATTTGAGCTTCTGCTTGCTATTGTATTTAAAGGACTGATACCAACTCTCTAAATCTTCTGCCAAAGATTGTGTTGAAACTTGGCTTTCTGGGGATTCAACGTGTACTATATACGTCTTTAATTCGCTCTATGTACTAGGCCATGACAAACAACCAAGTACAGAAAAAACAAGAGAACATTTCAAGATTTTCATGGCTGAAAATGAGCTAGAAGAATTCTAATCTCTTTGATGTTGTAAAGTAAAATTGATATTAGATGAGGTGAAAATCTTCTAGCTCAAATCCATGTGTTACTCACTACGTCTCTCAGCCTGTAACACAATTAAATGGTACAATTTTAAATAACTAGAATGATAACACAATGTTTAAATGAAACTGCCAAAACCAAAAATAGATTCAGCCAACTGCAGAACCATAATTTCCCATTCTATAAAAGAAATGTAATCATATTACATGACTGTTTAGACAAAACAAACCAAAATTACGATTCATATTACATAAGTGTTTAGGCAAACAAATCTAAATTCCGAATCATATTACAACGGTGTTTAGACAAAACAAACCTAAATTCGGAATTAGATTTTGAATCCCAGAAATAACATGCTTGAAACTTTTTTAAACCAATAAATAACACTTCTTGTACCTGAAGTTTAGTGTTGCATACCTGCATTATCCATAAACTTGTCAATAGACAGATCATAAAATTACATTCAAAAGAGAAGATATATCTGGATGATAAAACTAGTCTGGGCCGAGTATATGTATCCTCACTGTTTCTTTCAAGCTCAACTTATGCCATCATCATACCAAATAAAATAAAAGTCATGTGTGCGCGTGTGTGCCGTTTGTATTTGAGTAACAATAAAATTAGAAAGTCTCTGACAAGTCCAAAACTTATTTCCAACGATATAATATAAATAAGAAGTTTTTAAGCTTTCAGACATAAACTGGTCGCATAACTTATCATGGTTATCAGATGTCCTAAGCTTAAAGTTCACCACATTCCTCATCAAGAACAATTTCCATGCACTTGGATCATCAAAGAAAAAAGTCATGCTCGCACGTGAGAGGTGTGCTGAAAATATAGTCAATAAGATAAAGATATACTCTCAACCAACTAAAAAATTTTAGAAGAGGTGGCCACATAACATAACAATATAGTTTTACAAATTCATATCATAAAAATGAATAGTTCAGAAAATCCTGCACCCTCCATCACAATTTATGTGGTGGCGGTGTTTAATGAGGTATAAAGCTTAAGAAAGAAAGAAGTTTGAAACTTTTGGTCTAAATATACCACAGATATTTGTGTGGCTAACTGGCTATACATCATCTCATTAAGGGGAAACCGTAAAGTTTAAAATTAAATTATTTCTAAATAAAGAAATATGATATTTTTTTCCGATAGAATAAAAGGAAAGTGTGAGTCATAAATTGAGACGAAAGTAGTAGTTCTCTTCTCTATTATCATTCTCCATAAGAGGCAAGGTACCTGACCAGGGCATAATGCTTCATCTTTGTAACCAAGAGGAAAAAAATAATTGCTTAGAACACCATGTAAACGTGTTTACAAAGAATACCTTCTTGCCAAATGGTATGAGCAACTAATTTTCCTTTGTCCAATCCACAGCATCAACTCCTAAAAGTTTAGGAAAAACAAACCCAAGCTAAAGAAAGACATTGAAAAGACAAAGCACAAGAGCAAAAACAAATTCGACTTGAACAGGTTAGGAAGAAATATTACGGTTAACATCTAAAGAACCAACAAAATTAACTTAGTTTATACAACATCTTACAACAAGACATCTTGTCATCTGCAACGTTCACATTTGAAGGCTCTGAGTTTTGATGGTTCTGTAATCCAAGATCATGCACAAGCGACATAGTTAAGGCTTCTAACCTCGGGAAATTGAAGAATGTGAGGTCACGAGCTGCTAGTCGGCGCAGTGAAAGCACAGTAATCTTTGCAAGTGCCAACACAAGCTTCTTGAACTTGATACGACAATGACCAACCAAATACAGCTAACCTTTTCCAAAAAACATAAACAGGATGATCATAATAACTTAATAAGCCATCAGCCAAATCCTGGAGGCACTTCAGGATCTTCATCATTAACATCATCTGGATTCTTCTCTTTTGTGCCTATAGCAAAGACAGGTGGCACACCCACATCCTCACTGTCGGGTACCAAAGGGTCAAGTGAGCCATTGTTCTTTGACTGGGCATATGTTTCTCTTGCTTTTCCGTCAGAAGGAACAGGAACTCTCACTTCTTCTTTCGGTGATTCCTTATGGTCACTTTTGCTGTTCTGATTTGAGTTTAATCGGGCAAAACCAGGAGGTTCACTTGGCTCTGCATCAACAGAAAATGGGGCATCAATACCACTGTTAGAAACAGCAATATGTCCATTACTTTCAACTCCCTTCTGAGCTGGCTGCAAGTCTGAATGAGAAGCTGATTCACCAGCTTCATTTAGCTGTGGGTTCAATAACTTATTGTACACCGATTGAACCGTTTGGGTTATCTCCGTCTGAATGCCATCACCAGTTCTGATTGTATTCCACAACTCATTTGAAATTTTACCCATGACTTCGTCCCTATAGTTCATGACCAGAACAGGTTAAAATTGTGAAACTCTGTATCCTTTACCAGATTAACTTTTAATACCACTAGTTGAAACATAAAATCTTAACTAGCTGTTCAAATAAACAGGAAAAGACTAGAACAATTGAGCTTTCATTAATCTATCACTTAAGTCCCTTAAATTTCTTCCCTAACTTGACACAGACGTCCCCATCCCCCTCGAGAACCAACTTTTTTGCTGCACTTGTTAGAAAGATTATCTTTCATTTTGTTGATAAACAATTATTCCTTCAACACCAAATTGAAAGGCGTAGATGTTCTAAAAGATGTCAACAATTGTTGAAAATATGACCTACCCAACTTCTTGATATATAGCATCAGATAGTTGCCTTGGTTTCATTTTTTCTGCACCTGGACGGTTAAGTGCTGCTGATTCTTTCACTGTAGCTATTAGACTGTTTCGCAACTCCACCTGGAAAAATCACAGTTGTCACACAACTGGAGCACACATAAAAACTTAGAAGTATATCAGCATCATTCTATTCCTTTTGTTTATCTGAAGAAGACACAAAAATATAACTTAACACGTCAGCCAAAAAGATATGACATACAATCCATTTACAAAGTGGATACAAAAAAATGTAACATAAAAGTTCATGCCCCACTGACATACCATAATTGTGTCAATCAATGCACTTCACCCAAAGGGGGATGGGGATTGGAGCTTTTCTATTTTCTTTACTTTCTCAAGTTATCGATTCAAGTGAATAATGTATTGACAATATTCTAAGTGTGTTTTGCCCATTTATCTTGGTAATCATAGTTGTCAAGCAGATAGCACATTATCCAAAAGTTGCACCAACATCCAACTCAATCACGCGCAAAAAAAGTATTAAGACTACAGTATAAAAAGGCAAAGGTACAAATATATTTGCTTGGGAGCGACTAAACCCAAGAATCTTTTAGATGCAAGTCTATATTTCGTTTGTTGCTGACGATTGAATACTTTATAAATATCATGACAAAGCAAAAAAAGAAGAGGAAATTAGTAAAAAGAAACAGATCAGACAAATGAAACTAACTAATGGCAGAAAAGTTCTCATTAATCGAAAACTAGCAATGATATTTTTCGATCCTATATGTATTATTTTTCTCAATAACCGAGAAATCAGGGAGGGTATTCGGCACACAATCAAAAGTCTGTGGATCATTAACCCAACCCTCTACCCTTCTCCACTTATTGTATGCCAGGCTTTTGTCAGCAGTTAGTCCTTACAATAAAATTCAGCCACTATATCAGTAGAAAAAATTTCTTTTTTTTAAGAGAAAATTATTAGACCCTATTTTCAAGACTATATATCAACTCAAATCTCACCTTCATTTTCTTAGATGTCAAATAACAACTTTACCCAGGCGTAGTTCAAGAGGCAAAGGTAGAGGGATGACTTCTCGATCACAGGCTTAAGCTGTGTGCCAAGCGAAATATACCTTGTATCTAATTGGAAAAGGCTAGAGGGACGGGCTCATTATCCCCGAGTTTCAAAGGCTGCAGTTGGTCTTAAAGGGTTGGCCCCAGATGAATTTCTCGATCATCAAAACACAATATCTTGGATAAAACAAAGGCACAACAACAAAGCCCAATGCTAGAGTCGTTGCCTAAAGATTATAAGCATATTTAAGAAAATATCTCTATAAACTCGAGCTATCTTCCAAAACCCTTGCACAATCATAGTTTTTCCTACGTCAAGTTGAGCCCTAACATGCTCTTTAAGAAAACACATAATAAGATTGTTGCAAACAAATGCACCCCGGGATTAGTTGGGGCTCTAAGAGACTCGGACACCCAGTGCAAATCCAAAAAAAAAAAAAAAAAGAAGAAGAAGATTGTTGCAAACAAATGTCTTCATATTCACAAGAGAAATGATGTTTCTGCCCACAAAAAAAATAATAGAAAGCCAGTGGTTCTTTCTTGGGGTTAAACATTATTTTCGACACTAACACATTAAGGAGGATAAAAACTTTGAAAGTAGGATGACACGACACGACTAAACACAAATTTATAAACAATTCATTTTAGCCTTGATTGATTCAAAGATATTGAATACGATAAACAACATATTTCATTGATTCAAAACTTAGCATCATATGCACCTTATCTCTGGCTGTTTTTAAATAACCACAAAATCCCTAGGACCAGCGGAGGATGGTTCAACACTCCATGGGCCTTGCTTGTACCCTTCTTCACTTAAATAATAGGTTATGGTCTGCAGCAGGGTTCGAACATGTGACATCAGGCTAACCCAACATAAAACAGTCATTTAATATGAAAGTTGGAGTAAATTCACACTAAGTTGCTCGGACTCGGGTGCGGGTGTTCGATATGGGTGCGGATCTAGAGATCGGGTCCTCTATGATCTAATTTTTAAGATTTGGGGATATGGATCCATATGTGGTACGGATGGGCAGTTTACCTTAAAGTAATTCAAATATCTAAAATAGAATTATAAAATCGAATCATGAGATATTATGTGGAGAAGTTGAGGAGAAATTATTGATCAAGAGGAGAATCTTGAAGGAAATAAAAGGAATGGGAGTGATAATAGAAATTTATATGTATAAAGTTTTCCATTTTCTTCAATTTCACCATAATTTTGTTTTGATTACAAAAATCGTTGAATCTGTCCAGAATTACTCTCTCGAATTGGGTCAAAGTATCTAAAACAGGTTGAAATGATCGGATATGGATCCCACACCCACGTCACGTCGACACGGGTATGTCACTGAAAGTGAAAAGTCCGAGCAACTTATGTTTCATATACTAAAAGAGAACATAATGAAAATTCCAAGCAACCAAGGTTTTATATACTAAAAGAGAACATAGTATAAATATAAACTCTAATTTCTAAAATTTGATTTTTAAAAAAAAAACTCTCATCATCTTCCTTAATGAATTAGGGTCGTCTTCCTCTTTTCAATCCACAGCTAGGAGAAGTTGACTAATACTTCAATAGACCGCTAATAATTTGGTGCTTCTTCTGACTTTAAGCACCAAAAGTTTTTTTTCTTGGTGGGGGTCAAGTAGAACACAATAGAGGACAAAAACCTCAATCCATGTACTAGCTCCTCAACTTAAGCATTCATCCATCAACTAGAAGAACAAAAATGACAGCTATGAGAAAATAAATATCTGAAATCAGGAGGGACTAAATTCTAAATGAAATTCAATATAATGAGGGTGAATATTTTTTGTTGACCAAGCTAAGCCAGGTATCTAAAGCTTCCAAAAACTGATAGAGAAACTTTCTCTGCCCTTTTGCCCCACCCCAAACATGTTTTTATACATAATTGTAAGCACGACCATCAAAATTAATGCCGTCTATACTTTTCACCATCAATGTTGACACAGCATGATTCATGCACGACAATTGTACAATTATGTCTGTACTGATATCTTTTCTAATGGACTATTGCAACCATATATTTTTGAATGTGATTTTTGTAATAGAAAGCATTTTATTTTAGGTGATACACTTCACTATATTGTTTGTGTGGACCTGTGAAGCAAACAAACTCTGTCCTTTATGCCTCGTCTATAGTTTCTAATCCATTTGTTGAATGGGTAGTTTCTACTGACAAATGTTTTAGTTTTAAGTTCAGGGTATAATATCATTTAGTTTTAAGTTCAGGGTATAATATCATCTTCTACATTCATGAAGTCCCCATAGTTTTTCAAATTTTACAAGCCAGTCCATGTCCGTATTCAATAGAAAACCAGTACGATATAAAGTTGCTAAGCTTCTAAATGTGCATAAAATGTTGCTCAGTCACTTAAAAGGTGCACCCCTGTGGAAGGTAAAAGGTTTTCCAACATTAATTTGAAGCAAGGATATTGGTAATCAACAGATACACATGCATTATATAACAGTAAAACTTGCCCAAAACCTGGTCACCAAGTCAGGTTTCAACTTTATATCTCTCTCGTGCTTAAAAGTCCAGGAAATCATTGCTAAACCCAAATACAACTAATAACTGACCAGGGTATATCAAACGATAGCGACAATACAATCAAAATTGAAAGTCTCCCCAAAAAAGTTAATTACTTATACCTGAATATCAAAAAGTGAAGTTCAAATTGTCCAGAGGTAGACAGAGCCGAGACAGAACTACAACTATAACTAGCTGTTACCAGAAACATCTGTAGGGATGGGAAAGAACTACTAAAAGATTCTTACCATAAGAGAATTCACCCTGAACTTTCCCTAAGTTCAGTCAAAATCAATCTGGATTTATTTTGCACCAACTCGTACTGATTTAGAACCCAGCCTGATACAAGCTGTGCGGTAAGCTTCTACTGGTCTAGCTTAACTAGCAACCCAGTAGATTAATATTCAAGGTATTCTTTGGGCAGAAGACAAAACATCAGAACCTCAGTTTTAGAATGGCTTGCTGATTGACCTTTACAATTAGTTCTCTTTAACAATTTCCCATGACGCTCATATGAAGATAAAATCAGTCAGAAGAGTTCTCAAGGAAAGCCTGGCCAAGTTTAACATGTCAATAGAATCCCTCAGTAAATCCTTTTTGCATCCAGCAAAGTCCTTAGAGTACCCTTAGTTGACCTTGTTTATACTTCTATGATTTCAAATTAAGAAGCAGCAGATTTTTGTTTTCCAATACTGTTAAGTCTCCAAATGTTAACTGAAACAAGCAAAACCACATACGTAGGACGTGTGCTACACAGTTATGGTCTAAAGGTTTAATTTTTATACACTAACAATATGACTATCAAGCTATTTAAAAACAAATTACAACTAGCAGTCTAATATAAGAGTAGATGTGTACCCTGCAACAAAAGCATACTCAGTGAAATCCCACCAAGTTGGGTCTAGGGGATAGATATGTACCCTGCAAGAAGGGATAAAGACCTATCGCAGCCAGTTAACATTGATTAGGTTAAATTGATAACGCAACAATTCCTTGTCCATAAACTATTGGATATCCCTGACCATCATCCACCTCTGTTACATTAGTGAGTATCACAGTCTGCCCATTATGTTCGCAAGCCGAATTTAGCTCAAGACTACCTCTGAACCCCTTTTTCCTAAACAAGAGGCATCTGCCCTGCATGTCTCACATCACAGTCTGCCCATTATGCTCACAAGCAGAATCTCCGCTCATACATACCTTTGAACACCTCTTTTTTCCTCTATAGGAAGCAGCCAAACCAGAAAAACTACATGTCTCATACCACAGTTTGCACATTATGCCCGCAAGTAGAATCTTAGCTAGAGCCTATCTATGCACACTCCTTTTTCTTTCTATAGGAGGCACCCACGGCAGAAAACCTACATGCCACGTATTACAATCTTCCCAATCTGCTCGCAAGTATTATCTATCTCGAGCCTGCCCATACACACCTTTTTCCCTCTATAGAGTGTACCCAGCCTTAACAAACCACACCACTTGCCTCACTTTTTTTCTCTATATAACACATCATGCCAGAAAAACTCCACGCCTCGCCTCACTCCTGGTGTACAACAAAACAACAACATACCCATTGCAATCCCACACATGAAGTTGTGTATTCTCACCTCAAAGCATATCAAAGCAGTAGTAAATAAGCCATTTCAGAAAAAAGAACAGAACTTTATCAACAACAAGCACTAAAATAACTGAAACCAAGAGAACAACAATCCAGGAATAAGATACACAGTACACTATTAGAAAAACACCTCTTTAACCTTCTACTCTAACAATAATAATACTAATAGGTAAACTAGACAAGCTTCACTCACGGTAGATACAACTTAAATCCAATAATTAATGCCGAATCTAGATACCAATCATATACACTATTCTTCAAGCAAAAAGAACGAAACCCACACAGGATTTCACCCAAATTGAGGTAAAAAAAAAACTGAAATAACAAATACTCAAGTGTACAGTTTAAGCCCAATGACGAACCCTAAAGAACAAAATCAAAGAAGAATAAGGAAAAAACTGACATTTTCTTTCATTTTGCGAACAATTATGAGGCGAAGTTTATCGAAATCGCCATCGTCTTTGAGCTTACATATAACATCTTCCGCCTTTATCCTTTTCCTATTTGTTCCATCACCAGCCTCCATTGTTGTTGTTGTGTGCCCTAGCTAGGAAAACCCCAAATCAATTGTGGTGTTGAATTCGTGAAGCAATGCGAAATAGAATTTCCCCTGGATTTGCTTAATTAAATTATTTTATACTAGTTTCTTTTTATTTTTATATTTATATTTTGGTTTTCATTTTTTTTAACTAAAATTACTCTAACATATTTTTAATTTTTAAATTAATAAATAGACTAAAAATTACTAAAACGTTTTTGCTTCTACTAAGAGTCAAGTATATGATAATTTTCATGGTTTTCATTCCGACTTCATTGATCATCAAATTACCACGACTTTTTAAATAACTGTGTATTAAAGAATAAAAAAATATAAATGAAAAAGAAATGATTTTGAGACATGAAAGAAACAACTTTCAAATATATAGATACTTAGTAAAATCTCACTAGATCGAATCTAGGAAGGTCAAGTGTATGCTAATTGATACAGGGTCAAACCTTGCGATCTAAACCAATAGGCAGCCTAACACACTTAAACTCGGCCCTCTTTTCTTCACTTTTGATCTAGTCCATCACAAACAATGACTACGAAATAAAAAACACAAGCACATATAGGAACAAGTCCCAACTTTGTGTTATTTAAGCTTGCTGACATGTCCAAATGGCTAGGAATTCCCCCAACCGTCAACTGTCGATGCATGTGTAAGGCACATGTGGGCAGCCTTCAAATTTGACGCCAATACCTTGCCCTTGACGCCTAGATTTGTGCCTAGCCCGCATGCTTGTGCCTTTCCCAGGCTCTGTACATGTGCCTGTGTGCCATGACATAAGTCCTGCCCTGCACAGCTTGCTATTGGGGTCCGATTTCCTACGCCATTGACCTTGTCCAGCACCTAGCCTCAAACTTATTTAGCCATGACCATGCCACATCATAGCCTTGCCTTGCCTTAGCTTGCCCAGCCCTTGTCATGTCTTAGCCACGTCAAGCCTTGCATTGCCTTAGATTGCTCAGCCCTTGCCATGCCATAGCCACGTCCTCCCTCGCATGCACTGGCAACGTCAATACCAAGGTCTTCCTTCACTTGAACTTTACCTTGACCGAAGTCATGGGGCCTTGACTAGGCTTATCAGGTAAATCACTAACCAAGCTCGAGCCACTTGAACCATCAAGCTGAGGGTCAGACAGTAATCTTACCACTATCTCAAAGAGATAGAGAGGTTGTTTTCGATAGACCCTAGGCCATCGATATGATTTATCCAAATAAAGTATTCCATATCATTACGCAACTTTCAAGTTAAATCTAAAAGAGATATTTCTCGTATACAAACTAGGAAAAATACAAGCAATTCTCTTCAAAGATATAACAAACTCCCTATTTATATCTAAATATCTTTTTATACTACTTCAAGATAGTCTTTACATTTATAAAACTTAAGAAATATCTTTTCAAAATAGACCATTAAAATAATCATCATCTAGTTGGAAACAAGTTATCACGAGATAATTAGTCCCAAAAAATTATTTTTGGATAAGACAAAATTTGTGGGATAAATAATCTCAGGACTACCTACTACATCTAACTAAATATGAAATAAATAATCGTACATTTTATTCTGGAATTATCGTACATTATACCTCAGACCAACAACAACAACATATCCAATGGAATCCCAAGTGGAGTCTGGGGAGGGTAAAATGTAGGCAGACTTTACCACTACCTTATAGAGATAGAGAGGCTGTTTCTGGAAGACCCTCGTCTCAACATTATATCTCACACCAAACAACTAAACAGCAATGAGTGTTCTCATAGTAAATAGAAAGGGGAAAAAGTAGCATAACTTCTCTCCATCCCAATAATCAAGAAAAGTTTGGAAGAAGAAGATTATCCACTTCTATACAGTGCTTGCCTTTATCAAGAATGGATATATGAGCATAGAGAGACTGCTGATTTCCTGTACAAAGTTTGCATTGACAGTATAGAATTTACCATTCAAAAACAGCAAGGGGAGAAGGGTGACAAGAGGGCCATATAATACAGTACAGATATACTACAACATTATAGCAATATGTGCTCCTAAGTTTTAAGTTTTACAAAAATAAAGGAACAATTTCGCAAGAGCCACCACTTCGCGACAACTGCAACAATACAATAATCAACCATCTTAGCCTGCTTGCCAAAGATGATCAATGCAACCCATTGGGGAGATTCAGTGACTTCTCCTTTTCTTAGAACTGCAACCTGATTGTCTGCAAAGATAACAGAAATAGGTTCACTCTGCTGGTTAGTTGCATCCCAAGTATGTCGGAAATGAGAAGTAAAAAAGACTTACGAATCATCACAGTTTTCTTCACTGGCTAAAGACCTCTGTGTACTCCGTGCTGGTCCTGGAACCTAGATAAAGAGATGAATTATTGCAGATCGGAATCAGATGTTCTGTTCAGAATTCTTTTCTAGCCAAAGATTCTTCTTAAATAATCTGCGTGCAACTCAGGGATATCCACACTAAGAAGCACTATACAGATACATATATGAACAGGGGCAATTTCAAAACCGAGTTTAAATAGATAAATGAACCACTTCATCATGCTAGAGAAAAGAAAAAGAAATGTCATCCTCAAAACTAGATAGATATCATATTCATGAAACACCAACCACTTTCAAGATGCCATGGTGGTGAATTGGTTGACACGCGAGACTCAAAACCTCGTGCTAAAGAGCAGCTCAGAAAGTATGATTTCGAGGACCCTAACTATAGCACTAGAATGTATCACAATACTTCACCCACAAAATCAACCACATTCAGACCATCAAACACTAGATAGCATGGAGAAAAAAGAGGAATGTGAGTTTCCCCAAGAATTCTCTCTCCTGCTTTTCTTTTATGACTGAGAAGTTTATCAAGAGCCAACGCTTTGGGCAACCGCAGCTTTCAAAAGCCGGAGATGACGGACCCGCCCCTCTATCCTTCTCCACTTAAAATACTAGACCTAATTCAATTGGTCCAAGGTTCAAAATTGTGACCCAAGACACAGTCCTAACCTTTGTCAATTGAGCTATCACTTACTTATAGCACAATGAGGAAATGCTACATACGTTTCTCTGAAAAGAAAGAATAGATAATAGATTTTCCAGAACTGAGATTAACTAAAAGGATAAAGGTGAACTTTTTACAGTTCAAAATCCAATACCGTGGAGCATGTTTATTCTATAATACAGGAATATATAACAAGAAAAAGGTCAAAGAGTACTAACAGGGCGGGGTGATCTTTTCCTGCCTCTGCTATATGCTTCAAGATACTCTTCATATGTCTGCAACAAGAGAAAGGAGTTTGAGTGACAAGTTTACACTAATATCTTAATTATGGCAACATGATTTGCTGGTAGATCTAACAGCTACACCACATGGGGTCCATGAAGTATTACACTTATTTAAGAACATTCTTCAAACTAAATCCAGGAAGGACAGAGAATATGCAACCCTCTGAGTTTAGCTAGGAGCCAGGTGAATCAATATGATGTATTAAATACATAAGAAATACATTGTCTTGAAACTATCTATATTGCAGCAGTCTAAGAGACTGCGAGTCAGAAGGCCTTAATTATAGCAGCCATGCGAGAGGGGGAGAGAGAGAAGATGCTGGTGTGTCTGTGTGTTACTTCATGAGGGGTGGGGGACAAATGTAACGAAGAAGAATGTCTATGAATCCCACTTAGCATTTCCTTGGACTTGCCCCTTTGTCAAGGTACATAAAGCACCAAAGAAGAAAACCTTCACCAATAAAACAGGATAACCTAATAACTTTTTCTTATAACTAGTGTCATCTGGCCAGCTTGTGTGCACCTGACTAATCACACTGGAACCTACGGACTCCACTGGATGAAGATATCACCTAGTTTTTGCCTCTGTTGGGTTTTGCACTTGAAATAGCTCTCAGCCCACTTCATGGACCACTAGGTTGCACACCCTTAGGTGTGAATAACCTGATAGTTTCCACTCCACGATTGAAAAATTATATGGGTGTATATATATAAACACAAGTTCCCAATCTGTTCTCTATACCTATAGGAATTACTAAATGAAAAAGGATGTAAATTGACTTCTACGACAAGCAGGATTCATTTAAAGTTGGGAATTAAACTAAAATATAATAAACCATTTTGCTATGAAGTTAGATTTAATCAAACACCTTAATACTTAATGATAATTAACTAATATAGTTAACGGTATCAAGGTTCAACAGATGTGCATTTGCTTTAAGGAATTGTAAGTCCACAGCCGTGAGTCTTATGATATAAACAGAAGAATTAAAAGTCTAACTACAGAAAGAATCAGATGACATACAGTCCAATATCAGGAAATTTGGTGGAGGCCTTGAGTTAAAAATTACTGAATTGGGCAATTTTTGGCATATGCCTTCAACAGTAGCAAACCATTTTAGTATAAAATGCACACAAAAGTAGAGCTTCATATGCATTCAAAGAAAAGGAGGTTGCTAGATATCAAACACTTGGTCAAAAACAAGAGGAACAAGCTTGCAGAAATCATCAGCAAACTTTGAGAAAGTACAAAAGGGAATTTCATCTTCTTGGCAAAATACAAGGACAATCTTTTTGACCTATGTGCTTCAATAATTAAATAAAGGGTAAGACGAGAACTTCATCAGTAAATAAAAAAATGGTAAGATAGGAAATACAAACCATTTCAAGAATGTCATCATCAGTCAAATGACTAGCAAGTGGGCTCCTTTCTGATGGCAATCCCCAAATGTTAATTTGAGGACCCACATCAGTGTTTACATGAAGATTAGCAACGCTTCTATTCCTCTGTGAATGCCTTGACTGTCTCGACTTTGATTCCCCTGATGCAATGTCCAACTCCTCAGCAGAAAACACACCATTTATTCTCTGAGGTGCTACATGAAGTCTACTAGCATCAATTTGATGTTGGTAGAGTAAAGAGGGATAAAACATGGTCCCGTCAGGTATCAGAGATGCATTACAGTCTTGATCTCCAAGATGGGGTGAAGGCTCTACATATGGCCTTTTGGAAGAGAGATCATCCCTTGCATATATATCCCTGGATGAGCCAATAACTATTATAAAACAGAAAAATCGTTCGGACCAACTTTTCCACAATTCTAGCACTAATACAAATTTGACAAAAGGCTCAATGTTTCCAAATAATTGAATGGGAACACTATTTCAAGTTTCTGGGGAAAGGGCTATACATTTTCAAATTAACATCCAAAGCATCCTGTCCATCAAGGAGCTCACATAAAGCTTCACCAATATCTGGAGGTAACTCCTGACAGCAGTACATGTACCAGTGTCATAAAAGCCTATTTACTAACAAGAGTACATGGAAAAAATAAGTCAATAGTGCTAAGACAATAATATAACCCATGCCTGACAATCTCTACTAATTTTGACTGGTTTGTATTGATTCCATGGATTCTTAAGGTGAAGAGTTCTTTGGAAAGGCAAATCACACAATCGCAGCCAATTCACTTCAAAACTTCGACCCCAAGGATTACGCCCTCCATTTCCTTGACTCCAAACATGGTCTCTTCTCAAACCGACAGAAGAAATCATTTGGGCGTACCCTTGAAAATAACCACTCATGTTGACACTGAATATCAGTATCACCTTGCTGGAATTCTGCCCACAAACAAAAAACACGAATATTTGTTTGTACTGTAAGATATGACAGATGTTCATAATATTATAATACTCATAAGGATATAAATGGAGAAACGACTTACATGAAATGCTTCATCCAAAATGGACTCATTCATGGCTTGTGTGGCCCAAATCCCTTTGTTTACTGACATTTGGATATTTTCATGGTTCAAACTCTTGATTACAAAATATCTTACACCATATAGTTTACCCTTTCCAACTGCACTTGAAACTCCAATCTGTGGACATGAAACTGTGTGCTCCTCTGCTCTAGAACGGCTAGTATCCTCATTTACTCTGAAGCTTGAACTATCTGAGGGAGGAGTTCATATTTTTATTTGAATCATGTTGAAGTACCAGTATATGGCAGTTCACAAACTAATCATTTAACCACTACTGTCATGTCAAGGACAAGGAATCTACACGACATCTTATTTTTTCTTTTTTATTATTATTTTTTATCTCTGTGATCGGGTAACGTAAAACTACATAAGGCTGCATTCAGAAGATATTGAATTTAACAAGAAATTAGACAAAACGGAGTTAGCTCCTGAACACTGATGATCAAGGAAGCTACACAATATCTATAAGAATTTGCATATGAAACAGCCCAGAAAACAGTAACAAACTTACAGTAAAGAAAATAAGCATTATTCACAACCAAAAACAATATAGCAAGCACAGGAATGAACTCTAACTGTTTGTGAATATCAACATTGACAATCAATTCATGAGGTAAAGTACATAATTTACACATACACACTCATGTCGGACTTACTAATTACTATAATGACATGGAATGCACCAAAAGGAGTGGAAACTGAAAGAACCTCATGGAGCCATTCCCTGAAGTTGAGATAAAATAAGTTGACATTTTGAAAAAACAATAAGCTTGTTATTCCCAAAGTGGAGAGAGAGAAAGATGGAGTCATTCCCAAGCTACTTGTCCAACAATATCAACATCCAATAGGACAAAAGGTTGAAAGTTGTCAAAAAATTCCAAACTTCTCATACACCACAGGTTCATTATGAAGGCTTGAAATTTGATTGCAATTTTTAAGAAGTACAGTACTCTACAAATTCATAGGTTCTACTTTCTCGAAATTGCATAACTTTTTGTAACACTGGAAGCAAATTAATGCCATGCCAGATTGTACATACTCAAAAGCTATGCAAGAAATTGAAGCACGGTGCTAACACAAATTAGATATGTGAAAATAATCACCGAAAAGATACACAATGCCTCAATTTTTGCTAACATAATCATTGGACAAACGAGTAACATACACGGATAATAACCGCCAGACAGCAGCAATAGCTCTTTGATTCTCTACCAAGATCGTAGAGGTTTGATACCATGTGAGAAATATTGAAGAAAAATGTAATTGAACTGTGTCTCTATATTATTACATTGAGAAACTATTTATAAACAGTGAATTAGACTCTTTTTCTAGCTAGGACACTACAATAGAATCCCTTTCAAAGTAGGATATACATTGTTCCTATTCCTTTTCCTATTCTAAATAGGATTGTATATATTATTCTTGTTCCTATTTATATTATAACGCACGCAAATAAACAATGCAGAATTGAATTATGAGAAGATTAAGGGGGTATTTGGATTGACTTTTTTTTTTAAGTGGCTTATAAGTTAAAAGCCAAACATCATAAGTTAGGGACCCCATACTTATGGCTTTTGGGTTTTTTTTGGTACTTATTCAGCTTTAAAAAAGTACTTTTAAGCACTTCTTTGTGTTACCCAAACACTTCCTAAACTTAAAAAGTTCTTCAAAGCCAAAAGCCAAAAAAAAATAAGTCAATCCAAACACCTACTAAGAGCCTATTTTAATTGGCTTATTTTAAGTGCTTTTAAGACAAAATAGTTTTAAGCACTTTAGTAGTGTTTGGGTAAAATAAAAGTCTATTTAAGTTTTTTGAACCAACCCGACAAAAATAAGCCAAAAGTCATAAGTTAGAATTCCTAACTCGTGGCATTTGTCTTATAAGTCAAAAGATATAAGCCCATTAGAATTCCTAACTTATGGCTTTTGGTTTATAAGTCAAAAGTTACAAGCCCATCCAAACAGGCTCTTAGTATCAGTTATGTGGTTTAGAAGATAGACCTAATAATATCAAGCCAGCTTACAGCCTCAAGAAACCATGCAAGTAACAAGGGCTCTTCGTGGCATCACTAACTACTAACTAGTGGTCCTCCTTTTGATCAAATTCAGTTAGCTCTTTCTAGTTATCAAGTGAAGCTCCAGTTGAACTAGAAATACTTGAATTGTTGGCCATCACTAACATGTGAGAAAACACTTCTTGCTCATCAGCTAAATAGTAAAACCAACCAAAAGATACTTGAAGCATAGCACCTTTTGCAACAATATTAAACTGCGGGCCAGTGTAAATGACCATATCCTTGTCTTTGTCATGCAGACACATTCAAGGAAACAAATCTCAACAGCAACAACAGCTATTTAAAAAAAATACAAGATAAGACCCACACATATAACTGTGTTATGAAGAGATTTAGCATCAGTGTTACCTGGTCCATCAAAATTCCCTCTTTCCTTTTTCCATTCGGTCACCTTGGAATCAGCTACAGATGCATTCTCTTTTGCAGCATCTGATGACATAGCTTACAACCTCCTGCTGAAAAAAGGGTAGCAGAATGACAGTAAAATTAGGTTTAAGAGTACAAAACCTCAAAGTAGACAAAATTATATATATCAGAAGGTAAAATAAGGAAATTTTCTGACAATAAAACCTCAATACAGTAAATAATTATAGGCTCAACCACTCAACCTGTATATATTAGGTTGAGGACCATAGAACCAACATGTTTAGAACAAGATAAGAACAAATAAAGAGACTGCAATGAGCAGGCTTCTGTCATACTGTATGAAGATTATCATTAAGTATATAGGGAAGTATAGAACTCCTTGGACAGCTAGAAATATGGAACATTACAAAATTCTCAGATGAAAACCTTTATAAATGCCACAACAACATACCCAGTGCAATACCGCAAGTGAGGTCTAGGGAGGGTAGGATGTCCGCAGACCTTACCCTACCCTTGTGGGGAAAAGAGGCTATTTCTGATTAAAAATTAATCACGAATCAAATCCAAAACTAATACACATCATCAACCTTCAAACAAATAGAGTTTGATCATCATATATATGTTATGGTGGCAACTGGGAACAACATGATTTTCCTAAGAACAGGAAACTGAAAAATCTAGAGAACTCATCCATGTCAACTAACTGGAACAAAGAGAAAATCGCAGAAAATATGCTTAGTACTTTGTCTCAGGTTTCCAATGTCCATATCTTGTAGACATTCCAAGATGAATCATGTTGAATAAGTAAGAAAGGTAGAACCAACCTACAAGACAAAGGCCATTTAAAACAATTTGAGGACCAGAATTCTCTACACTTATACTGCTAATTATGCATTCTCTCCTAGTAAATATTGAGATTTTCAAAGATATAAAAGAGTTGCCCCCCCCCCCCCCTCCAAACCCAACCCAACCCAAAAGCCCAAACTCTTCGTTTGTGTAAGGCAATGATGATAATCTTAATACATGTGGAACCAAAGTTGTTCATGACTTAAAGACTCAGCTTCAGATTCATTCAGCTTTTAAATTGAAGTTTTAGAATTTAAAGTTG
>JAPFFP010000103.1:2397948-2408170 GCA_026153255.1 Solanum medicagineum
CGTGATGGCACGAAATGTACATATTTTTGTAACATTAGTTATACACACACAAAACAAAAACAAACTATATAATAAGGGCTATCTTTACAAAAATCAAATAAGCCATTACAAGTTTTCTTTAGAGTAAGCTAAAATTTCATGGCCTCTTTCCACCATAGATGGAACTTGACAATATTCTTGGTGGTTGCAACACTAGCATTCATCGATCGAGCTAAGGCCGGAGGCTATGGCACCCCTAGCGGCTTTCAAGCAACACCTTGGAATCTCGCTCATGCCACGTTCTATGGTGATGAGACTGCGTCTGCTACAATGGGTGCGTTTACTTAATTGATCAACTATTTTGATTTATATTCGTTGTTATGATGTTTCATATTCAAATAATGGAAATTCACATAGAAGTTTTAGTGTTGTATTGCTTGGTATAACTCAATTTCCTAATAAGTGACTTGATTGTGTAAGAAATTTAAAGGTGCACTAAAGTTCTGGCTATGCAAAGGATCATAGTACATCCTGAGAAAAATAGATACGCGTCCAATTGCATTTTTTGAAGAATGCAAGAAATATAGAACTAACCTACAAATAAGACAGATTACCTGCTACAAAACAAAATAACAACAAAAAAGGGCAAGTCCAGTGCACCAAGGCTCCCGCTATACGCATGGTTTGGGGAAGGGTCTGACCACAAAACAAAATAACAACAAATTTAGTGTAATTTCGCAACAGGGGTGTAGTGAGATTAGAATATATGCATATGTTACTATATCATGAAAAGATAGAGAGTATTTCTGATAGACTCGACTCAAAGAAAGATAAAAGATTAAAATCTTCTTGTGATGAACATGTGAATAAGACAGATTACCTGTTACAACAGATTAAAACAGACTAATAATGTGAATTGTTTATTTATTTATTGTAGGTGGAGCTTGTGGATATGGAAATTTATTTGATTCAGGTTATGGAACAGATACAGCAGCATTGAGCTCAGTATTATACAACAAGGGATTTGCATGTGGACAGTGTTACCAAATAAAATGTGTGCAATCACAATCTTGCTACTCAACAATTGTGACAGTGACAGCAACAAATCTATGTCCACCAAATCAAGCACAAGACAGTGACAATGGTGGTTGGTGTAATCCCCCTAGAACACATTTTGATATGGCTAAACCTGCTTTCATGAAAATTGCTCAATGGAAGGCTGGAATTGTCCCTGTTTCTTATCGCAGGTAATGATTTATTTTTTGTTTGAACATGTGGCGGCGTAATGCATAAAGAGACATTTAACCTTAGCAAGGTTAAATAGGCAAGTAAGCACTTTAAGTCTTTTAACTTTGAATATGCATATCCAGATACTTCAACTCTACTCTGTCAATTAAACACCTCAATTTACGAAATGATCATCTAGACACTTTCAAAACTTATGTGTCACGTCAGTGTCAAGTGTCCACGAGACACCGTAGTTGGAGCATTTAGTTTCCAATTGAGACCAAACTGAAGTGTCAAAATATGTATCTTTAAAGTTGGAGTGCTTACTTGCTGGTTGAGACCAGGTTTGATGTCTATTTGTTTATTATGTCTTTAATATTCTAGTCACTGACAAAGAATGTGATGCATTGATAAGTACTCCTCCTATCAGATGTTTTGAGTTCGCTTCCCATAAATAAAGTTGCTTTTAGTAGAGAATGTTTTACCCAGTTATAGTAGGACTTTTTGCTGTGAATTTGATTAGCCGCCTTTGTTTTTCCACCTGGTGCCTAGTATCCATTCTAGGGTCCTGATTATTTCAAATTCATGTTGCATAAAACTCATTAAAAAAGAAAGTTCTCCATCTTAGGATTTTCTTCCATTCCTACAGCTCAAACCCAAAGATTCTGATTAAGGATAGAGTCATATCTATCCCACCACAATCCTTAATAGTGTAACATTCTAGTCATTGATGTGTTACATACTTACCTCAAATTCTACAAAACGGATCTTTTGAAGGCAGGTTCTATGAGTTCAATCTAATTCATTATCATCAGATCGAACTATAAAATATAAGTGTAGCTAATATATTGTACCTAATATAATTTTGTTAATGAACAATAATAATGGTAGAATCAACTGTGTGCACCTCGACTACTCCACCCAAGTATTTACTAGTTTACTTTCATGGTTGTAGGGTACCTTGTGTTAGAAAAGGAGGAATCAAGTTTAGTTTCCAAGGAAATGGCTATTGGTTATTGGTATATGTGATGAATGTTGGTGGAAGTGGAGATATTGCAAGTATGTGGGTGAAAGGAACTAAAACAAGTTGGTTGCCTATGAGCCATAATTGGGGAGCTTCATATCAAGCATTTGCAACTCTAAGTGGCCAATCACTTTCTTTTAAGGTCACTTCTTACACTTCTCATGAAACAATTATAGCTACTAATGTTGCCCCTTCTAATTGGCAAGTAGGAATGACTTATCAAGCCAATGTCAACTTCAAATAATGAAGTCCTTTGGTTTTTTCGGACTTCTCAAACATTTATTCCTGATTTTTTCAAGACTTCTTTCTCGAGTTTTATTTCGCGATTCGATTTGTAATTGATATTTCATTGGTGAAAGAATTACTATATTTTTTAGTTTTAAGGATTATTATTATTGTATGAATTTATGTTTTGTACACTGACAGTATAAAGAAGTTCTGTATCTTGATCTGCAGTACAAAATTACTCTTATAGATTCCAATGTTGCACTGTTTGTACGAGGGCCCACGACTTTCTTGATCGCCTCGTTCAACTATTAAGTTGAAATGTGGGTGAAGGGAAACATATGAACTCTACATATGTGAGCTTCACAAAACATAGTCTAACATGGCGAATCCTTTGAATGATGAATTCGTTGGAACGTTGAAACGTTCCTACACAGAAGGAAATGATGCAATGGATTCATATAGCCGATATCAAACTATAGTTCAGAAAATTTGCTCAATGAATTTCATTCATATATAGACTACATTACATTGATGAACAAAAGAAACATAGAATTTGTTGGAAAGTAGAGAAAAATTGAAATATCATGAAAGAAACTATATGTTATTTTGAAGTGATTATTCTCTATGTGATTGCAATAATTAAAAGAGTACAAGCCAATTTTATGGAAGTTGCATTATCTTCAGTGACCATTAGCAAGTCCATTCTCAACACATTTCTTGGCATAGAATCTTCTGTACTTCGAATCGACTTCTGTGAGGTAGTAGGTACCTGGAGCTAGAAGGCTGCAATCCTTGCTTGTCACAAAGTCCTTACCCCCGTACCTGTGCTCCATTATTTTCAGCGTTTCAATGAAATTTTCAGGAGTGAACTGCACAAAAGTCATTTGTCAAAGATGGTTATGAACCAGCACAGAGTTGGTAAGGAGTTCAACATCCACGACTAAAATATAAAAACACTCTTAGCATACCTCATGCCTCGACTTCAACTTCTCTTCAATGTTCATCACAGATGCGATGTTTGACAAGCTAAAAGGATGTTGACCTTCGTGAAGCCTTAACGAGAACATTGTTGCAGTCAACCCACTTCCATAAGAGAACAGGACTACCCGCTGTCCAGCCTGAGTTGACAAAATCATTTGAAATTATTAGAAACACGATAGATTATAACAAGAAACAGGGCAAAAGGAAAAGAAGCAGCTCATAATTACCAATGAACTGTGCTTATTGTGAAGGAGGGATGCAAAAGCAGCATAGAGAGACGCGGTGTACATGTTGCCAACTTGTTTTGGTACTAATGTGGATGGTTTCACCTTCTCGTCATAAAATGGTTTCGCCACTTGCCAGGATGTCTGAACATGCAAGATTATAATTGTTAGAGCAACTCAAACTACTTGATGCTTAATTTCTGATACAGGGAGATCAGCACGAAACATTTGAACTGACAAAAACTAAATTTCTTGGAAATCAATGAATATATGAAAAGCTTCTTGTATGGACCTTCTCAAGATCACGATTTTGATAACTTTCATCACCAGTTAGGGATGAAAATGGTGCCAGCTTTTCTTTAGTAGACTCATCAATGGAACTGCAAATGCAAAATCAAAGAAGATAAGCCAACTGAATTCCATATATAAAATAAAAAAGTCATTCCTTTAATACAGGATATTTGCGACACACCTGGCGTTCCTTGAAAAGTCATTGAACATCAATCGAGCAGTGCTCTTCTGTACAAGCTGCAGGATTAAATAAAACGTTCAGGTAATCCTTATCATCATGTCATTTGTAGAAGAAAAAGATCATATCAGATCTGCAAAGTACCTTGTTGTATGGTGAATGGAAAACAAAATAGGCTGCATCATCAATCGAAAACTGCTTGCCTTCCAATTTTTCGTATCTAGAATGTAAACAAAGAGGTTATTAAAGAAGATAATGAAGAGGTTATTTCGGAATGTTATGTGTGCTCAACCGGCAACTTACTTGTTGCATAAGCTCTTGTAGCAAGAATCAAGTGCCATAAGATAACAAGTTTGTGAAAGCTTCCCATCAACCACCTGCAAACCAACAATTACCATTATATAGAGCACAGATGGAAATTCATATACCAATCTCAAACAATTTCCTAGATATTTCTTTTAAATTTTGTCCAGTAAACAACATATCAAAGCATTCTTTTGAAAAACAGATGATAAACAATTGCAGTGGCTCAAGAGAATTACTGGATATTCACTGTCGAGGATGGGCTTGTAAAAGTCATAGACATGGGCCATATGGCTAGCCCTAATCTTGCTTTCGAACACAATAGGAGCATCTGGCCCGACTAGTATGGCAATTGCTGCAGCCCCTCCAGTAGGCCGAGCAGCTCCCTCAGCATAGACCTGTCAATATAAGCTCCCGAATGAGTGCTTATCATGCAGATGCTCGCAAACATGTGCCAAATGAGCAACACATACTCTATATTTTAAAAGACAACACACATGCTCTAGAAAATAAATGTGGTGCACATACCGCACTATCAGTGCATACGACAAGTCCATAGCGTCCATCCCATGAAGAGCTCTCAACCCAATTCACACAGTTGAACAATGCTGCAGTTCCCCCATAGCATGCATTAGTTGAGTCGACTCCTTCAATGTCAGTATTTCCACATTTCTGCTTGTTTGACACATTAAGGAAGCAGGATAAGTTTTTGTTGAACAAAATTTCTCTTAGTCATAATGTAAACCTCTGCTTGTGAAGTCAAAGGTCACGACAGACAAACAAAACAGATGCAACAATCATTTTTAAGGATGTTCCACAACAATAATAAACTCATCATCTAATGAACTGCATGAGGAAGTGAATTCAGGGCCTAACATAACATTACAGCATATTTAAGGCAGAAAAAGTAATTCCAACATTGCAAATCTCTTTCCTAGTACTTGGCTGCAAGATATATTCAACATCCTGAGCTAGTTTGCAGTGAGTAAATCTCTAGCTATCTTGTTTTCACTTTGACAGATCAATCGATTTACTTAGGGGAAACAAGAAATTTAAAATTACACATTTGAATGTGCCATGATCTATGTCGCTCGGATCCTCCAAAAATGCAGTACTCTTGGAGGATTTGACTCACACGAGATGATAATTCTGAAGGATCCAAGTAACAAGTTACTATAGACAATTTACTAGACAAGCATTGCTAGACCAGGCGAGCCAGTACCTCAAATATTTGCATCAGGAATGTCTTGATAGACTTGCTCTTATCAATTACTGTTTCACTTCCAACCTCTAGACGACCAATTTGCTTAGGATCAATAGCATACTTTTCCAGAAGGGAAGTAACTGCTGTCAAACTGAACATGAACAATTTAATTAGAAGAGAGTATAGCAACAACAAGTACAAAAAGATAAATTTATTTTGCTTCATCTAGCAGAAGAAATTACCAACACCTTCAAACGACATACTTCAGAATATAAAGAATTAAACACGCTAAGAAGCAAAGAGAACTCAACATATAATCTATCTACATAAAATAATGAACTATTTACGTACTGTAATTTCCCGAGAAAGGAGCCATACCTCATTGATATAACATCTTCCACCTCAGTGCAAAAGCCCATGCAATCCTGTCCAAGACCAATTGTGTATTTCCCTTTGCTTGCTCCATCATGAGCCTCTAATGCTTCCTATATATTGCAATACGATGAATTTATTTTTGCAAGTGATGAGAATTTAATTGCCTTAAACTTGTATAAAGTACTACAAATCACAATTACTTGTAACTAAAATAACTTCTCAGATGTTTGGAACATCATTTAACTCCCCAAATAGTACTCTGTCCGTCCCATTTTATATGACACACTTTGACTTGGCACGGTGTTTAAAAAAAAATAAAAGACTTTTGAAACTTGTGGCTTGAAATAATTCTTAAATTTTTATATAGCTGAGAATCATTCCATTACGAGTAAAAAGGTAATCTTAAAATTAAATGGTTTCTAATTAGAGTAACGCAGCATTCTTTTTGGTACATATCAAAAAGGAAAGGTTGCCACATAGAATGAGACAGAGGGAGTAATACTATTATCTACAAAGAGAATATTACTTTATATGTCGCAATTTATATGACATCCTTTTCTTCTCCGGCTAACCAAAAGAAAAGTCATTTTTAAATAATTAAAAATAACTTAATTTTAAAAATTTTCTTTTGCTTTTGTCACACAAATATCTAATGTTTGTTTTAGATCAAAAGTTTCAAAAGACATCATTTTTTTAAAATTTGCGTCAAATCAACCAGTGGCACGTAAATTGGCACAAAAAGGGAAATTTTTTTAACAGAATAACAAATAAAAAATATATATTCCAATATGTTTTCTAGAAAAAAAACAAAAAAGAGAATGAAAATTCCATATCAGAAAGGTTGAGAAATTAAAAGTCCAACCACGCGCTAGGAGTAAGTCTATATTTCTCTCTCTCCCCACCTAATAATACGCCAATCATTCAATTATTCAAAGTAATTAATATACATATCTATCATCCTCTAGTTATAATCATAACTAATTAAAACACCAAAAATAGACCAAGTATTTAGTAATCATTTAACAGCTTTGTTGCTCCGACTCTTCAAAAATATCAAAGAATGCATGTCGAATTCTCTAAAAATAAGTATATTTTTCAAGGATCTGACATGAATGTGACAACGTTTTTGAAGAGTCCGAACAACTTAGATTAAACTGCATATCTATCATCAAATTTATAATCTATTCAACCAAACTTCAAAAATTGCTTATTTTGAAAAGTATTATTTTCATTTTTTAGGATAAAAGAGAGTTGTTCCGCTAATAAGCATCTACACTTTCAATCCTAAAATTATGAGTTCGAGAAAAAAAAAAAAGTGAGAGGAAAAAAAAAAGCTACTTTCATTTTCCATGAGAAATAATTTGTGTTTAGCTAACTGAAAAAAAAAATCTGAACTTTTAACAACTGTTTCTAATTTTTTGTTTTTTTTTTTCTCAAAAAAATCTTTTTATTTTTTTATCTTCGAAAAACAATTTTGAGTTTTTTCTCCGAAAATTTGACTAAACAGTTCAAAAACTTGGCCCAACAGGGTATTAATTTCGCAGTGTGTGCGCCGATCGATCGATTGAGAGAAAAAAAATACCTGTTGTAGGCAAGTAGGAGGGAAGTAAATCTCGACGGCGAGAATTCCGACATTCTTCGGTTGAGCTGCCATTTTCCGATTTCTTTTCTCCGTCCGACTATTACTAAAAACTGAACAGGTCGAAATAACCGCCGGCGAACACACACAGAGACACTCTTTCTTCTCCGATTCGGTGTTGAGCGGAACAAATTGAAATAACCGCCGGCGAACAGTTCACAAAACACACACTCTTTCTCACTCTGATGAATCTCCTCGAATAAATCGCCGGCAAACACACTTACACTTTTTCGTTTTGCAGAAGGAAGAAAGGAGATTCATATATTTATACTGGTGTGTTGGTGTGCCTACAGTGAAACTGAGAAATTTTTTTCCATTTTGACGTACCGCAGACATGAGAAGAAAATAAATAAAAATATATAGTTCTGCAGACATGTGGAAAATTTATATTTTTTTTTAAAAAAATTGATTCACAATAAAAAAAAAATATTTGTTGTATATCTAATTCAAAACAATATAAATGGATAGGGGTAGGGTGATGTGGGTGTTGTAGTGGGGAGGAGCGGTGGAATAGGCAATAACGGAATTAGAATTTTGTTTAAAAAGTATCATAATTTAAAGAAGTAAAATAACGTAGAAGTCAGAAGGTGTCCCTATTTAATGTATACATAACAATAATAACAACATAATCAGTGAAATCCACAATAGAGTCGGGGAGGATAAAATGTACGTAAATTTTATCACTATCTCATAGATATAGAGAGACTATTTCTAGAAGACCATTGTCAATTTAATGTATACACATAAAGAAAATAATTTTTACCTACTAAATAATATCTTTTTCGATAAAGAGGTACCGATTGACATTCCTCAAGTGAACGTAAAGATGTTGTTCTAAATGTATTTACGATGTTTTCAAATTTTCAAAAAAATTGGTTGAGAGATCGGGGTGGGGGGGAGGGGAAAGTTGGTGGTTGTATGTTTTTTTGTGGTTTTTTTAATGTAAAGAAGGTGGGGGGGGGGGGGGGGGGGGGGGGGGGGGGGGAAAGTTGGTGGTTGGGTGTGTAGTTATGAGAGTAGAAGGTGAAAGTTTTTTTTACGGAGTTTATTTTGTTAAAAGAAAATATTTTCTAAAAAAAGATCAATCGTGATCGTTTGAAAGTTAGGTAGAATTAAACAAGTATTAGTTATGTAATTATTAGCCTATTTATTCTTTTATTCCGCATGCGCTAATTCTTTCATTACTTATATATATAGTATTATTAATTATGTGAATTTCTAAACAGCGAATTAAATTTAAATTATAATAATTTTATTTTGACTCAAGTTATTCTTTTTTTCATCTGATGTCCGATACACATTTAAGTCTAACTATATCTGAATTTGTGTCGCGTGGGGCCTCATTTCGAGGGAATCACTCCCTACTAAGGATTTTTCCATTTGAGAGCTCGAAACTGAGACATTTGGTTAAGGGAGGAGCAACCTCATTCATTGTAAGGTGGTCTATTATTATTATTATTATTTATAAGTAACTAAATTTACAAAAATAAAAAATAAAAAAAGAGAATTTTCAGTTTCAAAAGATTCATGGAAAAATACCAGATCTATATCTGTTTTTTTGTCACTAGGCACAAATCCACTTTCAAGAATATATAATTAATAATTTGATATAATAGAAAAAAGACCCACTTATATTATTATTAATAATAGAAATATTTTTATATTAATAAAAGATAATGACAGCCAAACTTGACCCCAATTTCAACTTTTGCCAATAAAATTGGATTATTCCTAATGGAATCTAATGTTCCTGTTTAGGAAAATTAGCACTTTTAGTCTGTCAAATATAAATAAATTTCAATTTAAATCTTACAATTTATGATAAAGTATTTTTGATCTTTCATAAATGCTTTTGTGAATCTTCTCAAATTTTGATGAATTACTAAGGATTTAATGAAACTTTATATTATGAGGATCATATCTTAGATAGAAAGGAGATGAAGTCACATATTATGGTAGAAAATTAGTAGAGGGCAAAGACTAATAGGATTAGAATGTTGTGTTGCGTTGTGATAATTTTAAATGTGTCATAGGATTAGTCGTGCTATTATAATTATGTTGTTATAGCTCTTCGATTATTTTTGCAACTTTTATTGTTCTTTCTTGTAGAATTGATATTTATTCTTCGTTTTAGTCGTTATTCTATATCTGTTGTTTTCCTTTTTTACTTAGAGCTAATATATTTAAGCTGAGAGTCTTTCGAAAACAGTCTCTCAATCTCAATGAGGTAGCGGTAAAGTTTGCATACAACCTCATATCCTACTTTATGGGATTTCGCTGAGAATATTATTATTGTTGTTGTACTAAGTATAAATTATTTAACTAGTAGCGTTGTGCCATGTTGTTGTCGCCGAGAATAACATATATAGTGAAATTTCACCGGTGGAGTTTAGGAAGGGTAAATTGTACGCAGACCTTACCACTACCTCGTGGAGATAGAGAGTCTGTTTCTGGAAAACTCTCGACTCAAATATTTCAGCTTCAAAAGAAAAAAAAAACAATAGATATAGGATAGTGACTAAAACGAAGAGCATCGTCAATTTTAAAAAAAATATATAACATACTCTAA
>JAPFFP010000103.1:2413663-2427580 GCA_026153255.1 Solanum medicagineum
GTCTACTTTAACTGCTTTATAATATTTCTTTGGCTGTTTCATATTTTTGAAATATATATATAAAAAATTATCAATATCACATAAATTGAGACTAAAAAATAATTTATATTGGCTACTTATTTGAGCAGCTTCCGGTAGACCAATAAAAATAATTTGTGGACCTTTTAATTTAATCTTTTCAAGACAGTTGCGTATTGACGTATCTGCTTAAATGACTTCATAATCTTTCTTTAGTTGCTTCAATTATAATTTTACACTATTTTCTAAACTATATAGAAAAAATCTATCAATGTCATCTAAATCAAGACTAAAAAAATAACTTATATTGGGCTTGTACTAACACAGATTTTCGCCACAAAATATATAAATAAAAAAAATAAAGCCACATAAATTTAGAGAGAAAACATATATTATTATATATTATAAACAAGAAACCTATATTCCTCTAGCTAGCTACATCCATGTTTGGTAATAACTCCATAAAACATTTGATTAGTTTATCATAAATCCTTAAAATATTTTATATCTTTAAACCTTTTTTTTTAATGGTGAGCTTTGTCATTATTTTTAAAGTAACCAAGGGTATGGAATTAAGTATTCAATATTCCCAACTTGAGTTAATTCAAGGACAAAAGGAGGAATATTTTAAGGAATTAAATATTCAATTCCCTATTTCATTTTCTTTTCAACAATAATTGAATTTCAATGTATCGTTAAAGAACGTGATTCAACAAATAAAAGTATTTCTCTCTTAATTAAAGATCATAATTCAAAGTTCTGATTAAAAAAATCATGATTAACAACACTTCTTCGAATGAATTCTATAAGATGTAAATTCATATAAATAAGAATTCAAAATGAGTATTAAAATTCAAATAAAAAATTAAGTAAATGAATAAATAAGTAAAACAAATTTCAACATTGGAATTTTGTAATAAGAATAAATACTAAAACTCAATTACAAATGCAAAACTTCAACTACTATTAAATTTCAAGAATTTTATGTTTCTACAAGAATTTTTAAGTAAGTTATGGTGGCTTATTTTATTTTTTCCAATTAATGTTTGGTATATTTTATAATCGTTTTTATTTATTGTGTTTTGATTATTATTGTAATTTATTGTAGTTACTGCTTTTTTTCTTCTCTATATGTTTTTCCTATCATTTTACGTACTTTAAAAATAGTCTCTTAATTTTCATAAGAGTTAAAATCTGCATATCACTCCACTTTTCTCGAACTCCAACAATGATATTTCACCGCATATGTTGTTATCGTCATTTTATAGATGTTCATGCTCGCTTTGAATGTCATTTTTGTTATAAATAGCTCTTTATTAATGACAATTCCATGTTAAAGCAAGAATATGAAATTTCTAATTAAAAATGAAATAATACTTATTTACTTCACTTCAATGATAAATTTCCTTTTTATATTTCCAAATTATGCATGATATTTCTCTATCGACGTTAAAAAAGTTAAAATTTCGATCAATCTCTAAGGAAAAAAACAATTATTATGTTGAGAGTGGGATTTGAACCCACGCCCTTTCGGACCAGAACCTTAATCTGGCGCCTTAGACCAACTCGGCCATCTCAACATTTATTAACTTGTCTTCTGATTTTACATTATATATTGGTTGTAATCAATATGCAAATTATTTCTAAAGTAAATTAAAATGTGAAGTACATAAATGTATATCCAAAATCAAAATGTACACTTTATTGGCATTTTGAAAATATTTAGTTGAAATAGAAAAAGGAATTTTTGAATATTAAATTGAAAAAAAATGTTTGAATGATGAAGTTGCATTGTTTTTGTTGTTGAAGATATTTCTTTTGATTAGTAAACAATATGATTATATTAGTAGGTTTATCTCTTGAATTTTTTCTTAGAATCATTCTTCACGTTTCGAGGTGCATAGCTAAGATCTCTTTATATCTAATTTCATATACACCAGAGAAAATTTTAAAAGTCACATAAAAAAATAATGAAAGAAACTGCAAATTTTGTCCACAAAATTGTCACGAGTCCCAGTAATCCACAAATTTTACTTTTCATACTAGAGAAATTTTCATGTAAATTTGATGTCTCGTATGGGTCATTTATTTTTGTCTTGTAATAATTATTTTGGTTGATATAACCAAAGATAATAATGACCATTTAATGGCTATATGAAATTCAAGACAATGTAAAGGATGATTAATGAGTCATAATAAAGGATAATAATTGAAATGTTTAAAGCTGAAAATTAATTTCTTTAAAGCCTGATAAATTATAGCTAATCAAGGCTAGGCATTCAACCACAATAAATATATTAAAAGCCATTGACAAAATATAAGAAATGAATCGAGAAAATAATATGAATACCTTCTTTTAATATATCAGAATCATTTTTTCAACATATCTAAGCCTCCTTGTAGTATATTTCATCTTCAAGAAAATCGACACTACTTCAAATCAGTTACGAGAACAATTTTTCTTAATCTATTTGTTTTCTTCAATTGATGTTCAAAAGTGATATATTTTTCAATATAAATAACGAGAATATTTTGAAGTATTTGATTAATAAGATGCATTCAGCGACATTTTCAATTAATTAAACTTATTTAGAATGAAATTGTTGTTGAACTTTACAACTTGAAAACTAATTTGTGAAAAGTTAAAAGAAAATTGTAAGTGAATTTCACTTACAATACTTTTAAACCAAGAATTCAAAATTTCAGAATTTTAAATTGGGATCAAGACATTTTAACTAATTCAAGAACTAAATGTTCCTTCTTTGCTAATTTATTTAACCACACATTTTTTTTTAAAAAAGTAATTAAGTTATAGATGTTGATAGTATAAATTAGAGATTCTTACATAATTCAGTGCAATTTAATTGGTTATAATTAATAAATTAATAGTATGGTGTTATATTAGTTATAGTAAATGTTGTAATCTCATCAACATCATCGAACAAAGCAAATTTTCGTGGGACATATTATTGTCCCATTAGATGCTCAAGTAAAGCTTCAGTCACGTAATCTCATCAACATCATCGAGTAAACCAAATTTCTGAATTTTCGGTGGGACATCTTGCGATCCCATTTTTTAAACTGTTGTCACTTTCAATTTATATCAATAATACAGATTAAACTAAAAACTTTCTAAATATATAAGATTTCAATCTTCTATAAAGAATGGATCATAACTTATAAACTCAACCTTAATCACTCCGATATACTCTTGCTCTTTTAGACTCAACCTTAATAATGATGGATCATAACTTTGAATGATAACTCTTGACTCTTGCTCTTTTAGACCCAACCTTAATCTGGGCCTTAGAGCAAGTCGGATCTTTTATCTATTAACTTACAGAAATTTCAGATTAAGGAAAAGAAATTTCAATTTATTCTCACCTTTTTTATAATTATAAAAGTTCCATGAAATGTCAAAGATGCGGATACATTGCCATTTTTACGAATATACTACGGCATACATGATTCATAAGTCATGATTCATTGTAATCAATATCTAATGCGGTGAATCAGTCATGTGTTAAACTATTTTATTGCAATGAATCATATTGTATGATCCATTGGCTCAATGAATCAACCCATTAATATGATTCATTGGTGTATCATCCTTGTATGATGCACCTAATGAGTCATCAACTTATAACAACTAGAAAAAGTGTCCCAATAAATCACTGTATTCAATCTATACAGTTCCAGTGAATCAACAACATATATGACTCGGTTTTATATATAAATGAATCACCATATTTAATGAATCACCAAGAAAAGTTATAAACAACTCAGTTTTGAAATGAATCACCATACAAGATACATACTCTCAGTTTTATATATAAATGAATCACGCTATTTAATGAATCACCATAAAAAATTGTGAACAACTCATAGTTTTAAAATGAATCACCATACAAGATACATACTACACACATGAATCACTATATTTTCCTAATAAAATAACTCATATAGTCTCAATGAATCAGCAACATATATGACTCAATTTTATATCCCGTGAATCACCATATCTGAGCGAATCACCATATCTGAGCTTTCTTCTTCAATTTTTATTTGAGATTTTTGGATCTGGGTGATTTTTGAACTTGAAGAGGGTCGTCTGAGGCAAATTTTGAACTTCAAGTTCAAGTTCAAAATGAATCTGGGATTTGAAGCAGAAGAAAAGCAGAAGAAACCCTGAGCCTTCTATCAGGGATTTGAAAGCAAATATTTTAGAAAAGCATATGAAATTGAAATGGAGAAGATAAGTTAACCTACATTTTGATTTTGAAATTTGAAATTGATAGATAGAGGAAGAATGTGCCGCTTTAATTGGAGAGAAGTTAGAGATTTTTTGAATCAGTTTGGCTTGATTCTCACCGAAGAAACAGGATTTTGTGAGAGAAGGGATGAGTCATTTTTCATAATCTATGCACTCATTCTTGAGCAGCTTAACAAGTGGACCAACATAACAATTGTTACATGGATGAATTATACCAATTTGTAACAATAGTAGATATGAATGAAATCAATTAATAGAGAGAATTGTAGGTCCAAAAGGTGGCGAGAATGGACACTATGCATATGAAGAGCGAAAGGAGTTGAGTAGCATTCAAGAGCATACTCTCCCCTAAGTACCCAGCGAGAGTTATGGTTGCATCTGAAATCACCCGAGCTGTGGTTCCAGCTTCTGTAGACAAGAGGCCACCATTGTACGTTCCACGAGAAAGCCTAGATGACATGACTCGCGAGAGGAGTGACAAATTTACACCTGAAGCAACCCAACGTATACTATTATCATTGAGAAGATGGTTACATCTCCAAGTTTTGTAATTGGACACAACATTATCTCCTCTTCTTTCTAGTTTTTCTGAGTTTGAGCACAGTTTTTATTCAACTACATGATTTTTGGTTTTCCATATTGATAGATCGATTGACAATTAAGAGGCTCATTGTTTTCTTAAGAAAGACGACGATCATACCTTCTAACACTTCTGCAGATACAAATAATAAGAGCCCCGAGCAGACATACTGTGGCACAGAATACGGGATTATAACATTAAAGCTCATGAGTATACCCACACAAACCATAATTTCAGATGCCAATAGAATTTGCCTGCAAACAAAACAAACTCAATATTCAAGATTTAATATGATACGGCGCAGGGTGAAAGAAATTACCTGTCCTCGAACGTGTTACTTATATAGCTCCCAACAACAAGATTTACTGGAAGAACCGTGAGGCCAAGACATGCAAGAAAAGTCGACACGGTGCCTGTTGACCAGCCAAAGTAATATGACGTGATGACACTAGATTCTGAAAGTAAAATCTCCATAGAGTATTTCAGCATAAAGTAGATTAACAATTGAACCTGGAAAAATCGAAGAGTCATGTTAGTGGCCATCAAATTTCATGTCGTTCTATTAGACAATCAAATCATATTACTTGAGTTGGATCGAAAAAGAAGCAAGGAGCTCAGAGTTGAAACATACCTTCACAGAAGGAGTGAGCAATCTGTATGCTGCTGCTATGGAATTAGCAGGTTGATGAGAGTCTTCGGGGGCTTCTTCACTCTCACAGTCTTCTTGTTCATCCCCATCTTGTTGATTCTCCGGTGATTTTATTAGCAATGGTTCCACAATGCCCTTTTCCAGGGAATCAGGTTCTAGCGATCAAAAAGATTTATTATCAGATAAGTATCGACCTCATTAGGCAAATACTCCAGGAATTAATTTAATATTTTATGGCAAAATTACAAGTGGATTGTTATTTTGCATTCTTAGTCAAAAGATTACAGAAGGTAAGGGAAAAGGAGAGGTTTGAGGCAATAATATATGCAACGTCTGAATAGTAATCGCTAATATAACAAAAAGAGAAGTAGGCCATACCAGTCTTAGATGCTTGAGGAACAACGTTTATTTCAGTATCACGAACAGGTTCTTTAAAAGAGAACCACAGCCATATCAAATAAATGAGCCATGAAATAGCCATGAGCCAACCAGGCAAAGTCTCTTGATTAAAGGTTAACTGGTAAATCTTAAAATTCGTCTGTAGTAAACCAGCAAGTCCAGGTCCACATGCCATTCCAAGTGCGCTAGCACTAACGAATCCTGCTGAAGCTTGCATCCGGAGTTTAAGTGGCACACAGTCACTGATGTAGCGACGGTTCACTGCTCTGGCAGAACCAAAACTGCAATTCAAGAAGAATAGGGCAAGCCATCATCTTGTGATCATACAGTTTATTACTTCTCAGTGGTGTCAACTATATGAATACTCCATACTCATTCGGATACATTTTGTCTTAATATAAATCAAGTGTTTAAGGGCAATGGGCACTATAGTAGTTCTTTATATATCATACTTAATTGACGTACAAGTCTCTTCTGTCCCTGCAAAAATGTAAGTTTATCAACCACAATTAAAGCATAATTTCAACTAGTTGGTATTCTATTATATTCTCTTGTTAACTAAACTAATTGTACTAACCCCCCTGAACCATGTGATTTTAGGTTTATTTGTCATAGTGCAGCACCTTTAATCATCAGTGTGTTACAACTACTGTTTGTACGGTGCACAGAGGTTCAAGTTGGAGGGCCAAACTTAGGCTATCTTCTCTCATTTGTCTTGTATGTGTTCTACTTGCACCACCTCTCGGATGTGATCACTTATAATTTTTCTCAATCGGTATGACATCACATCCATCTTCTAAATGACCAAGAAATTCGTCCAGGGTCAACTACAACCTTCTAAACTTGGAGACAGTAGCGAGGTATCTATGACAACACATTCATCTCAACAGTTGCATGGCAAAAACATTTAACTATATCATGCATTTTCCTGAAATATTGTTCTTAGGCATCTAAACCAAAATTTTAGATTCCATCATCTTATCTCACTTCTTCATTCATCCTTCTTATGGGGACTAAACTTGAGGTGGAACATATTCCAAAATACCCGAGGGCTATTTAGCCCACGATTTGAAATTCTTCCAACTTTTTGTTAACTCCATAACTAGTTTCATCCACAAACACGACATCATTTGCAATTACTTTTTGAAAGTCGGCGTCAACCTCCCAAATTCAACTAGATATGCTTCAAAAAAGAGTGAAGTCACTCAGTTATCATATTATTAGCATCATAAAATCTTTATTTTAAATTTCCAAGTTGAAGTTGATTTATGTGGTACCAATGTTTTACATCCAATAATCCACAAGAATAAATTGGCTATCAAATGATTTTATAAATCATCCTCCAACCAGTATCATCCGCCGTCCCAACTATCAAAAAGAAATATCTAAAGTATAGATGCACACAGCCGGGAAGAGTGGAGGAGAGAGGTTTACCCGCAAAATAGACGACCTATAAGTAGAAGTGGTATTGATTTGAAATCATAAGCTATTGCATACATAACGTTGCCGATAAAAAGAACTATGCTGCTGAATACCAGAGGTCTGAAATAAGACCTGTTCGACCAAGCACTGAAATACACTGACGAAAAGATCTGAGCAACAGCCATGGATCCAATCACAATTCCACAAACTGTTGGAGCCGCACCAAGGCTCATAGAATAATCATCTGCTGTCGGTACAATAATGTATGTATTGACCATGTAGAGGAAAGTATTCACCAAGTTCAACAGAAGCGACATAAAATGGTATTGCTGATCTTCAACTCCTTCCTCGACAGGAGCGGGTAACTCTTCTTGCATAATAAGTGCATGTTGAGCCAAAAAGTTAAGGAAGTTTGTCGAATGACTTAATCTAGCGACAGCTGCTTGCATCGAGTCAACTATAGGATCCTGCAAAGAGGCTCTGTACCATGTAAGAAAAGAATAGTAGAGCATGTCCAGAATTTATAAATGGACTACACTCTCACGTCCCACTTTATGTGTACACGATAGAGAGTATGACGTCAATCTAATTTTCTGTGTAACTTCGGACAAAGAACCTTCAAGTTATTTGAAATAAAAACTACATCTTTAGGAAGTACATAAAAAGTTTTATAAGTCACAATATGGAAAAGTAATGGTTGCAGAAAAACTTCTGACACTACAAATAGTAACTGTGTCACATATAATGGAACGAAGTGATATTTATAAAATCAGCACAAAGATTCAAAGCGGATTACTAGAAGTAAACTAAGACCTGGAAAGGAAGAGCTGGATGGTCATATATTGACAAGTAGCTTCCCTGACGGTCTTGAAGATCTGCAAGATTACGAGATATTGCTCCAACAACTGCCCCTAATCCCTGCAATTATTGTTCAAGGATGGCTTGCGTTAGGGCATACAAGTCCAACAACAATGTGCCGAGTGTGATACCACAAGTTGCGTTAGGGCATACTATTGCAAATAAATCTGAATCCCATGTTTAGTCAAGAAATGGCATTGCAATAATGAGTTAAAAGGCAAATCTCAGAAGAAAAAAGAGTAGTAGCTGCAATTGTATTATCAGCAGTAGCATTAGTCTTCTTATTTTTTATTTTTTATAACCTTGATGTTTAGGGAAGTTTGTGTGCACAGGGTAACTACAACCTCCCACCAACACAGGTACCGAATAACTCTAACCACCAAGGCTTAGAAACAATAGCATTGTTATAGTAGAAGAAGAATAGTGGACTTGCAATTTGAGTTTAGCATATTACCACGTGCTTGAATACTTGCTGAAGTTGGGAATAGGGATGATTAGCCCTTGTTTTGACATAATAATCAGTGAACTTATACCCGAAACGTTTGTCAAATTTTTTGAGTATCTTTCTCAATCCGATAGCATTTATTTCAACGAAATAGAGAAGCTTTAGAAGATCATGCCCCACAGCTTGATAAGCTTGCCGCAACTCATTTATTTTTGATATATCAGGCACCTCTTGAAGAGAATCTTTTTGTTCATTAAGTTCAGATATTTTGTTCGCCAGAGCTCCCTGTTGTTCCAACAAAAAGAGAACTATTTTTTCAATCTGCAAAAATTAAGAAGAGAAATATCAATCTCCATGATGTGACTGAAGCCTTCTTTGATATAACAAGTACTTGATCTGTCGATCCAATACAAGACACATAAATGCTACGAGCAAATAGAGATAGTCAAGACTAATATCTAAGGCCTATTATTGACCCCTCCAATCCTGTCAGAATAAGTGGTCAAAGTCGAAAAGCTCTAAAATTCGCACCTGATCTATTGGGGATTTAAGTGAAAAGCGCAATTAAAGGGGGGGCTTTAGTTATAAAAAGCACAATGAAGGAAAAACCAAAAATATATATGTAATTCAAGAAGAAAGTAACGAGTTCATTCACAATATTTTCCTAAACCACTAATAAACTTATATGACGATTATATTTGTCTAGTACCATTCTATCCAAGATAAAACTCGTGGGCAATGAGGCGCTCACAGTTGCCTATAGTGAAGAGCAGCTTAAGCGACTCAAAGTGCCCTCCTCAAGCTATTTAAATAAGCCTTTGACAACACTGATTAGAACATTCACAGAGTAAGCAACAAATTATGCCATAGCCACAGCTAGAAACAAATATGGCAAATAAGATTTAGACCGAAACAAGAACCTGTCTTTTTTTCCTAAAAGTTTTGATCTTGGAAACAAAAATCTTTGCAAAATGAGGGCTCCACAACTGATTAGTTTTCGGAGACTGAATACTGATGAAGATGCTCGCAACTAATGTATAGCATATAGTCATAATTCTTATCCTGATTCAAGATAAACTAGGCATGGATTCCACTTCAAGAAAAGACCAAAAAATATCTAGTTAGAAGAACCAGAAAACTAATCAAGCAAAGAGCCTCCAAAATAACTCTGTTAAGTATACAATATCTTAGAAATCTTTCACAATAAAAGTTGACAAACTTCAAAGTTGATGAATTGTCACAGGAATAACTAACGATATAATATGATTGACTTGATATGCACATGTAGGGATGCAAGTGCATCAATCCCAACTCCTTACCTGGTTGTCCAGCATTCTCGAGAAATCCTTGAGAACAAATCGCCGATCCAGTACAACAGCTTGGCTTTGGTTAGCATACTGTTTAAGCTTCCTCTTCATCAACTTATAATTGATATAGGATCTGCAACAAAATTGATCTTAACCATTCAACATATAACGCAGACTCAAAATAAATGTACTCTTTTGGTTCCTTTTATTTAGGTGGTGAGGTCTAATGTATCATCTTTGATTAATCATCTATGTTGCTCGGACCCTTCAAAAATATTGTCACATTCTTGTCAGATCCTCCAAAAATGGCATGGCATTTTGGATGATTCGACAAACGCCTGGTGGGATCTTTGAAGAGTCTGACCAACATAGCTAATCACTATTGCATTAAAGTATTCAGGTAAATTTCTCTCTTTACTAGCACAAAAAAGAGAACCTATTTCCATAATCCTCAAAGAAGCAAACTTTGTTTTCTGCATTGCAAATAACATTTCATCATTTTTTATTAAAACACACTGCATAAAGGTTTGTGGTCAGCATGTATAGAGTAAATATATCGAGTAATTCACAGCATAACATTTTCTAGATTTCTGCTTTTTACTAAAAAGAAACATAGCAAGTTCACAAAGTTCATCTCGAAGTGCAGAATAAGAGCATCAACAAGATCAATTTATGCAGAATTGAACACATAAATCTAATGCAATCTCCAGTTTTTGCTAAATTAAGGGCACCAGATATACCCTTTCCATTCTTGGATTTGTCTTTCCTTCAACTTTTTCCCAAAAGACACCATTTTTATCTGCATTAAGCCACCAAAAAAAAAAAAGATGAGATAAATAGCAACGTCACATTTCTAGTGATGAGAAATAGATTTCCATATACAGATAGAGTATTTGGATGCCGGGCACTGAATGAAAAATTATCCCAATCACAGTTTTTTATTAGATACCCGTTCACAAATAATTCATGTCTATTTCACACAGTGATGCAATTATTTACATGCACTACGAAAGAGCTCCATGGGATGCAGAAATTTTAGAGTGTTTAAGTTCGATCTTCTTCATATACATAGGAATTTGCAACTGCATTAACAGAAATGAAACCTTCAACATTAAACGTGATATATATTTTAAATGACTTGGTCTCTAAATAACTCAAAAAGTATAAAAATTTAAAGATACACAAAACATGTTCACATTTATATATATTTTTCGTAAACGTGGTATTCAGCCAGCTTGCATGCACCTCGACTAATTCCACGAGATATGGTGACACATCATTCACAGTATATCAAAAACCATATCAGCGTTGAAAGAAGCATTAGTATATACATACAGTCCACTCACATCACTGTGCATTTTCACATCAAATCAACTACTTTACAACAATAATTTCAGCTTCATATAAAAGAAGAAAAAAAAGATAGAATTCTGCAAAAAAATAAGAAAAGCAAAACATATATGTGTTTCCACATTAAAAGCAGAAGTATCAGCATTCATATACCAAATGACTCAAACATTTCAAAAACAAAAATTAAAGAGAAGTAACACATCACTGGAGTTGACAGATATATATACACACAAATCACACATACAGGCGCGGAGCTAGAGTTCTATTTACGTATTAGGCAGGCTAAAACTCGATATACGAAATTCCTTCACAACCCAGTAAGCTCCCCTTCCGGGAATCCAGAATCCAGAATCAACAAAATTCAAAATTCTGGATCCGCTTCTACACAAACACATCTACATACACATATAGATACAAATATGCAGGCATTCACGTGAAGAACTTACTCTGAAAATACGTATTCTACAATAATTTCATTTTAGATTTTCAAAGCTCCAAACAGATAAAAATTTACAGATTCACAGAATTCAACAGAAAATCTTCGAAAAATACAGAGCACTAGGATTAAACACAAATCTACTATAATTTCCTCGTAGATTTTCGAAGCAATTACCTGTACGTATCCGCAATTTGAGAAGAACTTTTTAGATGAACATCAACAAACAATGAACTCTGTTTTTCTTCAGATTCACAAAATTCAACAGAAAATCTTCGAAAATACAGAGCACTTAGATAAACACAAATCTGTAATAATTTCCTCATAGATTCCCGAAGTAATTACCTGTACGTATCCGCAATGGCAGCAATTTGGAGAAGAACTCTTAGATGAACATCAACAAACAATGAACTCTGTTTTTCTTCAGATTCACAGAATTCAACGGTGAAACAGAGCAACTCCGAGCTGGATCAAAAAAAATAATTAACAACAAACAACAAACAACAAAACTCGTGATCTTTCTGATTTCTGAACAACAACAACAAATTTGAAAATTTTTTCTTCAAATTTTAGCTTTCTGTAGATTTTGAACTTTCAAATTTCATGTGAAGAAATTTGTTCATGAAAACTGTGGTGAAGAGTTTATATATAGTTAGCGAAACTCGCCTTTAATCGGGGTTTTGTTTGTACGCAAAATGGAGCATGTGTTCTCTCTACTAATATTTCGAGTTAATGATAAAAAACACATTTAAATTTTTTTTTGTATGTTTCGTGTTTGGTTTGAAATTTTTAAATTTTGAGTTTTGATACTTAGTAGTTAAAAGTAGATATTGAATATCGAATTTTTAAATTTTAATTCGGTATGATATTTGATTAATATTGCATTATAGTTGGAATTGATTATATTATAAAGTTAATATTGTTAATTCTATTGTTTTTGTTTTTTGATGTGGAGGTACGATATGACGGAAAATTAACAAGTAAGAAGAGTATTTGCAACCAAGACAAATTATTAGTAAAGTATTTGTGTTTAACTCCAGTTTGAGTACCTCTGCATGATAGACCTCAGCAGTAAATTGAAGAGTAATGACAATAAGTAATTGAGTTCAGTAGTTTCTCGTATACGATTATTGACTCTGGATATATAGTAATATGAAGAATACAAAATTATTTTAAGTACCGACTGAATTAGAAGTGCCCCTTCTTTCAAAGAGAGAAAGAAGGGTTATTCACTTTTCATTTGATTTGTCAGGGGTGAATTGAAAGTTAAGCAGTGGTAATTTTAAAGATTCCTCGAAGAAAAAAAATAGAAATATCTCCTGCGCTACCTATAATATGTGAAAGTATCGATCTGATTTCATAGAATCATTCGGTTTGAATGCTACATGATTCTTTTCAGAATCTAATATTTTGTGATCATTTTTGTATATGCCTCTAGATACATATGTATTTGTGTTGTTTATGTTTAGTCTTAATTTTTTTCTGGAATTGTACTGACAAATTGTATATATAATCTTGATTAAGTAAATAAATAATTGAATATTTGAAAAACACTGAATATCAAATTATACTAACATATCGTATCAAGCTCAAAAATTTAAAGATCTTAATTGTAAAATTTTGCTCTTAAATATCAAATTATCAAAATGCATGATTCAGTAATTCAATTTTCAGTATTTTATTTTCAATGCTATATTTATCTATCTAAACTGTTAGTCTTTTTGACAAAGTGAAGGATAAAAGATACATTCAAAATATTTTAATTTTTGAATTTTATACTTGAATTATCATATGGATGAATTGTTTAAAAAATTTACTTTTCTCTTTCCTGAGTTTTTTGTTTTAATAGATGCAAGATGCAGTCTATATAACTTATATTACACATAGAATGTAATTAATTACTACATAACTTTAGGTTATGAATCTTGAATATCATAATTAAGTGGAAACAAATTAAATAAGATTGGATCCTTATAATCTAGCATAAATAAGATTGGATATGAGTTTATTATTTAAACTATTATTAAACATTTATCAAATACAAATCAAGTAATATTAATTGTTGTCATTTACTATTTGAATGATGGTGATATTTCACGTAAAAAAAGAAAACAAATAATAGTTAATATGTATTTTGATAAATAATTGATAATGATTTAGATAGAAAGTTCGCACATCTA
>JAPFFP010000103.1:2429077-2441322 GCA_026153255.1 Solanum medicagineum
AAAAGAAAACAAATAATAGTTAATATGTATTTTGATAAATAATTGATAATGATTTAGATAGAAAGTTCGCACATCTAATAGTCCATGTGCGAAACTTTGAACATTGAGATACGTTAGGTATATTTTGAACACAAACTACTCCTCTTTATATTAAAACACATATTAATGTTGAGTTAGCCTATACACGTCTGTTATTGATTAGAGACAACATATTTTAATCAGTTGTGTATTGAGATATGTCTTAATACGAGGAAAGTGATGGTTTGGGTAGGTGAAGGAAATAACGAATTTCTTACCTGACATCCCATTATCGAGTTAATATCTCAAATAATCACTTAACTTTGAATAATTCACTTACAAAGTCACTCAACTTTATTTTATAATTCAAAAATCACTTTACTAATAATTTTTCACTTAAAAAGTCATCTAACCAATTTAACTGATTTTTTCATTTTATTATTTCTTAAAACTTTGGGTTTAAAGTTAAAAAAAATCAATGAAAACTCGTTTAAATTGATTTAATAATTTTAACATAAAATATTAATAATTAAGTGATTTTTGGTCCGGTAAGAAGTAATCATAACACAGTCCACATATCATATAGCGCTCAGTTTTATAAAATATTTATTGATCAAATTATTTACTCCATGATAGATCTTTTGAAGAATTGAATAGTATAACGTATTCAAGACTCAAAATTTGATTGGTTAGGATCATAATATATATATTTGTCTATATGATGACGTTATGATAGTACTAGCTAGTAGGGTATTATTCACTAATCATGAGAAGTCATAGAAACACATTTTTTTAAAAAGAATTTATAATCATAGTGTTCAAATAGTTTTTGCGCATTTTGTCTATAGCAAGGAGAAAAAATCACTTAGCATTTTTTGTCTTTTACTAAAATTTAAATATGATGCCTAATGGTTCTCACGTACTTCATTATCCACAAGGTGACGCCCTTAGGTCCTTTTTTTTCTTCCTTTCTTTGATCCTTTGGATGAAATAAATAAATAGTATTTGATCTTTGTGTATTCTAGTTATTGATATTAAATATGAGTAGATACTGTGATTGCTTTAGGTGCATGTATAATAATACATCAATCACTCGTTATTTGATATTTACGTTGAAATTTATCGACTAATAATTTGCGGTAGAAAGTTCTCATTTTAGAGGTAAATTGGGCTTCCAACCAAGGTTATTCATTATCAAAGTTCGAACCCAAGATAACTGATTAAGATAGAGAAATATTATTGTCATTCCAACATAATTTTTTATGATAATAATTAATCAAGAATTATATGAATTCATTTTGATTATTGGAATCAGAGTTTGCATCAATCTCACACGAACCTTTCACGACCCGAAGCCTCTATATGCTGAAATAGAAAAAGAATAAAAACACTAAATGGAAGAAGAAGAAGGAGAAAAATCACAACTAGTAACAAGACTCTTTGATAAATTATTTGTAATTAGAGCTTATATCAAACTCAACAAATTATTTGCATATTAACTTTTAACACTTATCACTTTTTAAATTTAATAATTAAATATTAATTAATTATATATCTTATTACAAATTTATGATTATTTGTAATTAGAGCTTATATCAAATCAACAAATTATTTGCATATTAACTTTTAACACTTATCACTTTCTAAATTTAATAATTAAATATTAATTAATTATATATCTTATTACAAATTTATGATTCAGAGCATCCTTTTTAAATGATGATAATAAGAAAAATGATAAGTACCCACATTTGACCCCATATTTGTATTATTATAAGACTATGGGTCCTACTCTATTTTGTGGTATTAAATAATTTAACAATCAATTAATTTCCATATTTGTATTATTATAAGGTCCTACTCTATTTTGTGGTATTAAATAATTTAACAATCAATTAATTTCCACAAGATACTATCTTGGATTTTGGAATCTAATTTCTTGTAAGATACCAACTATGTGGGACTTCAAATTTTGGAATCCAAGCTTACTTTCAAAATTCTTTTTTCCTTTTAACTTTGAAAAAAATAATCTAAATATGATGAAGAAAATATGAAATTTTAGGTCTACCATAATTCAATATTATTTTATATTCATATTTTTAATTTGTAATTTGTGTTGAATAGTTTGCTGTGTATATACAAATTTATTTATATACAAATAGGATAAGTAGTTCGTTGTCAATATACAAATTTCAGACATTAATAACCATTCTCATTGAACTATAGCGACGAACTGTAATTGAGTGAAACTATAGTTATGTTAAGTAATTTACTAGTAAATATTTTATCTCTGATATTGAACTCAAAACTCTGTAGAATTATAGATTTATAGTATCCCTTTTGGGCTACTTTTTAAAAGGATCAAAATTTAAATAGTAACCTTAAAAGTGAACATTTTGTCTAAATCAGCCCACTTCATCCTAACGGCCCAGCCCATAACAAGCTCGGCCCAGTAAACAGCCCAAATATAAAACCTGAAGGTTTCCGATTGCCGCGGAGGAGGAAAACGATTGGGAATTGACGAGTGCGGTGGCTGCTACAGGGAATCCAATCCCGACTTCGGCGGAGCTGATGTCAACGTCGGTGCCCGAGTGACAATATGGAGTTTTCTGCGCAAAAATTTGGGTCGGAAACCGGAAAAATGCATCGAGGAAGGCCATGAAGTCAATCGTCGTGTCCTTGGCCTGTAAGTTGAAAAATTCGCACAGAGCAAGAATTTTTTACTTATTTATTGTATCTATACTTGAATTTGTAGCAGTTTAGTTATAGTTATCTCCTGTTTTTAGCCATTGATTTTGAAGTTGTGTTTGGACATGCATTTTGCGAGTTTAGAGTGAAATTTTGTGTAGGAACTGAAAATACTTGAATATCAGAATTATCAAATTTTCAGGGACAAACGGAGATTTGAGAGCATAAATCTCCAAAATCTATGGCTAAATGCTAGCTTGCAACGAAAATTTATATTCCTTTTAGAGTCTTTTATCACGAGTTCAAGTCTTTGCTAGTGAATCAAAATGCAATTTAATTATGAATTGATTTGTAGCAGTTTAGTTATAGTAAGCTCCTCTTTGGCCATAAATTTTGAAGTCGAGAATTGAAATTTCGAGCTTTTGAAATTGTGATTTTTGAAACTTGAAGTTGTGTTTGGACTTGCATTTGCTTGGAAAAGCTCCTTGTAAAGTCTCTTACCATGAGGTCAAATCCTGGCTAGTGAATCGAATCTAATTTAATTATGAATTAGTTTGAAAATCTACTCGATTTTGTAGAAGTTTAGTTGTAGTCACAGTGGAATTTGTACTCCATTTTAGGTCTTTATCACAAGTTGAAATCACCCCGCCTACTTTTTTGTGAATGATAGAGGATCGATCTGATAATACACTGGGCTTGAAGCTTGAAATAATGGATTTCTCCTTTGCGAGAAAACCTCCCCCTACCTTTTTGTGTTGGTTGAGAGAAATGGAAATTTGGGCTTTCTGTTGTTAGTAGAAATTCGCACTGAAAAACACTTTATTTGAATCCTTGCTTGTGTATAGTTGGAATGCAAATCTATTGGACTTCTGAAAATTCCTTGCTAGTGTTCTTTTCCTGTTGGGAGATTGCCTTGTTAGCAAAATTTTGAGCATATTGTTTAGGTAAAGCTCCTTTGCAATTTAAATGTTATAGTTTTTCTTATGCTAGGCATTTATGTTGTAGCAATATGATTTATGAATATTTCGTTCAACACGCTGTGGAGGTTTGTAAGGATAATAGCTTGCAAGGTAGTCCAGTCATTCATTCATTGTGCAGTAGTTACAGATCATGTAGGTTGGGTTGCATTGTTGACAAATTCTTAAAAGTTCAAAGAGAAAAAGTCATTCCAGGAAGAGTGTTACTCGGTATCTGTGCTGGTCGGAGACAATAGGTAGCTCATGAAATTAATTAGTTGAGGTATGTGCAAGCTGGACGGAATACCAGAGTTATAAAAAGAAAATATTATTGAAAAACATTAATGTACCTTCTTACACCAAGTAACGTTCCTGGCAAGGACATACTTATTGAAATTTGCCTGCTATGATTTAACACAACTTTTTAACCATCTTATTTCAGGGATTAAAATTCACGTCCAGAAATAACTGCACAAATGAATTTGAGATATGTCGCAAAGAGCAAAAGGAATTTGAAGAGGTGGCTGGGCGCCAAAAAGGCAAAGCCATAAAGATGAGGTTCGCATAAATCCTACCTTCTCAAACCCCACTTGTGGGATTATACTGGGTTTGATTGTTATTACAAATAATGGTTCTCAACTATATGGAAATAGTAACATGAATATACAATTATCATTTTCAAAAAAAATAATAACATGAATATAGATTTGCAATGTACATTTTCTTTAAATGTGAACATTTTGACATCATTCTCGTTGACTATTCCTTTTTTTTTTTCCTTTTCTGTAAAATGCTACTCCTAACTTGTACCTGGCAAGTTAGTATCAAATATTATAACTCCACAAAGACACCTCAACATCACTTTCCACATCATCCCAAATGAAACAACTACCTAAACGTGGAGTTGGCGAAAACAAAAGCCCCTCCGCCATCTTTTTTCGCCATCCTTCCATCTCCAACATCTCGTTTTCTTCTCCCCATTTACAACATAAAACGTTCGCCATGTCAATATTCAATTCCTTTGCGCCAAAATCACTACTACTTCCATTGTCATCCCTCGCAATATCAATCTCTTGGTACTTTACTTCTTCAGTAGTACTGGAATCAGCTTCCTCGTTCATACAGTCGACTCCAACCAGTTCATGATCCTGAGAATAAGTTTGTGCGGCTGTAACTGCTGCCTGGCGTATATCCTTGGGGTCCTTTGATGCCGGCACTGGTGATCGCCAACGAGAGTCGGCAAAGTTCAGAGTGGCTAGATTACCTCTAAGTGCTAATGCAGCTACATCATGAGCTCGAGCTGCCATTTCTGGAGTAGGGTAAGTCCCTAGCCATATTCTTTTCTGTTGACTAGGCTCACGTAGCTCGCAAACCCATTTGTTATTATTCCTCCTTCTCACTCCCCTATAAACCGGGTGGCGAGTTTCCTTGAACTTCTTCCTCCCAGCACGTTTCTTGGGCCTGCTCGATGCTAATAGCAGTATTCCTTCCTCATCGGAAGGTGTCGTTGCACCTAATGGGTTGAGATCTGCCGAATACGAACTCGAGTTGTTATTCATAATTAGACACGTGGCAGACTGTAATAAGCTACTGATTTTCTTGGAGTTTGAAGTGTTGTGAAGTGAGGTGGTAGTTGTTTGTTGAAAGTTTGACTGTAGTTTTTATAGATTTTGGATATACTTTTGGATTATGAATTAAGTAAAGAAAATGAAAGCACGTGGCTACGATATGGACACGAACACGGAAAATCATTTTTTCTTAAAAAATGATGTGAAAAGGGACAACTAACAACTACTTTTCTTTTTCGTGGGGTCTGCTTCAAAAATAGGGAAAGGTCGGACACGTGTCCCGATAATATATAGCTCGTTATAAAAGTGATGTGTGTGTATATATATATATATATATTTTCCCTTTTTTTAACGAGAAATATATTTGATCTAAATCATAAAATTCAGAAGTATATTTGCTCCATTGCCCTTAAAAATATATTTTCTTTGTCTTATTTTATGTGACACTTTTTTTTATCTGTCTAAAAAATGAATGTTATCTTACTTGATTAAAAATAATTTATTTTTAATTTTTTTACCTTTAATTAAATGATTTTCAATTACATAAATATCTAAGAATGATTTTAGACAACAAATTTTAGAGGTTTTTTTTTTTTTGGCCTAAGTCAAAAAATATCAGGGGGAGTATATAATGTATCAAAGTCAGACAGAAAAAGTTACATGACCTATGATAACAAGTTGACACAAAGAAAGACACATGCTTATATTTTATATGGATAGAGAAGTGAAGAATATACGAGGAGGTTTCTTTTATTGGTTGAAGACTTGAAGAAGTGAGTTGACAAAGTTTTAGATATGATTAGAAGTGGTTTTTTTTTCCTATAAAAATAGGGGGTGTGGGGTGGGTGGTACTTTCCTTTTGTCAATGGGACAAACATTTTTGAGTTCCCAGGAAACATAACACACGGGTGCAACACACTTCCTATGTCACTCCGACATATTAGGTAGGAGTGGGTAAAATTAAATCCTTTTATTGGATTAACTCATTTTAATTCAATTCATTTAAAGTTGAATTAATATGCAATCAAATTGATTCGAGCGATATTTTGTCAAAAATATTTTTAAAATTTAATATGTTTTATATAGTCAGAATAAATAAAATAAATTTAATTAAGTACTAAATATTTAAAAAAATTAGTAAAAGTTAGGTCAGATTGATTTTGACTTATTTGTTATCTTGACCTATTACGATCCGTTCAAATTTGATCCAACTCATTCAATTGTGATTTGTGATCCTTAGGGGGACACCTTTTGTACTTCTATCTCTTGTGACAAATTATTTTTTAGGAAGCAAAAATTTATATATTTTATTAGTTATGTTTTGGTGTAATTTTAATAAACATTGAGTACAAATAAATATTTTGTCTTTATGTGATTTAATTATTGATCAAGTGATAAATTTTTTTGTTTCTCATTTGGTGTTTGATGTCACATTGAAGTTCAACTATATTCGAATTCGTGCCACGTAGAGAGCACTCCCTACTAAAAATTTTCCATCCCTAAGAATTAAATTTGAGATTTCTAGTTAAAGGAGGAGCAACTTCATATATCAAGTGATGAACTTGAAACGTAAGAAATAATATAATAAGAAAAAGCATAAAGACAAAAAGATGACGATACATAAACCCTACGTAATGCATCTTATGTCATGGATTGTTTTTTATAATATAAAACACATTTTCAACTTTATAATGGCCCACTCATATAACCACGAGTTTTAATGTTACAAATATAAAAAATATCATACTATGAATAATTAATATAAAAAATTAAATTTCTTGGAGGATTACCAATTAAAATCAGCAGAACTTATGAAAAGTATAATATATGAACTGTTTTAACTTAAAATTTGTTTATTAGGCCAATTAGTTAATTTATACTACTGAAATCACTAGCTTAAATGTTATAAGATGGGATTAATATTGAATATCTTAAAGTTTGATCGTTATTAAAAAGTCAATGCTACAATTTGAATTTATAGTGTGTCTAATTTACCTATCATGTGATGTATTCGTATCACTAGACTAAGGCCTAGGACAAGTAATTAATAGTTGGGAACTTTAACTACAATTACGATCGAGAAATATACGTTGCTTGAATATTTGATTTGATTTTGTAGATTTACATCAATGCATATGCTATTACATGACATATCTTATGAATAATACTACTCAATGCGTAAAAAAACTTATATTTATTAGTTTTAGTTCAATAACTTTAATTAATCGAAATACATACATTATATTTGTCATAATATATCAGCTATACCACCACCTATATTCACGTAACTCGAACTCATACCTCAGATCCAAAAAATTATATATGTATTGATGAAGAATTCTACGAATGTACTTTCGTATATTCTTATCAGATACTCACGCTTGAATCGGAAAAAAATAATTACATACTATAGTTCCACAAAGTCACTTCAACATCACTTTCCACGTCATCCCAACTGAAACAACTACCTAAACAAGGAGTTGGTGAAAACAAATGCCCCTCAACCATCTTTTCTTGCCATGATGATGATCCCTCTATTTCCAACATTTCATTATTCTTTCCCCAATTATTACAACATAAAATGTTTTCCATCTCCATATTTTGTATGTTATTGTCATTTCCATTGGCCCCACCACCAACAATATCCTCATTCATATAGTCGACTCCAACTAATTCAGTATTCTGAAGAAATGCTTCAGCTGCTTTCATAGCAGCTTGACGTAGTTCTTCAGGATCCTTAGATGTCGGAACCTCCAATCGCCAACTAGAGTCGGCGAAATTCAAAGTGGCTAGATTGCCTCTTAGTGCTAATGCTGCTACATCATGAGCTCGAGCCGCCATTTCTGGAGTAGGGTATGTCCCTAACCATATTCGTTTTTGCTCATTTGGCTCACGTACCTCGCAAACCCACTTGTTATTATTTCTCCTCCTCACTCCCCTATAAATCGGATGGCGAGTTTCCTTGAACTTCTTCCTCCCAGCGCGTTTCTTCGGTCGACTCGAAGCTAGTTGGAATGCTCCTTCATCTTGAGCTCCTCCCGAAGATGATGATGTTTCTTGCAAGTAGTGATCTCTCTCCAAGTTTGTCGTATTAGACGTCATCGAGTTATTACTTATCTTTTTCGCTTGAAATATAGTCGCACCTGTTATAATAGTCGATAATATTCAAACTTTAGTGAGTAAGTGAAGTGATATGTAGGAATTATGTTGGTTTTAAGAATTTTGTGAGAGTATGAAAGTTGATTTTATAGATTTAGTGGATTGTGAGTTAAGTAAAGAAGAGAACATATGGCTACGATATTGACACGAACACGTAGTCTATTTGGCTGCTAAAAGTTCTTAATAGAACAAATTAAAGGTCAATTTCACATTTCTTATTCTTCGTAGGTCTACCTTATATTGTAAAAAAATAGTGGCGAAATCGCATTATAATTAGAGGTTCATCTGAATACTCTTTTGATAAAAAATTATATTATTTATATATGATTAAAATAATTTTTTATGTATATATAATAGATATCGAATCTTTATTAATTAGTTTGTGTGGCTAATCTTTAAAATTTTTATTTCTCTTATGATAATATAAAAAGGTTTTTACGTGAATAAGAAAATTGGAGCAATAGACTGATGCGTTTTAAGGAATATTCCTCGTCAATTATTACTTGTCATATCTCATTTTTCAAAATTAAATTGAGTAGATTTTAATCAAATTTTTAAAAAATTACTTCTTCCGTCTTATTTTTTTTTTGTGATCATATTATTTTATCTTTTTTATTATATATGATACTTTTTCACTTGACATGACACGACACGATACGATACGATATTGAGTTTAAAGAAAAAACAATAGTTTTAAATTTTTGTGGTTTAAAATAATTTTTAGATATTTGTATGCCTTGTAATCATTTTATTAAGAATAAAAGAAAATTTTTATTGCTAAATTGCTTCCAACTATATAAACAGACTAAAAAGGAAAGAAGTAACACATAAAATGAGATAAAAAATATATATATATAAAAAAATTATAAATTATAATATTTTTTTCGTATAGCTTTTACACAATAAATTCAATATAATTTCAGAAGAAAGACGAATTATGGATTGTACACATCCTAACTCTTACTTTGCAATATAAAGTAAGATTAGAAAAAGTACACAAAGATTCCAAAGAAATCAACATCTCATTGGACAAGTAAATTGGATATACATAATGGGAATGGAGACTTTTGAATTGAGTTCAATCACACATATTTCATATGCTTACAATAATTGACTCATATGTCGATTTTGACTGATTAATTGGACTTAAATATGAATAATAAATAATATTATTTTAATATCACTCGTGTGATTAATTCTACAATGATTTTGTCCTATATTGACTCTAAAAATAGAAATCAGTATAATAACAATAGAAAAGTTACATGTTGCATTGACAAAAAATGAAATTTAGAAGAAAAACATAATTACTATTTCCTTCGTTTTATTTTATATGCTACTAAATTTTAAAGTGTTACATCAAATAATTCTTTTTTTTAATCATATCCTATACCTTTTTCCAACTCATTACTTTAATTGGACAACTTTAGTCTTTTCCTCACAAAGTACAAACGGATCGTTTCATATGATGTATTGATTATGTAAAAGTTATTCGTATTATATAAATTCTTTATAAAAGATTAACAATACTGAAATTGTTATATATTAATAATAGTAATAATAATAATAATAATAATATCTTTTTATATTAACAATAATATATTTGATATATAGGAATTTTTCAATGTATTAATCTTATTCACATGATTTCGCTAATACACACATTTATTATTTATTCCATCTTCAATCACGTGTAAATTAATATATAAATTCCATCCCCTACTATATATTTTTGATTATTCTTATTAAAATCCACACATGACTTATGCGAATTTTAATATCCAAAACTAAATATGATATTTTGTCTGATCCATATTATATGGCATTCTTTTTTTTTAGTCTATCTCAAAAAGAATATCACCTTATTGTAACCAGAAACATTTTAATTTTAAAATTTCGCTTTTACCCTTAATGAAATGATTTACAAATTATAATCACACAAATACTTAAGAATTACTTTAGATTATAAGTTTCAATTTTTTTTTAAATATGGTGTCAAATTAAATGATGTCAGATAAAATAAAACGAAGGAAATATAAAATAATTGTAGTGTTTTATATAAGCAAAAATTATCTTTTATCTTATTCGAAAAACCAAACAATCCCTTAGAAGTAGACCCCATAAGACCAGTAGAGAAACAAAAAAAAAGTGCATTTTCTTGTTTAACGTGTCAATACCGTAGCCACGTGATACTCCTTTTTCTTTTTATTCTTAAAAATTAAAATTCATAATCCAAAATCTATAAAATAATACTTTCAAACTCCCACAACCAACAATTCAACAACATATTCCTCACAATAAAGTTTGAATATCATCGACTATTATAACAGTCGCGACTATAACAAAGAATTCAGTAATCACCTAGAGATTGATGAATAATAACTTGACGTCATGTTTGTCAGATTCTAATACGATAAACTTGGAGGAAGCATATGGAGGAGTATTCCCATTAGCTTCGAGTCAACCAAAGAAACGTGCTGGAAGGAAGAAGTTCAAGGAAACTCGCCACCCAATTTATAGGGGAGTGAGGAGAAGGAATAATAACAAAAATATTGATGTTGAAGTGTTCACAATTAAACAATTTGTTGTTTACCAAAAAAAAAATAAAAATAAACAATTTGTTCAGTGCAAATATAATCATGTTAATTATTTACATATGGTTAATACACTACTTCTTTGAACTTTAAATTAGCCTATATTTCGCAACTTAATTAATATATTGAAAAAATAATAAGAATGAGCGTAAAGTTTTTATCTTGGCACCAAGTTATTTTTCTATAAGACCCAATATAGTTTAGCGATAAGATTCGAATAAATTGGTGTTGTACTTCTATTACTAAAATATCATAATATTGAATCAGAATGAAGAAAGGCAGGGGTGAGGAAATCAGTTTATAAATTCGAACTATTTTGACCCGTTCAATTTAGCCCATTTAAAATTGGGCTGATATATAACTGAAAGGTCCTAATTCTTAATTGGACAGTTCATTGACTAATAAAGTGTTGGGCCTTTCTGGTGTTAGAAAGCCCACCAATTTGTTTGGGCTTTATATGTATAATTTTATTTTATTTTAAAAAAGAAGGAATATTTTAATAGTTTGACTACTGAGAACATTACCCCGGATATAGCTGGAGATCAAGAATCAGAGTATAAGGTTAGTAAGCAGTCGAGTGTTGTCACGCTTTTTGTGAGAGGTAGGGGGATGTATAACTTTCTCAACGCTTCTCCTTTATTAAGAGTATTATTTAGTATTGTTACTTTACTTGCTTGTATCTTGCTATTATACTATTATATATTTTTTTACTATCATGCTCTGAATTTTTGTTTTTATTTGTCGAGCTGAGACTATTTTGAATGCAAGGATTAGTAATGTTGAGACTATTTTTTATTCCGTGTTTGGTTTATTGTTTTTTATTTAATTTTGTATTTGGTTTAAAATTTTTTAAAGAGTTTCTTTCCAATTATGCCCTTGAACTATTATCAGATTTTCTACTTTATGTAATTAGATCAAAATAGATTATTTTTTTGTAACTTCTAACTGGTTAGGAGAATAATAATTATGTCATTATGTTTGTTATTTTCTCACTTGAATTATTTGAGAATAAATAATTGTAATCTTAATAAATTCATCACTAATAAAATGTCAATCTTTAATTTAATAAAGATTGACCATCAATAATTAATATCCAAAAGATGGTAAACAATTGTAAAATACTATATTTACACATAAAAATTTGGAAGTTGTAGTTTTAATATAGTGTTTATATCTTACAAGACCACTCAACTTTGAGATTATATTTAACATCATTGGACTTTATTTTATATCAATAAAATCACTCAACTAAATTAATTATA
>JAPFFP010000103.1:2441422-2452676 GCA_026153255.1 Solanum medicagineum
AAATAAAATTTATAAGCTAATTTATTAATAAATTTATTAGTACAAAATTACAAATATAAAATCAAGAAAATAAAAATATTAGAGGAATATTTTTATCTTTACCTATCTAATCCCATGTATTAAATGGAAGATATTAGTTAATACCATGTATAGATTAATTATACATAAACTCAAAATTCATACCAAATATAGTATTAAATAATACCATCTTTATAATCCATCGATTAAATTTCTAATACCTCCCGCCAAACATCCTATTGTTATAAATTGTATTAGCTAAGATATTGCCACAACTGAATTTATCATCATTAATATAGGTTTAGAAAATGGCACCTTGTAGATATTCATGTATATTATTGGTGAACTACAAAGCCTTGTTGGTGAATTTTCATCCAGAATTATCAACACAATAAAAAAACAAACTAATTAATACAATTGTATTTCACTTTGATGTATCAAATTACTATATTATTTTTGTTTTATAAAAAGGAATTTTTGGAGTTGTCTTCAAATGCTTTTATTCTTACATCATATGATTTAGGGGCTCAAGGCTAGGAACACAAGAAACACTAGACTCATTGGGATTGCAACAAATAAGGGCGAACAAAATCAAATCAGAAATCACAATAAATAAAAAAAAAGAATTTAATTAATGATTTAATTTGACTTAATTTGAAAAAAAATCTAACCATACACTATTATATTTTCTTTTTGTACCAATCCAATCAAAGTATTTGTATGAAATAGTTGCTGAACATTTCCCGGTGAAAAGAAATAGTAATTTTTTAATAAAGAATGAAAGTATATATTTTCTCATTTATGTTGCTCGAACTCTTAAAAATATCAGTAGGCTTATGTCAAATCTCCAAAAATAGTAAATTTTTAAAGAATTTAATATAAATACGACATTAGAAGTGAAGAACTTTCGCAACTAAGTTGTGTGACAAAATGTATTTCCAGCATGGAAATGAACTACACAGTAGATAACAGCTATTACATCTAAATTCTTTTTTCTAAATACGTGTGCAATTGCTTTCACATCATGTCAAATTGTCAATTAATACAAAAAATTAAATACGTAGTAGTAAAACAACCTTAGTAGCAATTTATCCACGAATTGCCCACGCTTTCACTTTTTTAAAAATTTTTTGCACTTACACACACACATATATATATATATGCTCATAATTTATATAGGAAGTGAGAAATACATAGACACACACATGCATATATAAGAGTTTTAGCTTCAGTATACTAACAGAGTGAAAATCGATTACGCTATTGTTAGTATATAAAAGTTAAAATTATACGTATTGAAATCGCCCTATCATCACACACATATATATACTACCACAAGTCTAGCCAACTCCGAGTCAGATCCATGATTTCTATGATTTAATTTCTTGGTTGCCACCAAACCTACAATTCTTTTACCTTACTTGGTTCATAGTTCATAAATTACTATATTTATACTTATTTGCAGTAATTTTTTTATGGCAAACATAGAGTCTGAGTCAAAGCTATTGAGTTCTGCTGAACTAGGTCATACATGTGCACTTAGGGATTTGTAAGAAGCACATTACACGTAAAATTGTACACACACGGATATACGTAAGAGTTTAACTTTACTGCACCAACGTAGTACGTGCAAAAATTTCATTATCAATATATAAACTATATTTTACACATCTTGTTACACACCCTTCATGTAAATACTAGTTTAACATCAATGCACCAACATATCGAGTGAATTGTACTGTCATTCAGTGTATATAAGTTAAATTATATATATAGAAACATATTTGTCTACAAATACATTACACTTATATATATGGCTGACCCTTCACATACTAGTGGCCAACTAGTACCAAACATACTAGTTGACCACCAAAAATGTGCAAGAACAACTACCAAACATCCTATATATCGTGGTATACGATGTAGAAGTGGTAAATGGGTGTCTGAAATTCGACAGCCTCGTAAAACTACAAGAATCTGGCTAGGTACATACCCTACACCACAAATGGCAGCGGCTGCCTATGATGTTGCTGCCTTAGCTCTTAAGGGAACTCAAAATATTGTATTAAATTTTCCTAATAATCTCAATTCTTACCCTAAGCTCCCCCCCTCACCATCTCCGGACGATATACGTCGCGCTGCGGCCATTGCAGCCTCAATGATGGCCCAAAAATGCGATGAGGATCGGTCGTCGGGAAGCAAGGAAGGAGAAATGTGTAATGAAGGGGGTTCGACTGAATCATCTTTGTCAGAAAATTGTGCTACGCAAATAGGTAATATAAATATATACTCCTTTATTTCATTTTATGTTTCGGTATTTGACTAGTAATGTACGAAGACTAAGCTCCTGTTTGACAATAGATTTTTAAGTTGAAGTTGTGTCTTAACATGCTTCCTCCTTGTAGAAATTTGAAGTTTTGTGACTAGAAGTCTCAAATTTGATCAAATTTTATGATCGAACATATTTTTAAAGATAAATTTTTAGTATCTACTTTCAAATTAAAATTATATATCTATGGCTAAATGATTGGTAATATGGAAGAAAAAAAGAACTTTTGAAATTTATGAATCTTAAATCAGCAGCTATAAAACACGCCATTAAAGGTAAAATGTATTTCTTCTGATAAATGAAGGTACAACTTTTTAGGAAACAAGCTAAAAAGGAAAAAACTCTAAATGTAAAATATAACTGAGTGAAGATATATATAAATTGTTGAATCTACTCTATTAATAAAGGTAGTTAAAATATTATTTCAGGTCATGATTCAAATTTCACGTACGACATTTTCTCATATATATGTAAATCTTATATTAGAATTTTTGATTCCGCCATTATTCTCAGGGGATATGCAAATTAAGGGTGATGAAGAATATGTTGATGAGGAAGAATTATTTGAATTTCCAAGTTTGGTTATGAATATGGCAGAGGCAATGATGCTAAGTCCCCCAAGACTAAACTCCACATCCTTGGAAGATTATTCACCAAGAGACTCTGACGATGTTGGAAACCTTTGGAGTTATTTATGATCAGAGACGAATTTAGAATTTAGACTAAATAAATTTTTAAAAGAGTATGATTTTATCATATGCATAAGTGATCAATGTAACATTACATGGAAAAAGTATTGTTGGAATAGTGTTTTAGTAGAGTGTCTAATTTGACATATTTAAAAGTTGGTATTAAGTTCAAGTATTATAGTTGTTCTCTTAGATTATTAAGTTCAAGTATTATAGTTGGTCTATTTTATTTTCAATTATATATATATATTTATAACAACATCAATAATAAAATAAAGTGACTTTACAGATGGGATAGATTAGTAGAGTGTACGCATCTTTTATTTCTATCTCGTGAAGGTAGATAAGTTGTTCACGAAAGACCTGCAATCCAAGTAATAATACATATCAAACCAGATGTAGAACTAGAAAACATAAATAATGAATAAATAAAAAATAATAAAGGAAACATTCTAAAGCATAACAACAACAACATATCCAGTGAAATTCAACAAGTGGGGTTTGGGGAGGGTAGAATGTATGCAGATCTTACCACTACCTCATAAAGATAGAGATGTTATTTCTGAAAAGCCCTCGTCTCAAAAATCAAGCCTCATAAGCAAGCATTCCAAAGCATGAAGAGAAAAGAAAAAACTTAATAGTATGAATAATATTCTAATAATATAAAAAAAATTTACACAATCAAATATAATTTAACCTATTATAACATGGCACATACCCCTTTTTTTCACAACCTAATGCTTATCACAAGTATTTACCTTATAAAAAACTATAAATAACTTTATTGTATGAATATATTTTTATATTATCCATGTATTAAAATTATATATTAAAAAATTTCTACCTAATTAAAAGTCCTTTTCAATAGTGATGAAAAAAAGAGAGGGATAGCCGACTATTGCAGGGACCAGGTAAGAAAAATGTCTGACTGAAATAACATGTTTGGTGTTGAGATTGTGATGTTTAAATTTATTAAATTATATATATTAATATAATTTTTATAATGAAATTCATCAAAAATATTTATGATGAATATTCTGTTAAAAATTCATTATTTTTGACAATGTTTCAATAATATTTTTAGTAGTGTGATAAGAGATCTGTTAAATTTCTATCATCAATCAATATAGTTAGATCTTTATTTTTCCAGTCATATCTATATCTTGCGAACTTTATAATGCTTCATAAAATTCGATTTGTATCGAGCGATCATTAAAAAGCGCATAGAACATATATACACAAGCACTAGATAGAGGGATTGGTCTATAAATTCTTGATTCAAAAGAAAAAGAATCAAAGCAGAAATAAAAGGAAAATAACGATTACAAAACAATATTATTCTCTCCATCCCATATTAGTTGGGTATCTTACTAAAAATATTTATTTTATATAACTTGATCACTTACTAAATCAGGATAAAATTAATTAAGTTTTTTCATATTATCCCTTCAATTAATCTGGCCTTTGAAAGTTTAAACAAATTTTAAAGATGCAAAATATTTTTTTCAAGAGGTTGATTAATATGAACAAAGCACAAATTAATAATAAAATTGATCAATCGTACAGAAAGTGATCATTTAATATGGGACGGAAGTAATAGCTTGGAATTTATGAAATTTTGATTAGGTGAACATTTTAAGATGTCCACACATTAAAGTTGGGCATGTCATAACTATTTCTTTAACATGCACATTTTAAATGCCTCTCTGTCATTAAATAGTTGTTTTAAATTTTGTACGAGGATGTCTAATCCTTAATATTTTATTATCAAGAACATAACTTGAATATAATTAGTAACATGTTGTTAAATTAAAATAAATCAAAGTTAAGATATTATGCTACACAAAAAAATAGTTCATCGCACTAAGCCTTTACTATGTGACATGCACAAAGTAACATGTATTTTTAGTATAAGAAGTTTTATTCATAAATCAAATCTAAAGTAATAACCTTATATTAAGTAGTATAAGGATATTTCATCTTTACTCTTGCCTTCGTAGCTGCCTATCTTAGTTTCATTTTCTTGAAGTGGCTACTATGATACTGGCTAATGTGTCCTTGCTTGGTGGCACTACAAGAAAATAGGTCTTTTAACGAGGGGAAATTTTGTCGCTAAAAGTATAAATCCGGTTGTTATTAGTCAATAATGACCAGTAAAAATTCGATCGTCACCGATCGTTAAAAGCTCCTTTGTTAAAAGTTTAGCGACCAGATTAAATTTGATCGTTAAAAAAACTTTAACGATGAGAAAATTCGGTAGTTATACCTCTTTTCAACAACCAATGTTTTTCTTCGCTAATTGATATTCTAGTTATTTTTAAAAAAATAGGCAAGCCAGATGCACTTCCGGGGAAGGGCCTGACCAGAAGGATCTATTGTACGTAGCCTTACCTTGTATGATGTTACCAAGGTTTGGACCCGTGACCTTCTGGTTACATGACAACAACTTTACCAATTACTCCAAGGCTCCCTTTAGTTCTAGTTATTAAACCCGTATTATGACCACAAATTAGATCATCAAAAGTGCATATACACAGACATACAAATAATATGAAAACATACAAACTGAATATATTCATATTAAATTTCATAGTAACTATGAAGAATAATATTGCGTAACGTTACAAAAATATAGACATACAAATTATATGATATTATATTTTTAACTCTTAGTAAAAGAAAAACTAGAATATCTTTTCTTAAATATGAAATGCATTCTTTCTGTGCTTCAAAAATTTTTCGTTGCTTATATTTATTTACACTTTCTCTGAGGTTGAGTTCTTCAAACTGCATGATATGTCAAAAGACAAGTATAAAAGTTTCATTTAAGGTTATTAATAACATTCCTAATAACTATTATCTTTTGTTTTCTTTTTCGCAAAATTAAAGATTAACTACAATGAAATATAAAGTTTTTTCTATTCTCACAATCAAATAAAAAGAAAGTTGAGCTTTCTATTTCTAGACATAAAGTTATTTGTTTTGTATTTCGTACCTTAAGTTATTGACTTTTTTGCATATTGGTTCATGGATAAAACCCTCAACTTCTTTTAGTTTCACTTTTTATACTAATAGTATCCACCTAATATAAATAATTCAATATCATTAAAATATTATGAGATACAAATCAATTATATTATCTTAAATTTTAAATAATAAAAAAAAAACTACGATATCTTAATTAATTTAGTAGTTGATTATATGTTATGTAAAACTTTTTAAATTGTCTGTTTGTAAAATTTCACTTTATACTTTTCTAACTCAAACAAATGATTTTTCTTTGTATACTTCTGTTAGTTTCACAACCAATAATGAAAAAAAAATCGACGCATCAATATATATATTTTTTATTATAAAAATATTAATACTGAATACTGATTTTTAAGTCTATTGGTGGAGGTAATTCGCAAGTGAAGAAACATCTATCCTCTTGAGAAAATTACTTACTACCAAATTTATATAACTGTTTTACCTTACATTAATCTCATAAGCTCATAATTATTATTTAATATTATTACTTCTGTTTTTAATTTTTTGTTTCATTATAATTTTTTTGTTTTGACCTACTTCATCTTGCATCTTTAAAAATGTCAAATAAAGATGAATAAATTGTCTCTCAAAATAAAAACATATATAGAAACTATATCAAGAAAATATTTAAGTTAAAAAAAATTGTGCCAAAAAAATTATGGTTAAATGCTTTTACAATAATTTTAAAATTTTATATGATTGACTATAATACGAATGATGGATAGGGTTATTAGAAGATAATACATTAATATTTTTTTTCTTTTTATTAAACTTTTGTTATTATGAAATAACCAAAATTATAAAAGATGGGGGATTCTTATCAGAATGGTGAAATGATCAATAAAACGCCACTTGTTATACTTAATTATAACACGATTTAGTCTAATATCTTTGCACTCATATTAATTTAAATACATTTTTACACTAACTAATATGTTTTTAACGACGGGATGTTATGTTTTTAATGATCAAACTTATCACCTCATTGATATTGAATTAAAATTTGTATTTAACAACCGAAAAATTTGTCACTATAAGTGTATTTATATTGACCGGAAAAAGATTTGATTGCTATAAGTATATTTATAACGATCGAAAAAAACAGTGGTTATTATAAAGTATATCTATAACGACTAGAAAAATATTTGGTCGCTATAAGTATATTTGTAACGATCGAAAAAAATTTGATTACTATAAATATATTTATAACAACTGGATTAACTTCCTTTTATTAAGGAATGATCGTTAAAATTTTTTTTTTCTTGTAGTGGTGAATCGTTAATTAATCAATTTTTTTTAAAAAATGAATGTCGGCCTTGCTTTGAATTGTCAGGCTAGTAAAGCGCTACTTCTAAAACGATCGTTAAGGTCATTATTTACTCGATTCCCTCAATGGCTCTACTACCGATGAATCAAAATATGTTGCCTGCCTATCTCACCTAACCCACACTCCTATCCCCCATCTCTCTTAAAATATTTATTTTATAAAAATTATATATTTATCAAATACTATTATTTTCTGATTTTTTTTCCTTCCTACCAAACATACCCTAAAAGTATGTTTCTGTGTCCACTCATGACAATAACCTAATTTTTTATTTCAATTAATGAAATAATTAAAAAGACAAATGATATGTCTTTTCTGATAGCTGTAAAAATTTTATTAAATGCTTCATTTTCAAAAATCTAATCATATCTATTTAGAAGCCGCAACTTTATATTTGTTGAATTGACAAAAACTAAATAAAAGTTTGACTTTACTTTATAATAAAAGTATTCATGGCCGCTTAGTTTCTCTTTGTCATGTCCTTTTCCATTGTCCATTTTTTTCTCTTTGTTCATACTAAAGCAATATATATATCTCACATGTCAATAAAAACGCGGAACTAAAATTTTGAATTTATAATTATATATTGAATGAATTAATTATTAAGTTCTGTCAAAATCGTAATCGACATATGTTAGCTTATCTCCAACATGTCAATATTCTTTGGTCATAGAGGGGAATTGTAAAAGTTTTTGAGAGAGATTTGAACCAAGAAATATGTTGTGATATTATGTTTCTATGCTTCTTTATTTAGCAATGGATTATATTGTCGATAAATATGATAAAGCTATGTTAGTTACAAGTTATTTAGCGATAATAACAATAAATGTTTTTGTCGAATTCAAGTTTTGATGATTAAAACCAGGCTCTTTGCTAGTCTCTTAAAGGATGTTGATTATGTTGTCTATCATTAACTAAGAATCCATAAAATTTGTGCTCAAATAGAATTACTCGCAATATTCAAAATATTCAAGAACTAATTAATATATACGAAAAATTTAATTTCAAATATTACGAATTCACATTCTCTCAACAGAAGCGCGGAACTAAAATTTTGAATTTATAATTATATATTCAGCAAATTAGCTATTAAATTCTGTTGAAATTGTAATCGACATGTTAGCTTCGCTCCTACATGTCAATATTCTTTGGTCGCAGAGAAAAAATGTAAGCATTTAAGTTTTTGAGAGGGATTTGAACCAAGAAATGTGTTGTAATATAGTTAGGTTTCAATGTAGGCATCAGACACCGGGTAGAAAACAAAAAAAAAAGACACATACTAGACGTCGTCTTGATTCTTTATTCATTCAAGTTAATTTCACGAAAGTTTTTTCCTTTCGTTTTCTTGTTTTTGCTTTCTGTTTTAATATTTAATATTTATTTTATAGCTCGATTAAATTTGAATTCGCATATTGCAATGATCATTTACGAAAATAATCCTTTCAACAAAAACTTTTTTTATATGCAAATTAAATTCAAATCTCTAATTAAAAATAAATGAATCGTAACATTCATCCCATTACAATCCGTGTTGATAAAAGGAGGTCATTGTCATTTAACTTCAAGGAGACCGACAAAAGCCACTAAAACACTTGGCTTAATTAACCACGTTTTCATTTTATTATATTTTTTTTAAAAAAAAGCAAAACCTCTTTTATGCACTTGATGACACTCATGTATTTCCACTTTAATATATTTTAATATATTATGGCAAATAATTTAATTATTTTTACAATATCTTATCATCGATCACTTTCATTCACATGACTTCAGATTTTTTTTTTAAGTAAAATACATGTCCCAATGTCATCACTTAAAAGTTCTCAAAATCACTAACTACATCAAAGCTCAAATATCCAAATTTATGATCTATGTATATATATATATATTATACTTATTGTAAAATTATATTTTTGATAATTCTAAAATTATTAACTGTAGATTCTAAATTCGTCTCTGCTCGTTAATAGCTCCAAAGACTTTCATCATCAAAGTCTCCTGATGAATAATCTTCAGATGGAAATGAGTTTATTCTTGGAGGAGTTAGCATCATTGCCTCAGCCATATTCACAAGTAAGTTTGGAAAATCAAATAATGCCTCCTCATCAACATATTCCTCTTCATTGTTAATCCTCTCCATATTTTCTGCCAGTAACGAAATCAGAAATTTTTAATATAGAGTTTATAAAAGTATCAAGAAAATGTCACATGTGACCTAAAATAACATTTTTTAAATCTATCTAATTTGCCACTAGAGTAATAGAAGATTCCCTTTTGTTAAGGAGATTTTCAACAATCTTTGTTGTATATATTTCAACTATTTTATTTTATGTGTCTCAATATATTTTTTTCGATCTGTTTGATAAAGAATAACATATTTTTAATATTTGAAAATTGTTTGACTTTTAATGACATGCTTTTATTTATAAATACAAAAAAGTTGTCATAGCAGGTTTAGGATCACTTTTTTTTAATATAAAATGCATGGTCAAATATTACAATTGAAAAAGTATATATCTGTATTTACCTATTTGCATAGGACAATTTTCCAACAAAGTAGATTCAGTTGAACCCTCTTCGTTACATGTAGCTTCTTCTTTGCTTCTCGACGATTGATCATCGTTGCCTTTTTGGGCCATCATTGTCGCTGCGGTGGCCGCGGCGCGTTGTATGTCGGCTGGAGAGGGGGAGGGAGGAAGCTTTGGATAGGAATTGGCATGATGAGGGAAATTTAGTACAACATTTTGAGTTCCCTTAAGAGCTAAGGCAGCAACATCATAGGCAGCCGCCGCCATTTGTGGAGTAGGGTATGTACCTAGCCATATTCTTGTAGTTTTACGAGGCTCTCTAATTTCAGACACCCATTTCCCACTTCTACATCGTATACCACGATATAGAGAGTGTTTGGTACTTGTTCTAGACTTTGTCGCATGTGAAGGGTCAGCCATATAGAATTCAACTTATATATAAAGACAACGTAATAATTACTTTGTCAGCAAATCAAAAGACTTATTTATATGTGTGCATTGATTGTTGGTGCTCATTTAGAGACAGAAGTTTAACTTTGGTTCGGACTTTGTGTTGAACTCGACAATTCATCACTAGAATTCGTGAACTTCAAATTCTGAATTGCCCTCTAATCTTTGGCTAAACTTGATAGTATATATATGAAGGATCGAGCATGTACATGTGTGGATATGTCGATATGTAGAGTCGTAACTTATATACACTATGTGTGTATTTTTGTGTGAACAATTGTATGTGTTATTTGTCAATGTGATTCTTATTACTTCTATATATATATATTAAGAGTGTACATATGTTTGTTTTTGCTAAAAGAAAGTGAAAGCGTGGGCAATTCGTGGGTGGGTTGCGATAAAGGTTTTATTAGTCTTGTTTTATTAAGTGGCATGATATTTTGCCATATATATGACAGAAATTGCACACGTATTATGGTGCAAATTTTAGGTTTAATAGCTGTATATCATATGTCTAATTCATTTCCATGTTGGCAACATTTTTCTCACACATTTTGGTGTGCACGCGTGTGAATATTTTATTCTTTCATATATATATAAAAGATGCATGTGGGGATCCACTTGATTTAATGGTATATTCTCTTGTATAAATAAGGAGTTAGGTTGTTCAGGTAGGCACCAGATCGACATGCTTGTTTGAGCACCTTGAAGGTGTAACTGTAATTTTTTGGTGATTTTAGTACGTAAATGTGTGAATATATTATTCTTTCATATATATATATATATATATATATATATATATATATACATGTGGGTACTCGATGGTATAATCTCTTATATAATATTCTCTCTATCCCATTTTATATGACACTCTTTGACTTGA
>JAPFFP010000103.1:2485087-2499654 GCA_026153255.1 Solanum medicagineum
GTCGAAAGTTGCATTGACTAACTGCTACTTCACAATTGAAAGAAGCGCAGACAGTTTAAAGAGCCATTTTGCTTTATACCATCATATCCCAAAGCTAAAAAATAGTGAATCTTTGGCTTCATCCAAGATTGATGGAAACAAAACATATAATATAACATACTATAAATTAAGAATCGTTTTTAAGGAAAATTTGATCTTTACAATGACATGATCTTCTAGAGATAGTTAACTTATTATGGAGAGGTTTGATAGTGAAGGATTTAACTTAGGGAGAAAAATATTTTTGAATCGATGTGGAGTTTAATAAAATAGACTTTATAAACTTTTGATCTAAATCAAACATATCATAATATTTGTGTATTTTATAGCTTTTATATATAATTCGCGGCATTACTAACGTGATAACATTTGCGAGACTATAAAAATTTTATCATTAACAATAAGATAGGAAGTACTATAAGATTTTATATATAAACGTGTCATTCTTTTTGGAATAAGATACAAATCTAATAAAAAAGAAAATAGTGTCAGATAAACTGAAATAGATAAATAATGTTTGTTATAAAGTTTTGTTTACTTTTAATTACTTAAAAGTAACCTGATTATATAAATATTTGACATCATTGCACAAAATTCAAACTTCTATAAATATCATTTTCCTGTAACTTATAAATACTGATAATCTAAGTTGCTCAGACTCTCCAAAAATATTACTGCACTCATGTCGGATTCTCAAAAAAAGGTGTATTTTTTCGAGATCCAACACTAGTAAGACAATATTTTTAGAGAGTCCGAGCAACTTAGCAGATAACATAATGAACTTTTACATAATCACTTGATTTTTAAGTTTTTATACTTGATAATCTATTTTATTTTTTCAGAATATTGATACACTTTTATTAGAGATTACCTATAATTATAATGATATACATTGTTAGCGTGTAAAAATTAAACTCAGATGTACCTGTAAGCACTTGTAATAGGCAGTTCCAGGAAAATACAAAGGGAAAGAAATTAATCCATTCATAAAAGCTACAAAATTTTCACACACATTTTCTGTTGAATTTTCAGAATCATAGCTAATAAGTTTCTTTCCAGTTATATCAAATATCATCTGCAAAAAAAAATAAAAAAAATAAAGAAAATGTTAATGCTTTGAATTCAAATATCATCTGCAAATAAAATACGACCTCTTTAAGATATACCTCTTTGCCTGAAAGATACGAAATTAGATTAATTTCTCTTATCAGTATTATTATTATTAGTCTCTTACTATCTTAGTTTTGAATTTATTATTACATGTTATTTTCTTCGCTCTAGTCTTTTGCTTGGTCACTATATTATTTGTCGTTGAATTTGATAAAATATAATTAAATGAATTTTTGTTTAACAAACACTATAGAAGTCTAGAGATCAGTGGCGGATCCAGAATTTTCACTCAGGGGGTTCGAAATATAAAAGTATAAGCGTATGAATAAACCAACAAAATACAATTTTCAAAGGAAATAGTAATACATAGTCTAATATTATTTCAACACTTTTTAAAAAAAAATAAAGTGAAATATTGGGCTGGTTCCCAAGGCAGAAATTAAATGAAAAGAAATAATTAAGAGAAACTAAAAAATAATGGTTTAAGAGAGATCAAACCGGGAAGGTTCATTTAAAAGGAGACCTACCACTATACTTAACTTTGTTTATTATTCAAGTGGCTCGAGTTTATAATATAAATGTAAATATAGAAATCTACTTTCCATGTACAGTGTAATTTTTCATCGAGGGGGATGAACCCCCTCCCCTTCCATAGGTTTGCTCCTGCTAGTGACCACCTGTGAAATTATCCAATGGCGTAGCCACATGTAGCTCAGAGAGGTCAATCGGACACCTTTCTCAAAAAATAATGTTATGTATGTACAAAATTATACGAAATTTATCTGATAATAAAAATTCTGACTTTGTCATTGAAATTACCTTGGTTGTTGCTTCCTTCATCTCAATACTTGTTTGTGTTGCCCATCTCTTCAAGTAATTATTTGCAGTTTTTTCAACCTCAGGCAACATATTTTTCAAACTTTCAGGGCCAAAAAGATTTAGCACCATGTTTTTCAAGTATTTGTACATAAAACCATGTAAAGATCCAACATTTTTCCTTCCAAAAATCTCTTTGAAAGTATGTGGATACCAACTTTGAAACAAGTGTCCCTCTTGTTGGAATATGAAGTAATTAAAATCAGGATCTGTGGATGCTATGATTGGACATCCCACCAAACTAGTTCGGAATATCGGTCCATATCTGATTCAGAATTTAAACATTGTAAGTTTAAGTAGATAGATCGGCGGAATCATATATATATATGACAAGGTTAAGCTTTTTGTTAGTTACTCTTTTTTATGTTTGACTTGAAATGACTTGTGTGTATATATATACTTCTACTATTTATTCATTATAAGTTGAATCGATTTGATGTAAATATTCGATAGAGATAATAAATTACCTTTGCATTCTCTCCTTCACAAAAGGAGGAATATCAAATGATGTATTTGGTGCAAAGAATTGAAAAGTCTCACCAAGTAATGGCCAACCCATTGAACCTGGTGGGAGTTTTTCATTGCTTTTAGGGTTCCTCCAATAATGTATAATGACTATAACAAGTAAAGATACAATAATGTAAATACCAATTGACAACATTTTCTTGATAATATAATTGTGTGTAAATAAAGAGAAGGAAATGTGGTGGTTTATAATTACAACAAATGGGAGACTATAAATAGGCAATGGAATATTGATGCACTATTTTATCTTTTAAAAATAATATTATAATTGGTCCACATGTCCCTATGTCCTATTTCTTCTTTAGAAAAAAAATGAAGATGCTCAAAATTTGTTAGCAAATTGTCTTTTTATTTGTCCTTTCTGATGATCCGTTAAGTCATTTTGGGAACTAGTCCTTTTACCTTCATAAAATATCATTCTCGTAAAAATTTTAAGTAAGGAAACTTGATCTACTCGCGTTCCTACAGTTATTTAGTTTACGGGTGAAATTAGATAATTGATTTAATTGTATTATGAGAAAACCCTTAGATTATGTTTTTCGAAGAAATTGGATCTAACCTTAGACTGGATATTTAGGAATCGATTATAAATTTTGGTCTTGTTAGTTTCAAAATCTTATTGTGATTATTTATTTGATTAGATAGTGGTGTTACGAATTCGATTAGCAGGAAGGAATGCTTTGCACTCGGCTTGGTGCTTGAGGTACCTTACGATCCTAAACAATATCCAATACACTTGTTAAATTTAGTAAATGACCTTAACATATGTATACAACTTAAAAATTATTGAATTCAAGCCTATACGCATACAGAGTATGATTTGAATCTTTGCTCAGAAGTTGCGAGGTGTTATAAGCTCCGTTATGAGTTAGGAGTAAAAGTGAAACTTTTCAAAAATCACTAGGTAACTTTAGACCTAAATTTTTGTGAAGCATAAAGAAACTCAATTTAGAATAGTATAGGACTACCCCCTAAAGATTAGATGTGAGAAAAAAGGCCATCAAGTTATAGGCAGGAGGGGTGTCTATTATTCTTTGAAAATTGATAAAATGGAATCTTAAAATAGACTTTTCTAAACAAGTCTCCTCATAGTTGAAGCAGATGAAAAAATAAATAAATAAAATAAGTAGCTGAAGCAGATACGTCAAATGGCAACTGCCTGCTTAAGCAGACATCTGCAGCAGACATGTCGATCAAGACGTGTGTGTTTATCCAGACTTATATATATGTAATAGATAATAGAAATAGATATTTGTTCAAATATATATTATACATATAAAATTGGCACTTTCTCAACAAACATATTGTACTAATATGTTTATAAAGTACACAAAATGAGTTTAAACTTGTAGGTACTGAGTAGTGGGAAGAAATGATTGAAAAATTAGGCAGAAGTAATTGATTTTTAGTAAAGGTATATCAAATAGGCACATGTAACTTTAGAATAATTGTCCATCAAGGGTGCGTTTGGTCAGTGAATGAAAATATTTTTTTGGAAAGTATCTTTTATTTTTTGTTAGAGAATAGAAATATTTTTTATAAAAATAGTTTCCAATATGAAAATCGACTCCAGCAATCAATTTTTGGGACCCGATCCCGTTACCCTATGCGAGACCCAACTTAACTTCAGACGTAAGATTCAACTTTCAAATTTAGACTCGACCGCGATTTTCAAATCAAAGCACATATGATCTAAGTTTAATTATTTTTACCTGAAGTTTAGGCATACATGACTAAAGTTTGATTTTATGCCTGAATGTCAGCTACATGTGGGTGATATTTTCGGGCCAATTTTCCCGACAAATTGCACTGATCCGTCCGTAATGAGCACAGCAAGAGGCCAAAGTGGCCCGGCGGTGCCTCAAGATGCTAGGTAGGATTTTATGGGCCAAGCAATAGGAAACATGAAAATTCGGTAGTTTTCATGGGTATTAGCCCAAGTTCGTGGCGCTACCCGAGGATCTGGGCCAACTTTGCCAAAAACTCACACCGACGCGTTTGTAACGAGCTCTGCAAGAGGCCGGCCCAGGTAGCCGGTGACACTGCAGGACACCTGGTAGAATTTTATGGGTCAAGAAATAGGAAACAGACGATTTCGGTAGTTTTTCGTGAGTAGTCCATTGTTTGTGGCACTGACATTCCCAAAAAATTAGACCCATCCGTCTGTAAGGAGCGCGACAAGAAGCCCAGGTGGATCGATAGCACCGCAGGACGTCTGGTAGGATTTTCTGGGCCAAGCAATAAAAAATATGTCATTTTGATAGTTTTTTGTGAGTGTTAGCCCACGGTTTGTGGCGCTGCCCAGGGATCCGAATCAACATTCTCAAAAAATTACACCGACCCATCCGTGAGGAGTACATGTTTTCCACAAATTTATGTTAATCGCAAGTTATTAGTTTCATTTCTGAACTGTTGACAGTCTTAAAAACACTTTTCACTTAACTAACTAAACTTAAATGCATCCTCAATCTGCCACAAATATTTAAAACACTTAATTTCATAATATCATAAGACACAAAAAGAGATAGAAGAGGGAAGTAAATATAAAATACATTCATATATATTATTAGAAAAAACTCCCATCTAACATAACAATATTACATGAGGAATTTTTTTAGTTCTCAATAGAGTCTTGAAGATCTACATGCATTATTATTCATACATTAACTGTGAATTAGCCATAATCATAATAACTTAAAACATCATTTATAGATGACTAACATAAAGTACATAATTTATTTACGTTCACATCAATGAGTTCACCGGCCCAAAAGTTTTTGCTCGAATCCTGTATATTGACCAACAAATACACAATTATTATTATTATTATTATTATTATTATTATTATTATTATTATTATTATTATTATTATATATTAATTAATTTAAAATTACTGCAGAGCAGAAACTCATAAAGTTTAAATTTTCTATTCGATTCCACGTGTACCTTAATCATCTTTTTGAGAGATTTTGACGTGGTAACCATTTGGAAATTGTAAACCTGGAGTTCGTACTACATCTCCTCCTTTGACTGATTTCCACCTGATAATTTTTTAAAATCCAAATTTAATTAGCTTTTTCTCAAACATAAATATAATTCAAGTAAACTAAAATGATTTTATTTTAAAAAATAATTAAATAATTGAACTTCAACTATATATATCTAAATTTTAGTCAAATGAAAATTCAGATGCATGCTTGCAATTACATTTTTTTCTTCGGACACCATATGTTGAAAGTAAGATTTTGCCAATACTAACCTCAGACACTGTATATATGATTTCAAATCGAAAAAAAATATGTAAAAAATTATAAACTTTTAGATGTAACTTAAATAGTGACACCAAAATAAAATATTTATACACTTTACCGCTAGGTCATTTGAAATAGTAATTATATTGCTTTCAAATTTCTATGATCCTAAATAGTAGATACAAATAATAAATAAGAGAATACGAAAGATTCGAGTCATCAATTTTGTAACACTTACTTGTACTTGGTCACAAAGCAGTGTAGAAAGACGGCCATTTGCACCTTTGCAAAGTCTGCTCCAACACAATATCTTATGCCACCTCCAAATGCCATAAAATTTCTAGATGCTCGGTTTAGGTCTATTCCCTGTCAGCCATTTCAACAATTTCATTATAAGATCTTAGAAAAAAAATCACTAAGAATTATATGACACTATCAATCTCTATTGTATTGGAGCAGCATGGACGAAATGAAGGCTTGCTTCCGGAGTATTGTGTGATAAGAAGATATCACCTAAATTTAAAAGGAAAGTTTTATAGAATGGTGGTTAGATCATCTTTGATATATGGGGTGGAGTGCTGGCCAATCAAAAAATCACATGTTCAGAAGATGCAGGTTGCGGAGATGAGGATATTTAGATAGATGTGTGGACACACAAGGAAGGATAAGATTAGGAATGAGACCATTCGGGTGAAATTGGGATGGCCTCTATGACAAACAAAATGAGAGAAACGAGCACTAAGAGTGAAAGATCGAAACATTGTATAACCAAATAAATTTTTAATTTTTTTAAAAAAAATTAAAGGAAAATTACATAGAAATGAATTATAATATAATTTTTCGATGAAGCGCTGACCTCCCATCTCCATGGATTGAATTGAAGGGGATCTTCATATTTGGAAGGATTTAAGTGGACAGCTTGAGAATACACCATAATTGGCCAATCAGCTGGAATGGTATATCCTATATCACAAATAATTTATTACATTAATTTATATTATTTTGTTGATAGTATAACGACTATATATATTCAATAATTTAGGGATTTATTCGAAATATTCAATAATTTAATTCATAACTCGTAGAATATTACAATGCGAAAATACCTTTGAAGTTGATTTCTTTGAGTGTTTTCCTGAAAATTGCAGGAGCAATATTTGCCAGTCTAAGTGTTTCATGGATAAACTGCATTTTCAAGTATATATCCAAAAATAAAATAAAATAAAAAGAATAAAATATTAAATATTCAAATTAATTTCTGATAATTCTTAGAAGTGAAAATATTTTAATTGATTAAATTAAATACCTGAAATGTGAACTTCATTGATTTATACTCTTGCCATGTAAGTCCATGAGATGCATTATTTTCCCTTCTTCTAATTATTGCTTCATTTTCCTCCTAAAAGCATGAAAATTTGGAGTAATTAATCATAGTATAAAAATTTATTATAAGATAATATAATGTTTGGTTAGTTGCATAACAAAAAAAATTTATTCTCTTTGTCCCATTTTATATGAGTACGTAAAAGCGTTTTCACATGGGCTGTTGTTCAGACTCTTCAAAAGTGTCAACATGTGCATGTTGAATTCGTCAAAAGTAGTGTGTTTTCGGAGAATTCGACACAGAGACAATATAAAATGAAGAATTTGTACAACTCAGCATATAGGAATTTAAGAGTCTGCGTCATTGAAAGTAGAGTGTCCGATCAAGAAGATGAGATAAGTTCACTTACTTTTAATTCTTTGTAAGCCTTTGGATTTTCTTCAAGGAACTTAATAGCCAAAGCTATAGCCCAAGATGTTGTCTCAAAGCTAACAAAGAGCAACACAAACATCAAATCCAAAGCCACTGCCTCAGTGAGAATAGTTTCTCCATTTTGAAGTTCTTCTAGTACATAATCAAAGAAGTCACTTTTTTCCTTTCTTGGTTGTGATTTCCTTTCCTCTAGCATCCTCTTGAGCATCTTCATTATCTTCTTTCTTCCCTGATCAACACCTTCTAGAGTTAGTCCAATCACGACTCGTATAAATTCAGTCAAACATCGTTATAACAGTATTGTTTTATCTATTCTTTTTTTAAATGCTATAACGAAATATTGTTATAGAGAACAATAAGATGGCATATATAAAGAATCGTTTTAAAAGAAAACTTGATTGTTACAGTGAAATACTGCTTTATTGGATGGCATACCAAACATGATTTAACCCTTTAACTTATAAGACCCTCGTAGTGTAAAGAGTCTTTTACACACTCAACGCGGTTTAACATATGATAGTAGGTTAAGAATTATGTTCATCACATTTCCAATCACTCCATTCAATTCAATTTGTGGTCTTAATTAATCATGTCATAACAATTGTGCAATTATAAAGATTCTATATTTTAACTTTAATTATAGTAAATAATCCATTTTATAGTGCATAAAAATTAAACTTATAAATACCTCTAAGCACTTGTAATAGGCAGTTCCAGGAAGGTTTATAGGGAAAGAAATTAATCCCCTAACAAAAGCTGCAAAATGTTCACACACATTCTCTGTAGAATTCTCAGGATCATAGCTGATAAGTTTTTTTCCAGTTATATCAAATATCATCTGCAAAAAAATAAAAATAAGAAGAATTGACAAATAATAAATACTAAGAAGTATTGGAATCAGACAGGTGATTTGACATGACATAACATACCTACAACTCACACAGAACATGAGCTTAGATAGGAGAATATAAAGGCCAAAGATTAAACAGAACTACTTCTTCTATTCACTTTCACTTGTCACTGTTTCACTTTTCGAAGCTACATTGAAGTAGCTAAATTTAATATTTAAAATCTAAAATTTAGATAGTTGAAACCCATACAAAAAATGCTATAAGTTGTAATTTTTTTAGTATTAATATGACGAAAAAATAAATCTTAAAATGTTGGTAACAGATTATGTAATTTGACCTTGATAAGTAAAATAATGACAAATACAGGTACTCAAACGGCCCAAGAATTGACTTTGACTTTAAATATATGACCCAATTTATATATATAACTAATTTCGATATAATAAGTAGTTTGTTTTGCATAGATTGAGAGTTATCGAGCCAGAAAACTCACTAAAATTCTCAAATGGCCTAACGGTTGACTTTGACTTAAAATATGTGCCCTAATTTATACATATAACTAATTTCGATATAATAAGTAGTTTATTTTGCATAGATTGAATGTCATCGAGCTAGAAAACTCTCTAAAATTGATGATACAATATAATTTAATGAATATTTATGTAACGAAATACATAGAAATTGACTGACCATCTGTGAAATTACCTTGGCTGACGCTTCCTTCATCTCAACAGTTGTTTGTTCAGACCATTTCTTCAAGTGAATATTTGTAGTTTTCTCAACTTCAGGCAGCATATTTTTCAAACTTTCAGGGCCAAAAAGATTTAGCACCATATTTTTCAAGTATTTGTACATAAAACCATGTAAAGATGAAACATTTTCCCTTCCCATAATCTCAGCAAAAGTATGTGGATACCAACTTTTAAACAATTTTCCTTCTTGTTGGAAGATGTAAAAATTAAAATCAGGGTCTGTGGATACTATAATTGGACATCCCACCAAACTAGTTCGAAATATCGGTCCGTACCTGATTCAGAATTCAAATATTGTGAGTATTAAGTTAAGTGAACAGTTGGATGTGAAATGTATATTATATTCTATCTATATTTATTTTTTAACAAGTATATAGGGTTTGTTCCCAAATCACTTGAGTTATGACAAGAAGTTAAAGTATAAAATGAGAAGTTTAAAGTCAAAATCATATTTAAATTAAAAAAGTTTGACATTCTTTTTGAAAAAAAAATGAAAAAAGAAAGTATAGTAAATACCTCTCTTGGTGATTTGCATCCACAATCTTAGAGTTTGATTGAAAATATTTTTAGTAGCTATCGTGAAATGCGATTATAAAGAACTTATAATATAACATAATATGATAAGTCGTTTCCAACGAAAACATGATCATTAATTGTATAAAGTAAAATATCATGCTAAATAATGACAATTATAAAGTGTTCTGACAATTTTTAGTCTATTTCAAAAAAACATCTCTTTTCTTTTCGTGACTTTTTAATTTCATCTTTCCATGTGACATGTTTAAGACCACAAAATTAAAAGGCAGTTTGATACGTCTGACAATCCTTAATTTACGGTCATAAGATTCAAAAATCTTCTATTTTCTTAAACTCTATATCAAAACAAAACACGACAAACAAAGAAAGTATTAACTTTAAATTACCTTTGCATCCTCTCCTTGACAAAAGGAGAAATATCAAATGATTTGCTTGGTGCAAAGAATTGAAAAGTCTCACCAAGTAATGGCCAACCCATTGAACCTGGTGGGAGCTTTCCATTGCTTTTAGGGTTCCTCCAATAATGTATAATGACTATAACAAGTAAAGATACAATAATGTAAATACCAATTGACAACATTTTCTTGATAATATAATTGTGTGTAATAAAGAGAAGGAAATCTTGTGGTTTATAATTACACCAAATAAGAAGAGGGACTATAAATAGGCAGTGGAATGATGTAGTCCTTGTTGGGGAGAACATATCCAAAATAGGTCAATTTTATCCTCCGTTATATTTTTGGTCAATTCGTACCTTTGAAAGGCGATAGACGATGGTGTTTTAATTATTGAAGTGACGCTATAACTAAGAAATTATTTTATTTATTTAAAGTTGCAATTTAAAATTAAGTTATGATATTTTAAGTTATTTTATCCGCTCAAAATTCTTGAATTTTTACTTATTTTGACTACGATGCAGAGTTTGCAGCCTCATCTTCAACATACATCAGTCAAGATGCGTAATCACGAATGTGAACTTTTGCATCTTAAATTTAAGTCTATTAGCACGTCTTCGTCAAGTCAAAAATCATTTTTATTGAAAAAAAAAAAAGATGTTTACATCGACATACGTAATTGTGATCTTGTCATTATATTTACATGTCTTTATTCGAAACACACGAAACGATCTCAATTCAAAACTACTCCCTTCGTTTAAAAAAGAATGACTTAGTTTTACTTGGCGCGGAGTTTAAGAGAATTAAATTAAAGTTATGTTAAATGTATCAAAATGCCCTTTAATCTTGTGGCATTATACGTACCACGTAGAAAGTTGAAGTTAAAGTTTTACCAAAAAAATGAATCATTCTTTTTTAAATAGTAAAAAAAAACAATTCTTTTTTAAACAGAGGAAGTATATACTATCGATTCCCTCATTAAACTTATCATAGAAATATTTATTTCACTAATCCAAAACAATTAATTTCCCCCCCCCCCCTTTGCTTCTCACATAAAATTACAACTAATCAAGAATCTCATTTGAAAGAACTACAAAATCACATCAAAACATTAAAGAGATTCATCTCTCTATTTCTATACTATATTAAAAGCGTGGAGACTCTTAAAAATATTGTTTGAATTTTTTTCCCTTCATTAAAAGATTCTTCTTTAGACAAAATTATTTTTTTAACATTTTTCTTTATATTCTTATTTAATTATATTTATAATATTGACTTTTAAAATATATGGAAAGGGGTGATAAAATAAGGACTTCTGAAAAAACTCCTAAATCTTCCTTATTTAATAGACTTCTACGTCTTCCTTATTTGAATAAAAAAAAAATACTCTGTTAAAAAAATCCTAATTTACCATGAGTTCTAATTAGTGATAGAATCTCTTTATATATATATGACCTTTATGAATAACAAATTTATCAAAATTACTTTTGTTGTGAATTATGTATATTTTTTCATAAGTTCATAATCAAATTTAATTTTTCTCTATAGTATTTGTTATCAAATGAGATAAACGCTTCAATCACATGCATACAACAAGACTAGTATTAGAGAAAGTAACATAATAATGGACCTTAAAATAAATTAACATATAGTTATAGTAAAATATTAAATCAAATAGACTAGCTAGATCCAAATATGTCTAAAGATAGTAATAAAGATTGGAACATGGAAGAAATTATACTTCAAATAAAACAAGGAACATGAGATGTTTATCTTTTCAACTTTGGATAAAATTATTTGAAATATTAACTTGGTCAATTATATTGACGTCAAAAGAAAAGGCAATAAAATTTTACTTAGAATTCAAAATTGGAAAAATTTTGTTGTAAGCTTATACGTCTACAAATTTGTCTAAAATTTAGTGGGGTGTATATATGAATTTGGATAAGATTAAAAATGTTGAGAAGAAAAAAAATAAATTATTTCCTTCCAAAATGAATTTTATATTTATCCTGTGACAACATGCACATAAGTCGGTTTGATTTATTGATTTATTGACAATTCATTTTTTGATTTATCCAATAAAAAATGCTCATAAAATGAATATATGACATAATTTTACACAATACAATGAAAGAAACGAGCAAATCAGTTGTAAATGATATAATGCTTTTGAAAAATAGAGTGAGACAAATAATGTCACCACTCAAAATAGACTCTGAGTGATATTCGCACCTAACCTCCTAAGTGGATGAATCAACGATACAAATTCCAATCTATATAATCAGTTCAACTTATGAAATGCTATATTAATATGGAAACCCAATCTTATAAAAACAAGAAAACAAAAACTCACTAGGTATATACATAATGTTTTTCCAAAACCTAAAAGTATCACATCAAGGACATCTGATCTCAAATACTAAGTCTAAGAGTATCGACACCAAAATAGATAGTTTATGTCTGAAGCTAGGGACATTATTCAATGTCTGAGAGAATTCAACAGGGTTAGGAAGATAGCTCACCCTAGAATCTGATGTACTGGAGACCGACTAGAGTTGAGGGCAAGTCGAAGTCGATGGAACAATCGTTGCACTCCACAAATACAAAACAAAGAAAAATACAAATAGGGGTCAGAACATTTTTCCCTTCCTTAATACTTCAGAATGTTCTCGATCTATTAAACATATAATATTCATAAGAAAAATGAATTAGTGGACACCAATATCACTATATGACTAGCTTGGACTCAAAAAAAAACTCACCCAAATTTATGATTAAGGGTTCCAAAATTTCAAATATATGATTAAATCTCAATTTCCCCAAATAACATAATTATAATAATATTCATATAGTACAATATATCTAATATTTAATTACTAAAATTAATATATCAAAACTTAAGTCAGAATATGATAATTAAAAGAATAATTTTTTTTGAAAAAAAAAACTTTGAAACTAAAGACGCATGAATGCCAATGTCATCTAATCTCATCTAATGATTACCTCATTATCACCCAACCACTAACCAATTGTTAGTAACCATTAATTTTAATCAATTTTGATGACATCCAAAATCGGTGCTCATCAATTAAATTAATTATTTAAAAATTATTCATTAAAATTTGACGAGATAAATCTTGAGTGATATAAAATATTTTAATATTCAAAATGATCTAATAAATTCTTACAAATAAAGAATTATAAAAATAATGAATAATATATTTATTTGTCTAATTTTGCAACAGTCACCTAATTTAATAAAATACGCTTCAATTAATGAATACATAACACCTACTTCCAAACGAACATTATAACATGACAACTAAATCAATCGAAAGTGAACAAAATATTTGTTTGGTACCTAAGCTTAACAATATACAATATTTGGCCTCATGTTTTAGTTTGTTTCCTTGATAGAAGGTTTATATATTGAAAATCAAGCAAATACATGATTTACGAGTATTGATCTAGTGTGAAGTAATGTTAAACAGATTAAAAACCAAAGTAAATCATTCTTTTTTTTTAATGAAGAGAGTAATATTTATGAAGAGGTAATAAATTGTTGTTGTCTTAATGAATATCGCGTAACTAATGACCCAATTATTATAACCATAGCAATAATTCAATGACTTTTTCATAAAATTATTAAAAATTCATTAACTTAATTACTCAAAAGCAATAAACCAATTTAGGAGTGTAGATTGTAGATGCCTCATTTTGGTCTAATTATTGTACTATGTGTGGTTCAATCTCTTCGTAACAATATTACTAATTTTAAAATAAAATTAATGTTATAGTGATTGGTTATGATATACGAAAGAAATTAACATATATATAACAATATAACTATAATTATCACTTTTTGGAGAATTATTTTTATATTTTTGGTAATATATTCTTATTACATAGTATTTTGGATAAAGTATTCATTTTATTTATCTGTTTCAATACGATATGTGCTATCACTGTTGATTTTCTTAATTTTTTTTACTTGAGTATTAAATTCAATATACTTGAAATTCCCCTTTTGGATGACTTGTGTATCGATCGATCATCATTTTCTACTTTCGCTTTACATTATGTCAATAGACTTACATTCTAGATATTATGTTTGTGTCCCTTAACCCGAAAAATTAGAACTCTAGAGTCTATCTCTGTATGTCTCCAAACTTCCATCTTATCATTTACTCCACAATATGTCTAGTCTTCGATACTATGAATACGATAAACACCTTTGACCTCCAACCTTGAATTTATAGGTTTGAATCACCGAAGGAGTAAAAGGATGGAAACTCCAGGAAAGAGTTTTAAAGAATGATTAATACTTTGTTATATACTTCATAAATAACATACAAAATGACACTTCTTGAATATGTGTCGCGACCCGAAAATGGACGTGATGGCACTTGTCTTATCCCGCCAAGACAAGTCAGCCTACAACTCAACTATAACATTAAAAGTGCGGAATTTTA
>JAPFFP010000103.1:2542803-2563925 GCA_026153255.1 Solanum medicagineum
ATCAAAGGAAAGTACTAGTTTTGTATTGAAAGTTTCTTTATTTAATAATCAAAGTTCGAACTTAATATCTTTTGTTAAGAATGAAGAGGTTTGATTCATCTAACACATCATTCGATAACACTAACCCTTCATTTCTACTCTTTTTATTAAGGGATAAAGATAGATTTGATGGATTTTAGCTATTAAATACCCCATGATTAGTATATTCTTATGATGGATAATTAATTTACTTTGTCTTGATTAGTGCATTCAATTATACATCCTAATGACTACAACACTGACATAATTAATGTAAAATGGGCTGGTACTTTAATAAAACTCATGATGGAAGAAATTTTCTTTTTTTGTTTCTGATCCATTATTGGATATTCGTATTAGAGTCTGACTAGATACAAATTACACATTGCAAGGCTCATTTTCCGGGTCGGCATTGGCTCTTGATAGCTATTTCTTCTATTTTGATTAAACAAACCTGAAAGAATCTTAACTATTTCATCACAATTAATATCAATCGTATTCGATAACTTAATTAATAGCAATAATATGACCTTTGAAAACTCTCATATGGAACACATAATAACATGACATTAAAGATTTCATTTTACTTGTAGAGGAGGCTACCTAATAAAGTAAAAGAAGAAGAAATCAAACCTAAAAAAAAATCATCAAGTGGTATATTATAACAATTCAGTCTGCTAGTGAGACAATATCGATACATATGCTATTATATGTATATACACACATATAGATTATAACAATTCAATCCGCTAGTGATGTTGTCCGTTTTGAGCCTGGACCTTCATGACTTTCAAACATGTCATTATTAAATAAGACCTGTTTATTAATATACTCAACATCTCTTCTATGTTTTTACCAATATGAAACTTCTCATCTTAAGATGGATCGTGTGTATATGTGTGTCTTATATATATATATATATATGATAGAAAATTAACTAGTTGAGAAGGTGCAATTAATAATCATAAGTGGATGTGCACATAAGAGAGACTACACAAGTTGCTCATGTATGATGAAGGTCCCCACCACCCCCTTTTTTTTTTGTATAGTTGAAGACAGAAACAATAGCACATTCTACAGTATAGGCACAAGGAGTACGGTGGGGCAGTGGCGGAATCAGAATTTTAATTAAGGATGTTTAAAATATTAAGAAGTAAATATATAAATTGGTCAAAGGAGTTCTGATATCTATTATATATACATAAAAAATTATTTAACATTATATAAATAAATTTTTTTTTACAAACGGAGATTCGAATAAACTCCCTCAATATATAGATGATTTCATCATAAATTTCAAATTTCGAATTCATTTTTTAAAAAACAATAATACATTAGTATCACAACACATGGATATGATAGCATTTAATAAAAAAATTATTCGAAAAATTTTATGAAAATAATTAGCACGTGTATGACAGTTCAAAGATTACAAAACTCCACGTGACCAAAGTCTGTGTCCATCTCAGCATGTAGACCAATATATGTGTACTGAAAAATTTACAGGTTGGCCACATTCAGTAATTTAATAATTTAAATTGATATAGTAATCCGATCGTCTCGATTTATATGATGTTGTTTCACTTAGTATCTTCATAGTTATGGTTTGAATAATTATATTTTTTTTAAGTGTATTATAGCAGCATTTGTATGATTTGCGTGACATTTGTATATGTTTGTCTAATTCGTTGTACAATTCGCAGTTTTTGTATAACGTTTGTATATTTCACTATACAATTCGTGCACAAAGTTTATATAATTCATAGAGTTTGTATAGTTCGCTATACAATTTGATTTGTTGCACAACGTTTATATAAATTGCGCGAATTATAGAAAACTCAAATTATAATTACAACTAGATGTTTGCCGCAAGCAATAATTTATTTAAACTATAATTATGTTTGCTAATTAACTAATATCTGTTTGTTTATCTACGTAACTTTTTTATTTTTTAATTGTTAATACATAACGTAAATTCCACCTCTATTTCACTTTTTAAAAATTTCTTTTTCTTATGTCATGACTATTTATTTCAACAATATATTTTTTGTGGGGGGCAAAAAAACTTTGAGAATTTTTCTGAATTAATTTGATGACAATGACTTGCCTTTTGATTAAATTTTATTGATAGAATAATATTACATCATTGGAGTCTACAAATGAAACCATACATATACATACAAAGTTATTTTGGTAGGCCAATGGTATTGTCAATTTATTTGGTGAGTATAAATTAATTAATTATTGAAAGTGAAATTTTATTATGTTGCTCAGATTTTTTTTAAAAAAATCATATAGTATACGATAAATTCTTCAAAGATTATGTATTTTTTAGTTAATATAAATATGACAATATTTTTAGTCGATCGTAACAATAATATTTTCTCGTATTATCAAACCAAGTTAAGTAGTTAATACATGGGCTTTCGAGCCCCTCTCGATCTTTTTCGTAGTTGAGAAGGGGAAGGAGTCTAAATCAATGGACATTAATGAATCATCATTGATAGACGTCGCACATGACACGATCAATTCAACTCAAGGTTCGGCGCTAATAGAAATTGCTTACTTTCCTAGTAGCGAAGGAAAGGAGCTGAAAACCACTTGACTGTAAGGACAGGGCAGAGGTTTTTTCGTAATAATAGTGGGCCAGTCTCATGAGATCTATGCTAACCATCGGAATCAAACGAAGGTAGAAGAACCATTCGATTCATTAAGGGGCATAGTAGCGCTCTCGCCCGATGCCATTTTCCACCTAGTAGCAGACGGGCGTGTCGTGCCTGAATTCAGATTAAATAGTTATAATTCAAATGATATATGAATATTCGAATCTTATATCTGTCATTATTATATATTAACTTGGGATCGTTATAATAATTATAGACTTCAAATTCTATATCCACCTTATGAATAAATTAATTATTCTTTAATAAAAGTTTAATTTATTCTTACACTTTGACATATAAAACTTGTCTAATACGGCAGCATTTACTGTAATTATTTTGTATTTTGTTATTAAATAAAATATTAAGTTGCTACAACACAAATCTTTCGATCTTTAATTACTGATTAATTAATTAAATAAGATAATAATAATATTTAAATACTTCTTACTTACTTGCACTTGCATGCTAGTAATTAACTTTTCTACCTAACAAAAATAATAAATACTATAGGCCAAAAAAGTCAAGAGTTTGGGCATCAATACTGACTCTTTATATTATTATTATTGGTATTTAATTAATTATTAATTATATATACAATTGGATCCAGCTTTACTTTGTACCTCTTAAATAATCATTTTTTTCATATTGGAGAAACTTAAATATCAAGCATTTATTTCCTGTCAGGATATATTTGGATTTTTGACCTACGGTTAATCGCGAAATATCATAATTTTAGATAAAGAAGAATAAAGAACGTGTATTAGGATAGAAAATTAATAGACTAGTAGGGATAAATTGATGTCCGACCTTAAGATAGTGGAGAAAAAAGTTATTGGACCATTCAATATTGGAGTGCATTTGTTTGTAGCAAAGAGCCAAATTTGAAAGTTTCAATCCATTTTGATAGTGATTTTGTATTTTCTCCATTATCCTAATGTATTTATAAATGAATATAATATTATAATATAAATTTATATTATTAGGTCATCTAAAAGTAAATTATAAGTAACTTTTATTTAAGTGTAGATTGATAATAACTATGCTTCAGGTCCAAGTACATGGAGATTGATCATATATATAAATCTTGAGTTTTTAACTAATCATATTTCTCTATTCAAATTCAATTTATGTCATCTCATTTATTATCGTACCAATAAAATTAAAAAGAAAAAATAAACTTATTATTTTTGCTAACATATAAATCTATGACAAGATCAAAAGATAAAGAATATGTTCGATCAAACATTCTTGATTACTAACTAGAAGATACATATAAGTATCATCTCTTAATTCAATCCATCCTTTCAACCCCTTTAACGTCTCATGTCATAAATAAAATATCAAAAGTTTGGGTATCCTTGATTGTCCTCCCTCGACCTTAAATTGATGGAAAGAAATAAACTCACAACAAATATTTCAGATTGAAATTCCCAACTAGAGATTAAATTTCATCATAGTAACATAGACAGATAATCAATTAAAGAAAAAATATGGTAAGCGCCAAATAACAAAGAAATAATATACTATTGGTATGAATACTTATTAAAAATAATTTTGACAATTTTAACAAAGTAAGGATTTTCTTTGGCCACAAAAACATAAAAAATTGCAAATAAAAATCTAATAAGAAGTCATATTTTCATATCAATTTTGAACCAAACATTTCTTTGGAAAAAATGAATATTGACAAATTGGGAAATTGACATTTTGAAGTGTTCATTAAGCAAAGTCTCTTTAGGAATTTTTGAGGGAATTTTTGCTAATTCAAATACAAATGAGATAAATTATCTACAATTTTAATGCAATAATGACAATATTTTAGTCCCTCAAATATTTAAAAAAAAAAAAAACTTAGTAATGATTTATAATTATGAGTATTAATTAGAAGAGACATAAATATCATCTTTCAATTCAATTTATTCTCTCAATTAAACTAATAAAGGATCCATTGATATTAATCTAATCCAATTAGAATGCTAGGTACTTTGTAGTTGTACATAAGCAAAGTATTGAAAATCGTATTTACTATCGAAATTCTAATTCTCTGTGGAGAAGTCCGTATTTTTCCAATCAACTTTATTAAAAATTTGAATAGATTCAGATACACCTTGGTTGACACAAGTATATAAGTCATGTTATACTGTTGAATAACAAGCCTTCCATTTTTTCTATTTTGATTTGTGGAAAACTCGTATGCTTAGGAGTCCCTGATGATTAAATAAACCAAGATTTTACCATGACTGCAATTTTAGAGAGATGCGAAAGCGAAAGCCTATGGGGTCGCTTCTGTAACTGGATAACTAGCACTGAAAACCGTCTTTACACTGAATGGTTTGATGTTTTGATGATCCCTACCTTATTGACGGCAACTTTTGTATTTATTATTGCCTTCATTGCTGCTCCGACCCCAAACTTGGATTGCTGACCTAATCTAAAATTCCTTTACGGAAAAAAACTTATGCCATAAATAATATATAATAAACAATATAATTAAAAGTTTCGTGCCAGTATATCTAATGAACATAACTCATTTTCTTTCATAATTTAGTGCTAGCTATCTTTTTATTCAAAAATAAAATAAAATACTTTATCAAATATTTCATAAAAATCAACATTAAAATAATACGAATAACTACATATGATAAAAAATTTTAACAACTTTTTCTAATTTTCCTCTAATGAGTTTTACTTAATATATGGAAAACAATCTTTCTATTCCACCAAAGTAGGATTCAAGAGTTCAAGTCAATGGCGAAGTCAGGAATTTCGTTAAAATTGTTCAAACATTTATATATATACACATGTATGAAAGATAATTTTCTATCTATATATTTTTATATAATTTTTTTGACGATTTAACTGATCATACTTCACTATATACAATTACACCACTAATCTAATCGCATATCTTATTCTTCTGAGACTTCACTCGTGAAATTATATCGATGATTTTTTGGATTTGTCGGTGACTCAAAAGCAAAAAAAGAAATTTCACTTCCAATATTTTATTTTGTTTTTCTTTTTTCCCCTAGTTTATGATCTTAAGGACAAAATAATAAAAAATAATAAAGCCAATCATTATTTTCATAAAGTTATTTTTTTATTAAAAAAAGGAAATATTAATATTATTATATGAAATTTTCATAAAACAATTACATGCACAAAATATAGAGAGAGAAAAACAGAGCATATACAGAGAGAGAACCAGAGAACCACTGTGTGTGTGTGTGTGTGTGAAAATCTGCCGGCAAAACGCCATTAAACCCATTTCAGATCTGCTGTAATCTCTCCTCTCAACCCATTAATTGATTAAATTCATCATTTTTCAATCTCAAAATCCTAATTTTTTGTAAAAAAGATTACTCTGTTTTAACTCATTTGCATCAACATTCAATAGCCCGGAGTCTCTGTTTTTCTATCTATTTTTCTGAATTTCTGTGATTTTTCAGTGAGAAATTGGAACTGGGTTTTGTTTACTTTGTTGAAATTGGTGTTTTTTTAAAGCTTTCATGGTGGTTTTCCGGTAATGTGCGCCGGAGCTCCGATGAATGGAAAGGGAGAGCTCCGGCGAGAACTGTGAGTTGGGTTTTTTTGTAATAAATGAGTTGAGTTGAGGGTAAAAGTGTAAAAGTAAAATGTTCAAGTCGGCAAGATGGAGGAGCGAGAAAAACAAGATTAAAGTTGTCTTCAAATTACAGTTTCATGCAACTCAGGTAAAAACATAAATGTGTGTGTGTGTGTGTGTGTTGAAGTTTGCAGTTCAAAGATTGAATTTTTACTGTTTGTGTTAGTTCTTGTTGTGTGTGTGTGTGTATTGAATTTTTCAGTTCAAAGATTTAATCTTTACTGTTTGTGTTGGTTCTTGTTATATATGTGTGTGTGTTGATTTTTTCAGTTCAAATATTGAATCTTTACTGTTTGTGTTGGTTCTTGTTATCTCTGTGTGTGTGTCTGTGTTGAATTTTTCAGTTCAAAGATTGAATTTTTACTGTTTGTGTCGGTTCTTGTTATATATGTGTGTGTTTGTGTGTCTGGGGAGGGTAGAATGTACTCAAACCTTACCACTACCTAAGGTAGAGAGATTGTTTCTGAGAAAGTTCACAGATTGAATTTTTACTGTTTGTGTTGGTTCTTGTAATATATATATATGTGTGTGCGCGCGCGCGCGTATTGAATTTTTCAGTTCACAGATTGAATTTTTACTGTTTGTGTTGGTTCTTGTAATATATATATATGTGTGTGTGTGTGTGTTCAATTTTTTCAGTTCAAAGATTGAAATTTTACTGTTTGTGTTGGTTCTTGTTATATATAATACTAAATTTATGACACAGTTCATTTTTTCCACTGATATAGTTGTTTCCACTTGTGGGATTATATGGGGTACATTGTTGTTGTTGTTATGGTTGTCTTTGTTATATACTAGGATGTGTGGGTTGAGGTCTTAGGTTTAATTCCTAGCAGAGTTGAGATTACTAGGGGATTTCTTTCGATTTGTCTAAGGGAGTAGCTCGGTATCTGTAATGGTGGGAGGTAGGAAGTACTGAGTGGATTTGGTTGAGGTGTGTGTAAGTTGAACCGGATGTGACGATTGTAGGGGAAAAAGAAGAAATTCTAGGATGGGAATTGCTTTTTTATTGGGATTAAGGTGTTGTGTTACATTGTGAATATCTTTAGATTTAGACATAAGCTCTATCGACGATAATTTGGGATTGGAAGATAAATTATTTAGTTTTAGAATGAAATGGTGTGTTGTAGTATTGTTCTGTTACTATTTGTTGTTTTTGTTGTACTTCCGTTACTTCTTTGAGCCGAGGTTTATTGGAAACAACCTCTCTACCTTTGAGGTAGGGGTAAGGTCCGCGTACGATCTACTCTCCACAGACCTCACTTTGTTGTGATACATTGGGTATGCGGTTGTTATTGTTGAATGAAATGGAGTCGAATATAATAGAATGGATATAGAGGATTCATATGATCGACCCAATAATTTGGAGATACGTAATTGGTGAAATGATTGATTGATCCCTCTGCATTTTTTTGGGAAAAGAGCTGTTTTCTACTTGCATTTTCCTTCGATTTGTTTCACTTCAAATCAGACACTTTTTTCGAGGCAACGGATAACAAGTTTAATGTATCCCAGATGAGCATTGTCTGCTAACCCATAAGTCAGCAATCACTCTTTTGAGACAGTGATACTATCACGCCTCAGGCATTTTTCTATTTCCTGTTCTTCTTTCTTTTATTATCGAGTTTTTATAGGGTGGTTGAAAGATTTAACATTCATTCAAAGCATAACGGATTAATTTGTATGTGTCATAGGTCGCGGGGGATGCATTGATGATATCTGTGGTCCCTGCTGATGTGGGAAAGCCAACGTTAAAATTAGAGAAGGCGACAGTTCGTGATGGGAGCTGTTACTGGGAGAAAGCAGTTCTTGAAACTGTGAAGTTCATTCAAGAACCAAAGACGGGGAATATTCATGAAAAAATTTATTACTTCATCCTTGGAACTGTAAGCTACATTTTCGAGTCTAAGATTTTTATGCTGCATTGATCCCTTAGCAAGCGATTTACATAATTTGTTTGGATTCATACTTTGTAGGGGTCTTTAAAATCCGGAGTTGTTGGAGAAGCTTCGATTGATTTCTCGAATTATGCAGAGGCGTCTAAGATTTGTTCTGTTTCTCTTCCACTCAAAAATTCAAAATCAGGAGCTTTATTGCATGTAAGTCTCTCGTCCTTTCATGAACGAATATGCATAGGACTGTCGTTTTGCGAGCATTTTGGACCTGATTGGATTTAAATAACGTTGTTTGTTGTCCATAGGTTTCGATTCAGAGGATTCAGGATTCTTCTGATCAAAGGTGCTGTCGAGATTCCTGACGACTTCCATGATTTTCTTCTAAGTTTTTGGTTCTTGCATAGTATCGAATTTAAACTAGTCTTTTTAACTTCTTCAGCATTGAAGAAATCGAAAATGCAAAACCAAATTCCGATAATACAAGCTTGAGGACGCAACTAGACAATGATGACGTAGAAGCTAGCCTTAAGGGAAATTCTACAGAGGTAAGACAGACATAAAAACTTCTGTCCGATTGTAAGAGAATGATGATCCGAGGATTGATCTCCTGACCTGAGTATGTTTTGAAGCAAAATTAGCGCTAGCTATTATGCTTCATTTTCGACTGATAAGATTTTCTCGTTCTTGTCTGTATTTGGATTTAATAGGATGGTCTGATGAACAAACCGATTTTGCACAATGGTGAACTGAATGGCATCCGCCGGGCATCAGGTGAATCTGATATTACCATGTCTAGTTCTGGTAGCAATCAGGATCACAGAAACTTCCTTTCGTCTCCAAATCATGCATTAATTCCGCGGAATCCCAGTATTGATGCCTCTACAACAGTTTCTGAAGAAATTCAGCAGTTGGAATGGTTGGGGGGTTCTGCTATCGGAGCAAGTACAGATGGATCTTCGAGCAATCCAAGAGAGCTTCTTCTTAGATTCGCATCACAAGAAGCTTCAGATGTTGTCACGAAGCTAAAATCTGAGCTCGCGAGTTTTGCTAGGCAGGTACAAGTGTCAGATTTGGAACTTCAAACCTTGCGTAAACAAATCGTCAAGGAGAGCAAAAGAGGTCAGGATCTTTCGAAAGAGGTTGCTAGCCTAAAAAAGGAACGAGACACTCTCAAGGAAGAACGTGATAAACTTAAAGCTTCCCAAAGACGTTTAAACGAGGCAAAAGCCAAAGACAAGTTGCTCTATGAACAAGGGGATCGTCTAACTCTTGTAAGTGAACTTAGACAAGAATTGGCTTATCAAAAGGACCTTAATGCAAATCTGGAAATACAACTTCAGAAGACACAAGAATCGAATTCCGAGCTAATTCTTGCTGTGCGTGACCTAGACGAAATGTTAGAACAGAAGAACAAAGAAAATGTTAGCCTTTGCAACAAATCAACCACTTCCTGTGATACTGAAAATTTGACGGACGTTATCTCCAAGCATGAAATGACTGATGAAGATGACGAAGAGCAAAAGGCACTAGAGCAGCTTGTGCGAGAGCATAGTGACGTGAAGGTAACGTATATGCTGGAGCAAAAGATCACAGACCTGCACGGTGAAATCGAGCTGTACAGGAGAGAAAGAGATGACCTAGAGACGCAGATGGAACAACTTATCCTCGACAACGAAATACTGAAGCAAGAAAACCACGATATGTTATACAAACTTGAGCAAAGCGAGATTCAGGAACAACTGAAGATGCAATATGAATGTGCAACGTCTTATGCAACCGTAAAGGAACTCGAAGGACGGATTACAACTTTGGAGAATGAACTGACGGAACGAGCAAAAGAACTTTCCGACTCTTTGGTCACCATAAGCGAGCTCAAAGCTCAAGTCAGTAGCCTGGGTGAAGAACTGGAAAATCAAGCTCAGGGATTTGAAGCTGATCTGGATACTCTTACTCGTGATAAAGTCGAACAAGAGCAGCGAGCAATACGAGCTGAAGAAGAACTGAGGAAGACAAGACGGCACAATGCTAGTACAGCAGAGCGGCTTCAGGACAAACTTAAAAGTCTCTCCATGCAAATGACGTGTTCATTAGAAGCGAACGAAAAGTTAGCTGCTAAAGCATTACATGAAGCTAACGAGCTCCGCCAGCAGAAACTGCATTTTGAGGAGTCGCTTCAAAAATCATCTGAGGAGCTCCGATCAGTCAGAGTGCATTATGAAGCAAAAATGCTCGAGCTTTCTAGCCAGGTAATCAATATGTCAGATCAAATGGAAAAGTTGCAGTTGGAAATTGAACGAAAATCCGCGCAACTAGAAGAACAACAAGAGCTAGCTAAAGAAACTGAGCAGCACATGTCACAAAAAATCGTCTCTCTTGAAGCTGAGATTGAAAATCTATTAGCAGACAAGAATATCCTCTCTCAGCATGCCGAACAGAAGAATATGCTAATGGTTGAGTTGGAAAAGACGAGGGAATCAATTGAGAACATGCAATTGCTTGTCGAGCAAGGTCACGCTAAAAGAAGAGAACTGGAAACTAGGCTAACTTTAGTGGAAAAAGAAGCTGTCGCCACTGTGAAGGAACTAAACGCCACGAGGTCTCTTATGGATGAGGAGGAGACGTTAATTCTAGAATTGCATTTGGAAGTGGATATCCTTAGATCTGAATGCAATGAAATGAAGAACTATTTGTTCGAGGATGAATTGGAGAAAGATGAATTGAGAAAGCAGTTGTCCCGGCTAAAAGAGGATCTGAAGAAGAAAGAGGATGCATTAAATAGTTTGGACGAAAAACTCACAGATTCAAATAGTCTAAAAGAGACAATAAAGTTGCTTGAGGTAATATTCACCTGCATTTAATCTACCTAAATGTAGTTGTAAATCGTTGGAGTTTATTTCTTAGCGTACTTCTTAACATGATCTAGATTGTTTCAATCTACAAAGATGACATTTATGTTAGAAATCCATTGTGATGAGTATGATCGATCTTAGTGTTTGTTCCATCATCACAGGGCCAGATCAAGCTGAAGGAAAATGCACTTGATAATGCAATGGATTCATTTATGGAGAAGGAGAAAGATCTTCAAGATAAAATCAAAGAGTTAGAAAGAAGATTAGAAGAACTCCAACAGAGCACAGAAAGGCTCTGCGAACAGAAGTCTCAAAAGGTTAGCAGCAAGAAATTTCATCTTGTACACTAGCGTTGTCACAAATATTATATAACTCACTTCTCTTTGAACTAGTCGTGATTGAAGTGGCTAGTTCAGGTCTGAATCAACAATGAACGATTTTCACACTGTTGTACTCTTATTAAGGAGCATCTGCCTGATGGTACACTGACACAGGTGGCTACGGACGATCTAAATCTCACGATTATGACATGCACGGAAGATGAAAATCCCTGTCAAACATCGTCTACAGAGAGGTATGATTCCTGTTTTCCTGCTCAAATCTATGTTGCTCAGACCTTCAATAATGTTTGCGTCAACTCGAACAAGTATAACTTAACACTATTTGAGTGATAATCCATTTTTGACTATACATAGTACATAGAAAGACAATTTAACCTGGTTTCAACTAGCGATTAAACACACTGAACTTTGCGTATCTAGACACCTTAGCTTGTCTCTATTGTGTCACTTGAACTCTTCAACTTACAAAATGATCATCTAGACACCTCAAAGATTTATGTGGCACTTCAGCATTCGACATCCACAAGACATAATGAGGACAAGTTGGAGCATTTAGTTGTCAGTTGAGACCAAGTTGAGGTGTTTAGACTAGGTTGCTCGGACTCTACAAAAATGTCAATGGGTGTGGCTATATTTTTGGAGAGTCCGAGCAACTTAGGTTTAGACAATCACTTTCAAAGTTGGAGTGCTTACTTGTCAATTGAGGCCAGGTTTAAGTGTCTGTTTATGCATTATGCCTTTTTACCATACATACACATATTCGCACATAAACTGTCCAAGATTAATTATTCTAAAATCTCGACATCTACATCCTTAATTGGCAATGCCTATACAAATGCAGCAACAGCAGCTGTTGTTCGGATGAGGAAATGGAAAGCACAGCATCTATAAATCTCGAAGGACTATCGAAAGAAATGGAACTACTGAGGGAGAGGAACAAGTTCATGGAAGTTGAGTTGAAGGAAATGCAAGGGAGATATTCAGAAATAAGCCTCAAATTTGCCGAGGTAGAAGGAGAACGACAGAAGCTCGCGATGAAACTGAGAAACATTAAGACCGCGAAAAAGGAGCTCGTAAAATAGATTTAAATTTAAATAAATGTAAATTGACGAAGAAGTTTATTCTTAATTTTTTTTTCCTTGCATAGAAATATGAGTAGTTTTAGTATATAGTTTACAGTTCCTTGAGAAATAATATGCTTCGTAAGAGCATTTCAAGTTGATTTTGTAAGTAATGATGGTGGTATTTGATATTTATTAAGATATTCTTTCACTAGAGACAAAAAAAAGGAAGGTTGGGAGATGTTTTTTCCGTGTTTGATGGACAAAGTTGTTCGATATCTAGAGGCGGAAAAGGTTTCATTTAGATTTTCCTTTATTCAACAAATTTATTCATGACTTTTTTGATACAAATACATAATCTATGCAAAAGTTCATGGATTCACGTCATATAACGTAAACGAAAATAATATATTAATGCTATCAAGTTATTTTTTAAAAAATAGAAGAACTAATTTAACTGGTCGCTCATCAAATCACTTAAATTGAAAAGTGGATAACAGCAGGAACCTATGGAAATCGTTAAAAGTTATTCGATATCTAGAGGTGGAAAATGGATTCATTCGGATTCTCCTTTGTTCGTCAAAGTATACATTTGATGACTTTTTTTTTAATTACAAATACAACCTATTTCCCTTTACAACAACTCAGTGACCTTTCACACGTTACACCTGGTTGCACGTAATCTTTACTTTCGCCTTTCACTCGTGCAGGCGCTTTAAGAAGGTGCCAGTTGACTTTCCTTTTTCTCGAAAGGGTGCCCATTGGAATATCTTCTCACTCCCTTCGTGATTCCGGGAGGGGGGGTGGGATCAGGAAGGAGATATAGCAATAGACGGCCGGTAAGTGGCCGGGTAGGATAAGACCGCTGTCGAGAGGGAATAGGCTTTACGAGCTAAGCCTCTATTCCGAGCGAAGTAGGAAAGATATCACTGAAGTATCGCACAAGATCGCCTTTTCTTGCTGCCATGGGGTCAACCTGTGAACAAGGTAAACCCAATGGGAGCCAAAAAATGGGGGGTACCGCATTGGGCAGAAGACGATCCAAAAAGCGAAGGCTCACCCAGCTGAAGGAAGGGGGTGAGATAGGCAAGAGGTAGCTTGCTTCCAAGCTAGCCCGGGCGGAAAGGATAGAGCCCAACTTATTATATATGGATATGGATATTCCTTGTCATTCTAATCTTGATATAGTTCCAACATGCTTATTCTTTGACTCTCCTATAGTGTATAGTATATTCTTTCCATCTTCCTACTAGGATAGATATTCTAACAACAAACTACCTAGCTTAGCTAGTTGGCAGCTCCGCAGTCGATCCACCTACACGTCTTGCTTTTACTGTTATATCGGGACTCGCAAGCTTGTTGTAGTCGATCCTAAGGGGATGCAAAAGTTAATAGATTCACATCTAGATCGGCCTCTGATTATTCATATAACTTAAACGAAAATAATAGTATTAACGCTATCAAGTTATTTTAAAAAATAATAAAAGAACTAATCTAAATAATCGCTCATCAAATCACAGCAGGACCCCATGGAATTTGTAGTTGAATGTACCCTAGGTAAACCCGCTCTGCTCTTGTTCAATACTTTGCGAAGTATACGAGAAATATAAATTGCACTAGATAAGTCTAGAGCTTGATTAAGAAACCATTGACCGGGAGAATTCGATCTCTGAACTCTCTCAATCATTCTCACAAGGTTTTTTGCGAGAAATATATAAGGTAAGATGGCAAATGTCCTTCACTAAAATTTTAATTCTATTTAACTAACATGTTAAACAAATCTTTTCTAATATAGTGTGTGTATATATATATATATATATGACGCAAGAAAATTACGATATATATTGAATTTTTTATATGATCATTTGAAGCAAGAAAAATATATTGATATAAATTAAACTATATTACATAAATTGAACCGCGAGCTAGCAAATGGTACAACAGGAACATGAGAAACTTGAACACGACAGGTGGCTATTGTTTAGCCCATCAATTTGTATTCTTGCTAATATTTTCAAAAAATAAATAGTAGTATTTCAACCAACCAATTCATCACGTGAATTTAAATCAGTCAGATTAATATATTTGAAATATAATATTTGATGGTTAGATTGAAAGTTTACTCTGTTTTTAATTAAAAATTTCAAGTTCAAGCTTTAAAGTGAATCACATTTTCCTTTTTAGTGGGACATACATAAAGCAAATTCGAATTAGTGGACTGTAAGAATGTATTACAGATATGTGATGGTTAAAAAGAATTGACATAGTATGAAAAGAGTAGTTGCTTTTTCTTTCTATGAAAGTATAAATGAAGTCGAAATTTAAAAACGATGAATTTATCCTTAAATAGAGATCGAATATATAAAATTTTGCCTAGTTAGAATAAATATATAGGAATGAAAGGTACCTTCACATTCAGTCTAACATCTCGAGTTTGAACCTCAGAAATAAAGTCAATAGATTAACAAAAGATACAATAGTTACTTTTTTAATAAAGGAAGATTTGAGAGCAAACAAATAAAAGAGTCAAAATTATTGTGTCCTTTTACAAAAATTTAAGCCCTAAACGACATTGTTATAAGGAGATTTTTTAATTCCATTTGTATATTTCACATGCATAACTTTAAATATCACTTTATATTATAAAGAGAAACCAAATTAAACATATGACGCATTGAAATCGATACTGAATCTTAAAATTCTAAAATAATTTGTCAATTCTTCGGGGGCACTCGATGAAATTAAAAAGTTATTATAGAAAAATTAGCATGACTCCTGTGCAAGAACGATACGACAAAATCAAGAAATTTTATAGGAATATTGTTCATAATTTGCCATGAATCAATCCACATATTGTTACAAGAGCCACAATTAGTGAGTGATCTATATGTGGTTCCACTTGTAGACTTAACACATCTTCACCATATCCAAATCCTCTTGATGATTGCTTTTGTTTTACCTACAATTTCACCACAAAAAAAAGTTAGAAAATAAAAATTAATTATTATATATCTGAAAGAGTTTAATTTTTATACACTGAATAAATAAAATTCTAATACTATCAAGTTGTTTAAAAAAAATAGTAGTCCAACATAAATGAGCAAGACAAAAAATTATCACTTTACATGTTTCTCAGCGATTGATCAACACCTTTTAAATTAGTTTGAAGTTGAGTTATGCTCAATTTCGATTTTCTTTAAATCATGATATTAAAGTAAAACCAATTCAATTCTTACATTTTACCCCACATTGAGTCCCTCATCATATATTATTCACATTTCAAATGTTCAATCCTAAATGTGTCGAGGGGCAAGGGAGTATTGAGTCCACTACAACTAAGGACAAGGAAAATGTGATTCTTTATATGATCTTGGTCAATTCACATTTTTCGAGCTAACTCTTGGCGTTGAGTTAAACACGATCCTAATACATATATATACTGACAGTATAAAAATTATTTAATAACAACATACTAACCTCTGCAACAACTTGGCCAGCAGAATTTGTGATTTTATATGATGATTTTTTATCAAATTGTTGAATCTTGTAGCAATTAATTCCTAAATTATTTTCATCACATGTCCCAAAGTTACAAATGATATTTTCTCTTGAAAAAATATCAAAATTCCTCTTTACTTGGAATAATGGTCTCCTTTTTATTTCACCACATGATGATCCATATCCATTACAACGACCAAATACTCTTAATTTCTGAAAAAGAAAAAAACAAAATTATTTAAAATTAACAGTCATAATGTTAATTTTATGAGAATATTAATCTTTCTAAAATATATTTTCCATCAATTCAACACTCTATTGGAGAATTGCTAATTTTTTTATGAGAATTATTCCATTGGAAATTGGCTCATTGATTAAAAAAAATCCCTTACTGATCAACGATTCATAAAAAATTAACGATTTTTTAATAGTGACATTAGAACACAACCTTTCATACGTGCTAATGGCAAAGGTAGTATCTATAACATGCGAATTCAACATAATTCAGTATATATATCAATTACTATCACTCAAAGCAGTGTCTTAGAATCCAACACACTATCAGAGAATTACTTATTTTTATGAGAATTATTCCATAGGAAATTGGCACATCAATAACGAAAATCTCTTATTGGCCGATTAGCCAAATTCTGGTGGAACATCATAAAAAATTAGCAATTTTCTGATAGTAACATCAAAACACACTTTATATAGCTACTAGTGGCAAAGACAGTATGTATAACATGTGAGTTCAACAGAATTTAATATATATGCGATTACTATCACTCAAGGTCGTGTCTTAGAATTCAAAATTCATAAAGTTCAAATTTTGACTCCGTTTCTGATAGATATAACAATAATTTTACTATAATTACCTCTCTTTTAATGGAGAATAGAACTTGGCCTTTATGATCCATGATACAAACTTCATCTCTACAACTTTCTTGGTAATTATCAACTCTAAATACAATTTCACCTTTAGAATTAAAAACAGTACATCCATTTCCATGGAAAACTAAAGATTTCATCCATGTAGTAAAATTTTCTTTCTTATATGTAACATAAGAAGACGACGATGAAGAAGAAGAAGGAGAAGATTGTTGTAACATTAATTCTGGACAAATTTTAGCCATAATTAATTGAAAGAGCTTGAATGAAGAAGAAGGAAAATGTGAAAAATTAAAGAAATTTAATTAAAAGAATAAATGATATAGTATATGGTTAGAGATATTGAAAGGGCTTATATATAGTGTATGTGTATATAACATAATGTTGAAGTCAACACACTTGAAAATAGCTGAACTACATTGACTTGGAAGAAGTCTATGTGTAACTTTGACAACAATTTAGTTTTTTACTATTCGGCGGTGAAGTCAGAAATTTTTTAGAAAGATGTATTTTTCATTATGTTAGGATCAGACAAAATTTTATATGTATGTAATTTTTACCTTATATGTGCGATATGATTTTTAGAGAGAGAGACAAAGACAGACAAATAGATAGATCGATCAAGTGTAAGTCTGACGAGGATAAGATATATCTTTATGGGGGGTAAAGAAGCTTGTTTTTCAGAGGCCCTTACTTTTTTTTCTTTTAATTTCACTCAGTGTCCGGTGCCCATATTGAAGCCCGACTATATCCAGATTCGTACCGCATAGGGCACCATTTGAAGGGAAACATTCCCTACCAAAAAATATGATGCAGCGGATGAAACTATTCCTCTCTTAATTAGATGTTTCGAGTTCGAGCCCTTAACACCAAAATAACAAAATACCAAATAAATGAGGCAATAAATAAATATAGTAATGAAAAATAAAACAAAAGAAAATGATTGTTTTATTTATTATTGTGTTTCTTTTGTCCCTATGTAATGTATATACCCTACATATTAATTGATGTTTTCCTGATGAGTTTGAAAGTGTCATGACTCAATGTAGAACCCACTAAAAAATAAATAAATCTTTTGTATTAAAAAGTAAAAAATTACAATTAAAAAATCTCCTTCTACTCAAGTATTTTATTAACTTATTTTGTCCTGGGAAATGAATTAATTAATTAATTGTATTAAATAAAAACGAAAATTTTGACTGAAATAACATGGACTTATACCAATTCTATTTTTAGGAGCCTCAAAACACTAGGTTTTGTCAAATAAATTATTTTTAGTTAGTTTTCTAGATAAGATCAATAATAAAATTAATAGGTCAAAAAGTTAAATTCACTCTCGAACTAAGCAAAATAGAACATATTTACGAAGTCAAAGTATATCTTCGTTGTTACAAACGATATAAGCTAATTAGTATGATGATGTCACACATCATGTTTCGTAATTAATGATTAATTTTTCAAAATAAAGGGTAAATTTAAAATTTTTGCATAATGCAAGGAGGCAAAATTTGACCATTCTTTCTAATTCTGAGTGTTTTTTTAATCCTTCTTTTCTTTATTCTTGTTATTACTTCTATCGTCAATCATTGATGAGATTAATATTGATGATACTGACAATCTTGATGCTAGTGACGATATCAATTGTGACCTTGATACGGAGCTGAAACTACTAACTAGGATGAATGGGCTAAAAACTTTCCTCCTCCTCCTTAATTGAGGGACATGTGATATTTCGGTGTTCTAAGCTTTCGTCGTTTAAAAATTATACGGACGTGTAATACATTTACTCTTTTGAGGACAAGTTTAATTCTTTACCCAAATTGAGATAATAAATACTGTGATTACAACTTGCTTATAGATGGTTGCCTTATTTATTGTATGTGTTGTCAGTTTAGATATAATATTTAGTTCGTTATTATCGTTTAAATTTATTATTGTATTGTATCGTTAAACTCATCCTTACATAAAGATAAAAAAGAATTGTTTTATGTAACGATCAATTATGTATTATTGCATTATTTTTTTCTTCACTTATTATCCAATAATTTTATTTTATGTTTTATAGTAATTTTTTTTAATAATAATTCCTATACAATAATCTTCTTATTTGTCTTTCAAATTATTGATATGTGGTATTACGTAAGAACAAAAAATAATATAATTTATTTAAATTATATTCAACAAAATAATGCATACATTATAATATAATACAATATAGTAGTATGCATTATGAAATAATAATCTTAGTAATCAAACAAGCATGAAATAATAATCTAGTAATCAAACAAGCCAAAAGTTTTAAAAAAAAAAAAAAATCTTGAATATATACAAAATAAAAAAGAAAGATCACTTTTCTTCCACTTGGGACAAAACTAATAATAAAATACATAAAAGAAAATTAGCACTTTTTTCCACTTGGAACATAATAACAAAATATAAAAGTGAATTAATATAGAATATAGTATGGAAATAATTAGTCGTTTAATGCTTGATTACATCATTTGCTTGCTAATCACTTAATTAGTTTTTAATCTGATAGTGACTAACTACTCACTTTTTCCATCCATTGATTTTAAATGTACCCATTGGAAACTTCAAACGTCAAACTTACGTTGACGGTGTAAAAAATATTTATAACATGAGAATAAATAACTTTTCGATAAATAATATTGATTGATATAGGGTGGCATTATCGTAAATACAAATTTAAAAGAATTGAGAATTTTAATAATCGATTGAATTTATTTGTATTCACGCATAAAAGTGGAAGATCCAGAAGGAAAAATTATGCGTATAAACAAACATATACTGGTTAATTAGCTAACATAGCTATAATTTGAATTAATTATGACTCGCGGCAAATATTTAACTATAATACAATTTGATTTTTGTATAATTCAACGAGTTATACATTGTATGCGATTATACAAAAATTATGCACGAATCAAATCGTATAACGAAATATACAACAATGTGAACTGTATAGCGAATTATATAAACATTGCGCACAATAGCTATACAAAAACTGCAAATTATTAATGAATTATACAAATACTACATGGATTATACAGACGCTACTGTAATTACCGTTACAAAATGTAATTACTCAAACTATAGCTATGAAACATAATAAAGATATTTTTGAGTTATTATTTGCAAAAATTCCTCTATTTAGTCATTTAACCACATCCAAAAGAAAATAAAATAATAGTAAGTGTTTATTTGTGTTCATAAATAAACGTGATTGGATAGTAAAAAAGTCACGATACATGAAAATTACATATGTTGGATAATTATATAAATTAAAATATGTTGTGCAAGTTGATTCATGCATGTATATTTATTTATTAAATATATGACTTTTTTTTTAACGTGTTTTCCAGATTTTCAGTATGAAGAGTTAGGTATTATTTATAAATTCAAATTGGGCTACTATTTTTCAGAAAATGACAATTCACACATGCATGTAAATACCGCCTTGAAGAAAAATAAACATGCAAATACATAATTAGGTTGTCATTTTGTAAAATTCTTTTGTATATATGTGCATATATATGTGTACGCAACGTTCACGTATCGGAAATGTGATCTTAGATAGGAAATTTATAGAGAACACAGAAAAAAATATAAGGTTGGTAGATATTTGAGTACTGTCTCGCATTTATATATATTCATTTATACTAGTAGGCGTAATATTACTTCAATAACAATAACATACCCAGTGGAATCCCACAAGTGAGGTCTGAGGAGGATAGAATGTACGCAGACCTTACCACACCTCATACAAGTAGAGAGGTTGTTTCCGGAGAAACCTCGTCACAAAAACCCATAAGCAGAATAAACTAGATACAGAAAACAAGAAAGGAAGAGAAGGAAATAGAAAGAGCAACTAATAACGAAAAACACATGATAGTAGGCGTAATATTACTATTATAGTTTTTTGTTTCTTCGATTTCTGCTTATACTATGATCCCAACAAGGTTAACAGTGTACTAGGAATCAAAACAAGCAACACTGCAGAAACTCAATTTCATATGTAAATCAAACTGTATACCATGTTACTGAGACCATCAAATAAACAAGCCCCAAAAAAAAAAAATAATGTAGGATTTGGTGACACATGAGTCTTTCAAGGCATCCAACAATAATATAATGGACTAGTATAGAAATCCTAGATCGCTCGAAGAAACATGTAAACTCGTAAGAGTGAATATACCTAATGCTTAGCGCGGGAGTAATGATTGTCGTTGGGATTCCTCTTCCCACTGAAAACAGCCAGTGCCT
>JAPFFP010000103.1:2573800-2588650 GCA_026153255.1 Solanum medicagineum
GCGTGAGTGAGAGAAAGAGAGAGGAAAAAGGGGAATGGGGGCGCGTGGCCCCCACGCGTCAGATTTTTACTTTTTTTAAAAAAAAAAACTAATTGTCTCAAAATCGTTAAAACAGAATAAGAGTTCGATGATTAATTTATATCATGAGGGTAAAAATTGGGTGACAACAATCATCAAAATAATGAGTCATCGATATATTGCATCCTATTTAATGCTTGTGAGCTCCTTTATATAAACTCATCCAATATTTGTCGTGTTCTTCCCCATTGTCATCCCTAGGTACAATAAATCATCATAGCCTAATCCTTTCCAAAATCCTGTTTTCTAATACATGTTAAAACTACATATAATAGACTCTCAAGGTTGCGTATAATAGGCTGTTGTGATCCATTTCTTTCTTGGATTTCACACATAGTAAAACCTTAGTACATTGAGGATAAAATAAATATCTTTAGTACATTCTCGACCTAAATTCAGGTCATTTCGTTCATTTGTCACTTCTATCTTGCATCGTCACCGTCCATCTTTTACCCCTTGTTTGGGTGGTAGTTAACCGTTGTATCGTATGATATTGTTAATTTAAATATAATGTTTGTTCTGATTGTTACTTAAATTTCATTGTATTTAATCGTTTAAATACATCGTTAAGTAACGACAAAAAGACACATTTTGTGTAACGACTAATTTGGTGTGGTTGCGTCATTACTTTAATAGTTTTTTCTCATTTTTTACTTTATTTATTATTTAATATATTATTTTATCATTTGCCCTATCTTTCCATAGTAGCCCTATCATATACCTTACAATTTCTTATAGGTTTATCATTCAAATTATACATTTATGACATTAGGTAACGACGAATAGCAATACAATCAATCCAAACATTATATTCATTAAAACAATACAATATAACACACTACAATACATTATGAAACAATGCATAACAATCATACAAACAAAGACATTGTATTCATTAAAATAATACAGTAATACATTACAATATAACACACTACAATACATTATGAAACAATCATACAAAGTGTTAGTGAAGATTCTCAATGCCTTTTGGTTTCCTTAACTCTTGCTCAACCAAAAATGGCAAAGCTAGTAATGGCTTTTTGTTTTCTTCCCAAATTGAATATACATCTCTCCTTTCATCATTTTCACTAAAAGAGTTGTAACTCATAGCAGGTTTGTTCAGAGCTTTCTGGTTTATATGGTAAAACTAATTTTTTGAATTATCTCGGAATCTACTTCCCATCGAATTTAATGGAAATCATGCTGCAGCTCTTTCTTTGGTTGCAAAACTCTGGGGCATCCCTGCATATACAGTTATACCAAGAAATGCTCCAAAATGCAAAATCGCAAATGTCAAACGTTACGATGGTCCTGTTATCTTCAGTGAGCCATTGATGCAATCTCAAGAGGATACTGCAACAACGTGCTGTAGATACGGGTGCTCTTCTTATCCCTTCGTCTAATGATGGGCGCATTATAAGGTAACACGAGTTACCTTATAAAGCACCCATCATTATTAGAGGAAGGGATAAGAACAATACCAGTATCTTGCAACACCTTGTTTGTAGTATCCTCTCGAGACTGCATTGATGGCTCACTGAAGATAACGTGACCATCGTAACGTTTGACATTTGCGATTTTGCAGTTTTGAGCATTTTTATTTTGCTATAACTATATATGCAGGGATGCCTCGGAGTTTTGCAGCCAAAGAAAGAGCTGCAGCATGATTTAATATGTGCCCTCTTTTTCTTTTAATACATATCATATACTTAAGATATGAAACTCACGAATAGATGATAGATCAAGTAGGTAATCCAATAATAAATAGTTAAAATACAAAACTCATAAAAAAAATAATTTAAGCATATTTTTAACATTAACTTTTATTTTCTTTTCATACTAGATAATTTCATGTTCCACTATCTAACCAAAGAGAATAATCTAGTAAGCTTCAAGACTTTTTTTTTTTTCAATTTATGTAAAAGTTTGAAGCTTGAGGATCCAAAAACTTATAAATTTTCTCTGAGTAAATTCAGGGATGAAAAATTCAATTTTTTATAAGTGATAATTACACTATCGAACTTTAACACTAAATAATAATAACATATTCAATATAATTTTATAAGTAAAAATTTATAACGAGTGATATCTAGTTTATTCTGCTTTTCAGTTTTTGAAACGAGGGTTTCCAGGAAACAGCCTCTCTACTTTTAGGAGGTAGTGGTAAGGTCTGCGTATATTCTACCCTCTCCAAGATATGTTGTATTGTTATTATTGATATATATGTATGTAAATTTTATTTTTACTTCTACAACAACAACAATAACATATCCAGTCGAATCCTACAAGTGGGGTCTGGGGAGGGTGTGATGTACGCAGACCTTACCGCTATCTCATAGAAGTAGAGAGGCTATTTTTTATAAACCCTCATCTCAAAACCCAAAAGCAGAGAAGAAACTAGATATGACAAAAAACAGTATGTAAAGATGAAAAGAGTGATAAAAGTAGCACACAATACGACATATACTGCGAACACAAGATTACCCCTGCCCAACTACCCTACTAGACCCCGAAACCAAGCATCACCTAAACCTACCAATTAACCCGCTATTCTTATACGCGACCGCCACGTCTTTCTATCTAGGGTCATGTCTTCAGTAAGATCAAGTTTCGCCATATCATGTCTAATCACCTTACCCCAGTACTTCTTTGGTCTACCTCTACCTCTCCGAGTAGCTTCCACAGTCAGTTTCTCACATCTCCTAACAGGAGCATCTGTACTCCTTCTCTGCACACTTCTACGAAGATAAAATAAATATTCCCATAATAGTCTTTATGTTTCAAATAAATAAATTTTTCGTTCTACGTTAAAGACCTTCTCACCCCCTAAAAGCATTCACATTTGAATCCTTAAATAAATACAACATATTTTTTCCTAGAACAAATCCCATCATTTCTTCAACACATTTAAAAGAAAGTAAAAAACAGATAAATTTTTTAAATTGCCTCGCCTCGCATGATAATTTTTTCCCATTTTCAGTCTGTTCCACCCCAACCTTATATAGACTCGGTTCGTAGAAACTTTTAAGTTTTTTTTTTTAAAATTGAGTTTAATATGAAAATAAAATTTATAACATTTTTCCTCATTTTTCACTAATTAACATCTCAACAACTAATTAACTAATTTTAGTTAATATTCCAATAGTTGTTTCTTGATCGCTAATTTAACTATTTTTCATTAAGTTACAGTAGTTAATAATTTATTGGACACATCTAGTTTATATTTTAGAAAAGAAGTTACAATTGAAGTAAAAGTTTAAAATAAAAAGTTTATATCTTTAAGTTTTACTAAAACAAAAAGACAAGTCGGTGTACTAAAGCTTCTGCTATTAATGGCGGAGTCACATAGGTATTAGGGAGTTCATCGATCTGAACCCCCTTCGATGGAAAATTATATTATTTTGTTAACAGTTTGGTAACTTTTTCTTCAATAGAAATGGTCCATCATATAGGTGTACATCTTACATAAAGACATGACATTTTTGTGAAAGTAGCATCAGCATCATGTGATAGCTTAGTACTTTTGAAGGACTAAAGATTCTAGTGGATCGATATATATCAACGATGACAAAAATACATAAAATTCAATAAAATTAACATAAAATTTTTCACATGAAAAATGATCATATTTGCGCCTGTACTATATTTAAAATTGAGCAACTTATTATTAAACTTGCAAAAATCTAAGTCCGTGACACTATGTACTATAAATTGGTTAGCCATCACATGCCATCCATAATCTCTTCTCATTTTCAAATCCCTCCAACTCTATAAATTGACCCCATTTGCAAGCTTTTCCCATTGGCCAGAATTTGGAGTGTCCAGTGACTTTTTATTAATAATATAATTAAAAAAATTTCAAGAAAAATAAGTACAAGCAAGGGGGACTAGGCCTTACCAATTCTAATGAGCCAAGATACTTCTACTGATTAAATGCATGAAGAAAAAAAGAGCTAGAGAGAACTGAGTAACACCTCGTGTTACGATCGAAATAATTAAATGTCATGTGGAAGCTAGCAAATCAAACCTCGAATGACCATGAGAAAGAAAACAAGCAAGAAATATACCAAAAGAGATAAATATTTAACGTGATTCCGTCCACCAGCCTACATCTACAGGAGGAGATGACCAATCAACTATATAAAAGAGAGTACACTATATCAAGAGAAATAACCTTGTAAATTCACTCAGAATGCTTGCAAAAATTTTGACCTAACACATGCATCTAAAAAAATTTCTCTTTACCCAAAACTCTCAAAGTCTCCTCTCGATCTCTAGGATTACGTTGTGAATGTTACTAAGTTAGAAGAGATAAACCTCTATTTATATATTAAGTCATAAACCTTTTTTTATTAAGTCACCGATTATGAAAATTTCTATTTTTCATTTTTTAAAGAAAAATTCAATCATGATGATAAACTCAGGGTAAACTAAAGTTTATGGTGCGTGGGAATGGAGGTTCGTTATCTTCACAAAAAAACAATAACTACGCCTCAGTTCTAAATAAACTGTGGTTGAATGTATGAGTCTTCACATCTTAACTCATCCAGTCCAATATCAAACCACACTCAACTAAATATTAACAATAGTTAAATCGACTAACTAATAGAATTCCAAACATAAGTTACTTTTCATAAATATGGAGGGAGATGGTAAAGCCCCGGGGGTTTTATCTGAATGAAAAATTACATTGTTTATACATGATTATAATTATTTTCGATATAATTGTTTTCCATGTATAATGATCAAGAACCCCCTTCGACTTCTTCATATAATATTAAACCTAGTAAATTAAATGAGTTGAGGTAGAATACCAAACTCAAACCACTAGTTCAAATTCTGAATCCGTCTCTCTGGACTCTCACTTATCAAAGGAATTCCAGAGCACACCAAGATCAACATTTCCTCCAGAAATTACAATGCCAATATGATTGCATTCACTATAGGCTGGATCTTTTCGAAAAGTATCCGAAAGAACAGCAGCAAGGCCAATAGCTCCACTTGGTTCCACTGCAATCTTCAGAATTTCATAGCAAAGTTTCATAGCTTGTATTATCTCTGTATCATCAACAACTATGATCTCATCCACGAGATCGCGGACAATAGGCCTGTTTGACAGTAAAGATAAACGCCAGATATCCAAGAAACGTTTGATTTTGATGACAGTAGTTTAGAGGAGGAGGAGCTCGAGGACTTTACCATGTGAGATCTCCAAGAAAAGCTCGAAGGCCATCTGCAATAGTGTTCACTTGAGATAACTTAGTAATCCTACCATTACTCTTCGATCGGAAAGCATCATTTGCTCCCATTGGTTCGGCAGCCAGAATGCGAACGGCAGGATTAATGGCCTTGGCAGCCAATGCAACTACCGATATCATACCACCTCCTTCACTCCGAACCAGAAAATGAGGCTGATATACAAATTAAAATTTCATGAAAACGTGTATCAAAGTCTTAAGATTGTCAAGTTACCGCTGATTGGGACTATTAGTGTGTCAATTTCCGAAGCTTGTTCCAGAAACTCCAGAGATACTGTACCCTGCCCACTGTAAAGACCACAAAAGAACATATTAAATGGAGAAATATTGACTAGTAGAGATCATTCTGTCTAGATTCCAAGCAGAAAACGTGTTACCTTATAATGCGCCCATCATTAGAGGATGGAATAAGAACAGCACCTGTGTCTTGCAACACCTTGTTTGCAGTATCCTCTTGAGACTGCATCGATGGCTCACTGAAGATAACCTGACCACCGTAACGTTTGACATTTGCTACTTTGAATTTTGGAGCATTTTTGGGTATAACTATATATGTAGGGATGCCCCGGAGTTTTGCAGCCAAAGAAAGAGCTGCAGCATGATTTCCACTAAATTCGACGGGAAGTAGATTAGGGGATAATCCAATAAAAATAGTTTTACCATATAAACAAGAAAGCTCTGAACGAACCTGCTATGAGTTACAACTCCTTTAGTGGCCAAATCATCATCAAGTGAAAAAACAGCATTGCATGCCCCTCGGAATTTAAAAGCTCCCCTGATAAATTGCATGAACAAATAGAAGCGAAAAATAGCAGAAACTTTCGTTCACTACAACGCACTTGTATACGAACTACATTGAAAAAAATCCCTTCCATTCGCTTCTCACCCCTTCTGAAAGCATTCACATTTAAAGTATAGCTTTCTTCCAGCAATAGCATCTAAAGTGTGTGAGGTGAAGACAGGCGTTTGCTGCACAAAGGGCCTGATTCGTACTTGAGCTTCCCTGATGGAAGAGATATCAGCAGCATAACTGTCACTTGATTTTTTCAGTTCCATCAGTAGTTACTATGGAAATCAACAATCGTGAAGCTGAAAACATGTGAAATTTTTTGATGTCAGTCCAGGGAAGATCAAAAAGCAAAAATACCAAACAAGGTGGAATTTCTCAAGTCTATCCAGTGAAAAACTGAAGATGTAAGACGAAATATATAATCATTAGTTAACTTCGAGAACAGTCAAAAGAATCATATGCTTCCATACAACAACATACCCAGTGAAATCCCACAAGGGGGGTCTGGGGAGGGTAGAATGTACGCAGATCTTACCACTACCTCATAGATGTAGAGAGGCTGTTTCCTGGAATCATATGCTTCCATGAAAAAACAATAATATCGTACAACGTGACAAATTTTGTGAACTTGGCATGGGGAATCAAACATGACACCAATATTTGCCTTTGGAACACAGGGCGCTCAGTGTCCCAAAGGACTTCAACGAACTTCAGCCTGAACTAGTTATATTAGCCAATCAATCAACTAGGCCTTAACACCCAAACTAGTTGGGATCTGCTATATGGATCCTCTATATTGGAAAATCCATAAATACGGTTGACGAGCGGATTTAAAAATTTTGTGGCTAAAACTGGAATATTTTGTGTGTAGAAAAAGGTGATTAAAAAGTGATTTTGTCTGAAAATTATCAGCACTTGATTATGCCTCGATCCAATTGATGAGTTACTGTCTATAACTATGCTATATTTAAAAATGAATTCATAACAATACTTAGAAAACTCGTTATGTCCTTGACATAGATGATCTCGTCAGCCAATTAATCAAACGCAATCTCAAATATGTACCAAGTACCTGAAGTGGAATTAAAACACCCACCCACACACACATATATAAAGGAACCTGTAAAGCTATGAAGTAAGTAAATTTTAACCTGAAGTTTAAACTGACGAGAGCTTCGCTATCGGCTCAACTAAAGTTTCAGCCCCTTCCTTCAAGCAAAAAAGTTTGTTTTCAAAGAGATAAGAGCTCTCATACCCTAATATACCTCATCTACTTATATGTGGGATAAGAATATATAAATGGTTCTATTCCACTTTTCACTCTAATGAATTATTTACCTAATATAGAAACACAGCTACAATATCAAGAATACATAGCTTATAGTTTTAAAATATTACCAAATACAGCATTAGTTACCATTTTTAAGCTTAAAACACTCCTTGTATCTATCAGTTGACTCTTTTACTCAATCTCACAATATAGGATATAACACGCATTTATTGATACGAGTATCACTAATGACACATGAATCAAATTTTGTCCGAAATAATGACAGAGTGGAACAGCAAGTATAATCTATTCAAAAATGCCAAAGAAAAACAATGTTACCTTATAATGTGCCCATCATTAGCGGAAGGACTAAGAACATCACCAGTGTCTTGCAATACCTTGTTTGCAGTATGTTCTCGGGACTGCATCGATGGCTCACTCCAGATAACCTGACCACCGTAACGTTTGAAATTCTCAACTTAGCTGAATCAACTCAAGAAACCATTTGGGTCCATGAAAAACACACTCAACTTCAGATAATTTTTACACCCATTACAGCAAATTAAAAAAGTTACTAGAATCAAGAACAGTATCATGGATAGTAGCACTGAAAATAGAAAGAAAAATAAGAAGGAAAGAACGAACCTTTATGGGTGGCAAGAACTTACAGTCTCTGAGCAGAACGATACCCCAATACTCGTAGCTAAAAACACAGAAATTGGTTCAATATTGGATGGAACTTCCATACCAAGTGTAATCCCACATGTGCGGTGTAGGAATGGTAGAGTGTACACATACCTCGTGGAGGTAGAGAGGTTGCTTCTAAAAGGCCCTCGGCTCAAGAGAAGCAAAGCAAGCAGTTGTAAAAGAGGAAAAATGACAACGGAGTAAAATGACAACCAATAAGCAAAGCAGTCTACGAGCGTTCACAACAAAATAATGTGAAAGAAAAATCAAAGAACAAGAAACTACAAGAATAAATGAATCATATAAAAGTTTGTACAATGAGGTGAGAGATAAAGAGTTTCTCATTTATTAATGGAATTCCAAAGCACACCAAGATCAACATTGCCTCCAGAAATTACAATCCCAATATGATTGCATTCACTATAGGCTGGATTTTTTCGAAAAGTATCAGAGAGAACAGCTGCAAGGCCAATAGCTCCACTTGGTTCCACTGCGATCTTTAGAATTTCATAGCAAAGCCTCATAGCTTGTATTATCTCTTCATCATCAACAATTATGACATCATCCACGAAATCACGGACAATAGGCCTGTTTGACGGTAAAGGTAAATGCCTGATATCATTTGTCAAATTGACTTGTCAGCAAAACAAAGTTATCAAGGGTGTGTTTGGTACGATGAAACTCATTTTCGAGGAAAATGTTTACCTCGGGAAGTCATTTTCTGATGTACAGTTACAAGAAAGTTCTCCATCAAAATGGGAGAAATGACTTCCCTCCGTAGAACTATCGCGTGTAACTTCATAACATACTTGCTCCAACGAACACCTAGACATTATAATTGATCTTTGCCATTTAAAAGTTTTCATCACTCTCTGAATTGCCACTATTATTTATAAATTTTTTTCCCGATTAACATTTTCCATTCACCAATGAAACACAAAAAATTCAGGAAATAATTTTCCAATAAAACATTTCCTGTAGAAAATGACTTCCATCATAATAAAACACACTCTAAATGTAAAAGGCCTTACAACGCTTGATTGAGAATTAGCTTAGAAGTGCAAGAAGGGAACTAGGGGGTAGAAGGGTTTCGGGAAAAAGGACCAAGAGGCTTCTTTAATGCAGGGGTAAATACACCAAAAGAGAAAACCAAAAAATTCTGTTGCATGGACTCTCCAAAGATGTTGCCAAGTTCGGGTCGGAACCTCAAAAAAAGCATTCCCGACAGTATTTGTGAAGAATCCAAGCAACACAGCTAAAAAAAATAGCACATTCTCTAAATCATTGAGCTATGTGATCTTGCCGCCAACAAATCTTTGATTTTGACTGCGTAAAGCTCCAAATAGGCACACAGTAATTTAGAGTAGAAGGAGATCTAACACTTTACCATGTGAGATCTCCAAGAAAAGCTCGAAGCCCATCGGCAATAGTGTTGACCTCAGATAGCTTAGTGATCCTGCCATTGATCTTCGACTGGAAAGCATCATCCGCTCCCATTGGTTCGGCAGCAAAAATGCGAATGGTGGGATTAATGGCCTTGGCAGCCAACGCAACTCCCGATATCAGACCACCACCTTCATACCGTACCAGAAATTGAGGTTGATCTACTACTTAAAATTTGAAGAAAATTATATATCAAAGTCTTTAAGGAGTTGATTTACCGCTAATTGGGACTATTAAGGTGTCAATTCCGGAAACCTGTTCCAGAAGCTCCAGTGTTATTGTACCCTGCCCACTGTAAAGACCACAAAAAAACATACCAAATGTAGAAATCCTCATTAGCAAAGATCATTCTATCTAGATTCCTAGCAAGAAGGTTCACATTTTCGGATACAGTATATTTTGGAATATCAAGAACTACTTTTGCATACATTTCAAATAGAAGTTCAAGGTTGACTTGGAATAGTTCATAATGAAACTGCTGCAACTGTCGAGAAAGGTGAAACCATCATGTAGAAGGATCATTTACACATAAAGTGAGATGTAGGGCTCAGTTTGTCTTGGACAGGAGATGGAATTTTAATAAAGCACATGCATACTCTAATGCTTCTTTGGGGGCTTTTGAGCTCCTCTCAATCTTTTTTGTAGTGGAGAAAGAGGAAGTACCAAGTATGTTTTATTAAAAAATAACATAGAAGAACAATGCTACCTTATAATGCGCCCATCATTATAGGGATGAATAAGAACAGCACCAGTATCTTGCAACAGCTTGTTTGCAGTATCCTCTCGGGACTGCATCGATGGTTCACTCCAGATAACCTGACCACCGTAACGTTTGACATTCTCAACTTTGCATTTTGGAGCATTTTTTGGTATAACTATATATGCAGGGATGCCCCTTAGTTTTGCAGCCAAAGCAAGAGCTGCAGCATGATTTCCACTAAATTCAACAGGAAGTAGATCAGGAAATGATCCAGAAAGTAAATAAAAATAGTATACAATAGAAACCACAAAAATCTGAACGAACCTGCTATGAGTTACAACTCCTTTAGCAGCTTGATCATCATGAAGTGAATAAATAGCATTGCATGCTCCTCGGAATTTAAAAGCTCCCCTGATAAATTGCACAAACAAATGGCCCTTAATTAGAACTTTTAGAAGCAAAAAGTTGCAGAAACTCTAGTTCTCTACAACACACCTATACAGGAAAACTACTTTCAAAGAGATCCTTCCATTCTATGTTAAAGAACTTCTCACCCCTTCTGAAAGCATTCACATTTGAAGTACAACTTTCTTCGAGCAATAGAATCTAAAGTTTCTGATGTGAGGACAGGAGTTTTGTGCGCAAAGGGCTCGATACGTACTTGAGCTTGTCTGATGGAAGAGATATCAGCGGCATAATCGTCACTAGATATTGAGCGGTTTGGTTCCATCAATATTACTATGCAAGTCAAACTCCAAAAACTGAAAACATGTGGAATTTATCATGTCAATCCAGGGAAGGACAAAGTATCTAACAAGGTCGAATCCCTCAAATCTATCCAGTGACGATCTAAGACGAGAATATATAATCAGTCGACTCTGAGAAGAGAACATAGGAATAATACATTTCCAATTTTTTTTTTAAAAAAAGAATAATATCATAAAACATGACAAATTTTGTGACTTGTCCAGGGAAATCAAACGTGATACCCATATTTTCTTACGAAACAAAGGATACTCGCTGTCCCAAATGACTTCAATGTACTGAATTCAGATTTATCAGTCTTTTAACCTCGTTGCCCACAAAGCGAACGAACTGTCTTTGGCTCCCTTCAAAGTCAGTTGAAGCATCAAACGATTTGGGATCCATGAAAAAGAAAAACACAACTTTGGATAACCCCAAAATACAGGTAAATGGTAAATCATTTGTCTTCTCGGACTTTCCAAAAATGTTGTCGCACCCCTATCAAATCCTTCAAATATACACTATATTTGGAGGATCCAACACGCATCCGACGATATTTTTGAAGAGTCTTAGCGTCCTAACCTATAACTCAATCATCACATACTCATAACATAACTCTACATCCACTGCCTTAAACTCAACCCCTCAATGAGATTACCATCTTGCCCATCACCAACAAACAAGACGCAGATACACAGACCCAGGGACAGGTAGCATATATCATGGGATTTCACCAAAACACAGTCGAATTGGTCCAAATCATGTACACTCCAAAAACGATGTGCTTTTCTTTTTTGGCAACTCTTCAATACCAACTTTCTCCATGACATGTTTAAAACCACAAGATTAAACGACATTTTGGTACATTCCACATTTCTTTAGTTTAAGACCAGAAGATTTTAAAGTCTATCTTTAGTTTCCTTACTTTCTTTTCAAGTTAAAACCACACAAACAAATCGAAATGGAGGGAGCGTATGCATTAAGAAATCACTAAATACTTGCACTTGAGACCATAAATATTAGAATCCAGGTTCAAATAGTAGCTTCCTCTCCACTAACAGACCACTTAACCAAAACAAGCATATCTCAATACACTATTATCTTCTTATCAAAAAATTGAAAATAAAAAAGGTAACTTTTTCATATATAAACAACAACAACTAGAGAATCTTACTAATTCACTTGGTTAGCTACCTCAACTCCCCCACCCCCGCTTCACGAAGGGTGTTCATACTTTTAGAACATAGGTGGGTGATTTTGTATCCAAGGGTGTTCAACAATCAACATACCTATACTTTAACCTATATATTCGAAAAAGTTGTGTTTGAACACTCTCGGGTAAATATAGCTCCGCCTCTGCCCCAACCACCCCCAATTTCTCCTTTTTATAAAAAACAAGAACTGAAATAGCACAATCAATCAAGGTGAGTTTCCCTTCAGAATCAACTGAATCAACTCAAGAAACCATTTGGGTCCATGGATAAGCACAAACCAAACTGCAGAAAATTATAAAATTTACTAAAATCAAGAATCAGCATGAAAGAAATAAGAAGGAAATTTAAAGAACAAACCTTTTTTGGGAGACAGATACCCAATCCTCAGTAGCTAAAAAAACACTATACTCAACAAGTCCCACCTAATTCATGATTATTTTTTTAATAATATTTGAAACTTAGAGTAAGTGTTATGTTAGTAAAAATTATTTTCATTAGGAAATTAATAATTTATTAGACTATTTTTATTTAATAAATATTTTTAAAAAATTAAATCTAATTTAAAAATGAAATCTTTTTCTTCAATTTGTTATTTTGATTCTCTTTAGACACTACAGGACATATTATCATTTTTTTCGGATCAACTTGCACATACCTTAACTAATTTCATAGAATACCTACTGTCTATATTATCATTCTTATACCGATGTTTACACAATCTGCTTTCCGCGATGATGTTTGTAATTTCTCTTTAAATTTGAAAAGGATTTTATGTACTTCAAGGAAATAAGGCTTTATGGCATTTTATGTATCATCAATCCCTTTTAATATCATGTCGCACATGCATAAGTCAAGAAATGATTCAATCTATATATACATAAAAAGTTTTACCAAGAATAAACAAGATGTATGTAAACTCTTTGGGGTTCCTCCGAGCCTCTTTCGAAGGAAAATCATACAAAAAAAATTAGAGCTTAAAAGAACTATATTTTATCATCTAATATCAAACAGCTATGAAGACTCACCTTGTGCAATTTTGTCATAATTTATGCAATTTTTTCAAGACAATTTGTTCACACCTTAACTAATTTAATAGAATACCATTATCTCCCGCTAATATTAGTACCAGATTATACTTGTCCAGATTACCATACTTGTCCAGATTACCACTCTCGTATATCACGTGCTTTACAAAAATAAGGTTCGATGACACTCTATGTGCCATCAATTCCCATATTACCACTCTCGTATATCACGTGCTTTACAAAAATAAGGTTCGATGACACACTATATGCCATCAATTCATTTCAATATTTCGTTATACATACGAATAACTTCACAGCCAAAAAATATGCACCAGCCGGGAATCGAACCCGGGTCTGTACCGTGGCAGGGTACTATTCTACCACTAGACCACTGGTGCTTCTTGTTTGATGGAAGGGGGCTTAATGGAGATAATCTAATTGAATTCAACAACAATTATAACACATCATAAGTGGAGTTTGAAGTATGCATAATGTATGTCGGTCTTACCTTATCTCGTACAGGTAGAGAAGTTAACCCTTAAGTCAAAATAAATAAAATATTTTTAAATTAATTTTAAAAAATGCAGTATAATTCTATTTGAAGTCATTTTTATTTATTTTTCTCAATATAAATATTTTACTTGATTAATCTTTGAATTAAGTTATTGTTGAAGAAAAAGTAACTTATATTTTAAAATTAGATAATAAGTACATAAAATGCAAGTTTTACATTTCATGAAGTTACACATACAATAATAATAATAATCTATTAATGTAATTATATAAATGAGATATAAAATAAATAAAAATGTATATTGATGTTGCTTCTATTTTGAAAGATAGAAATTTTATTTCCAATAAATTCTTGGTTTAAAAAGAAATATTTCCAAGTAGTTTGGAAAAAGAAATAGAAAGTGAATCAATATTTATATACTCTATGGTCAATATATCTAATTTTTAGTTTATTCAAATGCTAATTTATTTTCATTTCTGAACTAAAATCCCACATATTTAGAGTATACAATAAAATTATTTTAATTCCTCATATTTTTATCTGGACTAAATTTTCATTGTCACCATTTCGTTATAAGATTCCTCCCTTTTTTAATTCTATATTCAAATCAAGAAATGAATACGATTTTGATAATTATCGCTTCATTTAGAGTCCGTTTCGTTATCAGGACTAAATCATTATTATCACTATTTCGTTATAAGCTTCCTCTCTTCTTCGAATACAATCTTGATAAGCATCCATTACCTAAAGGTTATTTACATTAAACTCGATATAAAATTTGAGATTCTAGTTATTTCGTATTTTGATCATTATATGAATGTAATCCTATTATCAGTCGATCATACTTTTGGAATTATAAATACAAAATATTTTTGTTTTGAACCAAATAAATCTCTCAATAGATTTTACATGACGTAAATTTAGATTTGTCGAATCAGTAAATTACGAACTTTAAATACTCCTCGATAAGTGAGAAAATGTAGGACCATGTGGCAGACCTTTAATATTAATCTGAAAGTACATTAAATACATAGTATTGGCATTTTAAATTGTAAATTCCTAAGTCCCTCTTGTGATTTTTCACATTATCAACTCCATATTTCATCACAATGCCCAACATAAATAAA
>JAPFFP010000103.1:2590798-2612788 GCA_026153255.1 Solanum medicagineum
ATAATAATAAAACAAACCTATACCAAAAATAAAGTATGGGAACCAATATAGATATCCATTAGTACCATTACATAAGTGGACCTACTTCCTATTACCAATGCCAGTAGATATGGTCAAATAATTATATTTTACATAATTATACGACATAAACTTTGGCTATGTGGCCTGGAGGGAAGAAAGAGGCGAATTGCATATGTATACTTGTCAAATTGTATGCGTATATTTGTCAAATAATTATATATGTGTAACTAATATACATATGTATTTGTATATTTGACAAGTGAGATTGGGAGAGGAAGGAGAGAGGCGAGCGACATCAAGAGAGGGAGGAGAGAAGTGAGTAGAGAGGACAGAGAGTGGAGAGAGGCGAATTGTATAGATAAATCTGTCGAATTGACCATATATACGTGGCTAGTATACATACGTAACTGTATATTTGACAAGAAATTATAGAGAGAGAGAGGAGAGAGGCGAGAGAGAAAGAGAAAAGAGAGGAAATAGCAACAAAACTCTAACTATAGCAACAAAATCCTAGCTATAATCATAAATTCTAATTTTTTCAAACTATAGTTGTATAAGGTAAATACATATCATATGTTTGACTAATTACGTTATTTTTCCTAATAAAATTTTGAGTTGAAAAAAATTAAGATCAAAAGATATTATAACAATTATAATATTGATTTCTATAATTTTATAGATTTATTTTGAGAATAATTTTGAGGGTCTCTGAATTTTATCTTAAATTTGATAGATTTATTTTGTTTTTTTTAATTATTACTTGATAGAATAATTTTGCTCCATGTCAATTGCATGAGCACTTTTTCCTCAGCAAATACAACAGACAATTTTGTATGTATTGTGTACCTTGAAAACTGTGTCAATTTAATCTCAATATTATTGGCTCTGTGAAATTTATCTTTTATCAGTTTATTAGTAAATTGAAAAATGGTCCCTTTTGTTTGGAATAAAATACAAAATACTTCCTCCTTTTAAAAAAAATGATCAAATTTAGCAAAAACTCATATTTAAAGATAGGAGTATGTAAAAATTGAACCGATGATAAATCGAACTGATAAAAATATTATTGGGTTATTGTTAACAGGTTATTAGGTTATCGGTTTTTTGATGGTTTTGAAAAAAAGGATTATTGGGTTATCGAGTCGATATCGATTTTTACTATTGGGTAAATCGATAACCCAATAAGATTATAACAATTTACTATTTTATCATATCATAAATATTAAGTATTAGTGATTTAATAGTAATAGGACACTATAACAATACTTTACATATTTTAATCTTTATAGTACTTAAGTGATTAGTTATCCGTTTTAGTATTTTAGTTTGTAATTAACTAATTATAACTTTTGCAAGTTTGTAAACATCATCTTCATGCTCTATCTGCTTTTTATTAATGCAATTCTCATTATCATTCTTATCGGGTAAATCGAAAACTGAACCGTTAAATACTTAAAATCGATAAAAAAATATTTTATTGATTTCTTATTGATTTAGCATATTTAAAAACCAAAAATTGATAAACCAAACCGACTGATGCACACCCTATTTAAAGATACAATTTTGGTTCTTAATATAGAGTCTTTGTGCTATGTTTGATTTATATTTTAATGTCTACTATGATTTTTTGTGTTATGATTTCTAGAATTTGCCAGGTCGTTTTTTGGTGTTTATGATTTAATTTTATCAATCGAATTTGTTAAATATTTGACGAAAATTAAAAAATGCTCATTTTAACAAATTTACTTGAGGACTATTTTGAATTTACCCCAAATATAAGAGACCATTTTTGACATTTTCTCATCAATTTACTATTCAAAATATCCGAATAAGCAAACATATATTATGTAATTTTCTAAAATAGCTATAGGTTGAATTAATTATAGCTCGTGACAAACATGTAGTTGTAATTATAGTTTGAGTTTTGTATAATTTGTGCGTTTTATACAAATATTGTGTATGATTATACAAAAGTTGTGCGCGAATCAAATTTTATAGAGAAATATACAAACATTGCAAACTGTATAATGAATTATACAAATGACGTGCATGAATTGTATAACAAAATATATAAACGTTATACGAAAACTGTGAATTATCAAATACTGCTATAAGTACAAGTATGACATGTAATTATCCAAACTATAGTTATGAAACATAATTAAGGTACTTTGAGTAGTTATATACGAATATTCCTCAAAAATATACTACTCTCTTCGATTTTTTTTAGTTCTTCTAAAAAAATTATTTTACCATAATAAAAAATAATTTAATTTTTACCTAAATCATTTACAGCCATATAAGCATCTACAAATTATTTTAGGATCACAAGTTTCAAAAAATTACTTTTTTTTCTTGTATATTGTGCGAAATCAAACAGTGTCACGTAAAATAAAATGAAAAAAATAAATTTTTATTTTTTCAAAAAAGAATCACATGAGTCCCTTACTCTTCCATTAAATTCTTGTATTGAACACAAATCTATATATATACACACAACAATAATTGTACTACACACATCAATGCAAAAAAAGAAGAAGTTTCATAAAACCACTCCATATGGTTGCATTCTTGATTTCCTCTTTTGACTCTCTCTAATGGTGGAGAAATCTCAAGATTTAAACTTTGTAAAGAAAAGGGTATGATTTATTTTTCTCCTTTTTTTAATTTTTTTTTTCAAAGTTTGGTTTTTTGTGTTTCATTAGTTGTGATGCTTAAAAAAAAAGATTACTTTTTTAATGCTAATATTTTGTTTTCAAAGAAAAAGCTCAAGTTGGGTTAAGCTCAAAATGGAAGAGTTTGTTTTTAAGCACAAGATCAAGAAATTAGTATTCTATCACTTTATTTATTTGTCTGATTTTGATTTGGCACGAAATTTAAAGTTTTGGTGTTTTTTATGTTTTATTACTTGTGATGCTTAAAAAAAAAGATTACTTTTTTAATGCTAATATTTTGCTTCAAAGAAAAAGCTCAAGTTGGCTTAAGCTCAAAATGCAAGAGTTTGTTCTTAAGCACAATATCAAGAAATTAGTATTCCATCACATTCAGTTTGTTTGTCTGATTTTGATTTGATACGGAATTTAAGAAAATAAAGAATAATGTATAGAACTATGGTTTTTTATCTTGTGGTTTAGACATGTCGCGTAGGAAATTCAAATAGAGTATTGCCAACAAAAGGTAAAAAGAAAGTTTGGAAAATTAGACAAATAAATTGAAACGAAAACGATGGAGCATTCAATTTGTCCTGTTTTATTCTGTGTTTTTTTTTTTTTCAATATTTAGGTACTAGCTCAAAAACCCAACTGGATAAATTATTCTTTAAGCTCTCGTTTGGTCATAGATTATGAAAGTTGAATCTTGAATATTTGAGTTTTTAAAGTTGTGATATTGAAATTTGAATTTCTTTTTGGACATGCATTTATTTGGAAAATTTAAAATTTTTTGTGTGGAATTCCTAAAAGCTAGTCTGAGCTGATTTTTGGGAATTTAAAAATATTTGAAGATCACATTTTCAAAATCTGATCAAATTTTATAATCAAAAAGATATTTGAAGATAAATTTTCAAAATTTATAGTCAAACGCTAGTTGATATTCAGGCACAAGCTCAAAAATTGAGAATTTTCTTTAATTTTCCTCCATTAGTACTCATATATCCTCAAAGTTCACTTTTTTTTTTTTGGGTTATTTGTGTTTATGTATTACTTTTGACTAATATAATATCAAAGATTTCTGTTTTTGACCAAAAGTTGAAATCTTGAAAGGTAATTATTGTAACATTTTGATTCATCACTTTCAATTAATCCTAAAGTTGGAGTCTTTTTGTTTGCATCAAAGTGATATGACTTTTCTTTTTGTAATTTAGTTACATGGATAATTACCACTTTTCCCTTTTTCCACTTTTTTGCCAAGATCAATGAACTTCGTCTGCTTATGGCGCTTGATTTTTGAGACGAGAATTTTTTGAAAATAGTCTCTCTATCTTTGTGAGGCAGTGGTAAGGTCTGCGTACATTTTTATCCTCCCGAAATCCCACTTGTGGATTCCACTGGGTATGTTGTTGTTGTTGTCATCAATGAACTTTGTCTGCTTATGGGGCTTGATCTTTGAGACGAGGGCTTTTCGGAAACAACCCTATCTCTATAGGTAGTGATAAGGTCAGTGTACATTTTTACCCTCCCAGACTCCATTTGTGGGTATGTTGATATTGTTATCAATGAACTTTGTGTACTTTAGTGGCTTATGGTTAGATTTCAGTTGAATATGACAAGTGCATGTGTCTTTAGCTATTTTTAAGGAACTTTAACTTAACTTCAAGAATTCTTTATGAATTTTTAATTTTAATCTTTAGTTTTATATTATAAAGTTTGTAGATCTCCACACTTGACTGACCAGCACATGGTATTCTAAGATAGTTGACCTTTTCATTTTTTTTAATTTCAGGTTAGATTCACACCACATCTTTTGAGCTTTATAATTCTTTGTAATTAATTAGTATATATCTATAGCTTGTTACATGAAAAGTGCCATAAAAAAAGGTGAGTGTTTGCAAATAGAATGATTCTGTGGTTTGTTTGATGAGTGATTAGATCTTGTCTAGTTCTAAGTTGCGTGGACTCTTCACTTTCAATACCGCACCCATGTCAGATTCTCTAAAATTACATTATTTTGGCGAATCCGACGGGTACCCACTGACATTTTTGAAGGATTCGACCAACATAGGTCTAGTTGATTTGTGTTAAATGAGTTTTTGAAGTGATATCTTTATAGTTGTCTTTATTAGGGACCATTTTTGTTGGTAGGCCTACATGCTAATTGATAGATACTGTTAAATCAACTATTCAAATATACTTGAGTTTATATTTTTTGTGGCCGGAGGTCTTTCGGAAAAAGTTTCTTTGACTCCATGACATAAGGGTAAGGTTTTCGGAAAAAAGTTTCTTTTAACTGTATGATGTAGGGGTAAGGTTTTCGTACTACTCTGCGCTCCTTAGCCACTCGTCATGGGGTCACATTTGTTGTTGTTTGTTTTTCTATTGTAGCATGCAGGTTTGAATGTGTTTTCTTCAGATAAGATTCTGCTTGATTATTTTTACCATGTTGGTAATTCAAACTCTTTTAGTTTCGAAAGCTTTGCATAAAGAGCCGGTTAGATATATTGTTTATTCTTTCTAGCCGGTATACATAAATTATACGTTGTTATACACATTATACATTAGTCGGCTATTTTGATTTTAAGTGGTTGAGTGAGTGACTATTTAGGTATGGTTGTTTGAAGTTATTCGAAGACTTGTGAGTACTAACGAAGCTTTGCATTTTGCAGATCTAACTTTGAGTTGGAGAAGTGCAAATTCTTCTCCTTTTGGTAAGTTTCAACATTATGTTTGTACCATTTTGGTGGTTTCTTTGTAGGATGTGGAAATGTGGATGTTGAAAGTAGCTTTTCGAATATTTTCTTTCTCTTTTTTGTGGTTTCTTTCAATTTGATGGTGACATGAACTGAGCTTAAATGAATAGTATGTATTCATATAGCCGACCCTAACTTGTATGGGACTGAGGGTAGTTGTTGTTTTGTCTCTTCTTTTGTGTGTGTTTTTTGTTCGATAGTGTTTGTTCATTGCATCTAAAGATGCTATAGGTTGTTGTTAAGTGTTGCTTCTTTTGCATCCGAGGATCATTTTCTAGCGTAATTTCATTGGTTTTTTTGTCTTGTGTATTCGTCAAGTTGATCAACTTGTGATATCGTTGACTGCTAAGGTTCTTGTAATCTGTATCAGATCTTTTAGATTTTAAGCAGTTTGTTGAAGAACATACTTTTTTCCAAGAAAATTCAGAGTTAAGTTCCTTCTGACATTACATCAATAGCACTTTAACAATTACCGCGATGTGACACATGAAAATACATTTGTTTTCCGATTTCTATAGTTCATTCGCTCCCCTGTTGCATCATAAGTTACCTCTCTCAGAAACCTGTTGATAGTTATTGGCTAATTGCTGCACTGCTTTTCTATTAGTTGTCATGTTTTCTTTACTGTCGTTTTTCCTTTCTATTGCTCCTTTTATTTGCTTCCCTTAAGCTTAGGGTCTTTCAAAAACAACCTCTCTACCTCCACGAGGTAGGGGGAATGATTTGTATACGCTCTACCCTCCCCGTACCCCACTTTATGGGATTTCACTATGTTGTTATTGAATCAGATATCGTTACCCTGTTTGTTTTCATCTTAATGTAGTGCCTTACTGCCTTCTTCGCCCGAATGGTTCTCAACTTCTAATTTAAATGTTTTATTTTTATCTCCATATTAAGTTTTACTATGCTTTATATCTCTCAGGTGCTGCTGCCATCTTCAATATCTGTCAGTTTTACGCATTCTCAACGAGAATCTCTGAAGATGATCTTAAACAATCTGAAGTTAGGTGTTGAAGTTGTTGGAGCACATAACCTTTTGCCGAAAGATGGTCAAGGTTCATCGAGTTCTTTTGTGGAACTTTACTTTGATGGTCAGAGGTTCCGCACTACCATCAAGGAGAAAGATCTGAGTCCTGTGTGGAACGAAACGTTCTACTTCAACATCTCTGACCCTTCCAACCTCCATATGCTCGCTCTTGACGCCTATGTCTATAACAATATTCGAGCTTCTCAGTCCAGGTCCTTTCTTGGAAAGGTTACTATAAGTGGGACTTCCTTTGTACCTTATTCGGATGCTGTTGTCTTGCATTATCCTCTTGAGAAGCGCAGTATCTTCTCACGTGTGAGGGGAGAACTCGGTCTTAAAGTGTATGTTATTGACGATCCCTCGATAAAATCATCTACCCCTATTTCCGCAGCCAATGATACTCAGGTTCACAGCCATTCAGCTCAAAGTCCAGCTCCGAAAATTCCTAGATCTGAAGTGAGACACACCTTCCATCATCTTCCTAATCCAAATCACCCACAGCAGCAGCCGCAACAACAAGCTCCGCCTGTTCCTGTGCCTCATCAAGGAGCAAGATACATACCTGAGGACATGAAGGTTCCCCCACCACAACCTCCACCACAGCTCGTTCGGATGCATTCTGCCACAATGGCACAGCCAGTTGACTATGCACTTAAGGAAACAAGCCCATTCCTTGGAGGGGGTCGAGTTGTGGGTGGTCGTGTTATTCGTACAGACAGGATGTCTGGCTGTACTTATGATCTCGTTGAGAAGATGCACTTCCTTTTTGTCAGAGTTGTTAAAGCTCGTGAGCTTCCTGCGATGGATATTACAGGGAGTGTGGATCCTTATGTTGAGGTTAGGATTGGGAATTACAAAGGAATTACAAAGCACATTGAGAAAAATCAAAATCCCATGTGGAATGTAGTATTCGCCTTTTCTCGCGAGAGGATGCAGGCGTCTATGCTCGAAGTTGTTGTCAAGGACAAGGATCTTGTCAAAGATGATTTCATCGGCCTGTGCAGATTTGACCTCAATGAAGTCCCCATGCGCGTGCCACCAGATAGTCCTCTAGCTCCAGAGTGGTACCGGCTTGCAGATAAGAAAGGAGAGAAGATAAAAGGGGAGCTCATGCTTGCTGTCTGGATCGGTACTCAAGCAGATGAAGCTTATCCTGATGCATGGCATTCTGATGCAGCTCTATCCATTGACACAGCTGCATCCACTCTTATACGTTCAAAAGTCTATCATGCACCCCGGTTATGGTATGTCCGTGTTAATATTGTCGAGGCACAAGACTTGGTTCCAACTGAGAAAACTCGTTTCCCAGATGCTTATGTGAAGGCACAAATCGGAAACCAAGTTTTGAAAACTAAGCCAGTTCAGGCGCGAACATTCAATCCTCTCTGGAATGAAGATCTTCTGTTTGTTGCTGCAGAACCATTTGAAGACAACCTAGTCCTCACGGTGGAGGATCGAGTGGCTCCAGGGAAAGACGAGATCATTGGGAGAGTCATCATCCCTTTAAGCATGGTAGAGAAGCGTGCTGACGATAGAATGATCCATTCTCGATGGTTTAACCTGGAAAAGCCGGTGGCTGTGGATATTGATCAACTTAAGAAGGAGAAATTCTCGAGCAGACTTCATCTTCGAGTCTGTCTTGATGGAGGCTATCATGTCCTTGACGAATCCACTCATTACAGTAGTGATCTTCGCCCAACTGCAAAGCAACTGTGGAGGCCACCTATCGGGGTTCTTGAACTCGGAGTCTTAAATGCTGTGGGTCTTCATCCTATGAAAACACGCGATGGAAAGGGGACATCAGATACATATTGTGTAGCAAAGTATGGTCATAAATGGATTCGAACTCGAACAATTGTTGATAACCTCTGCCCAAAGTACAATGAGCAGTACACTTGGGAGGTCTTTGATCCTGCTACAGTTCTCACAGTTGGTGTGTTCGACAACAGCCAACTCGGAGAAAAAGGTTCAAATGGTGGTACCAAAGACCTTAAGGTCGGAAAGGTAAGGATTCGTATCTCAACTCTTGAAACAGGACGCGTTTACACACATTCTTATCCATTGCTAGTCCTTCATCCTACTGGTGTCAAGAAGATGGGAGAGTTGCATTTGGCTATACGTTTTACATGCACATCATTCGCGAACATGCTGTATAAGTATTCGTGCCCTCTTTTGCCCAAAATGCATTATGTTAGGCCTTTCACTGTGATGCAACTTGACATGCTAAGACACCAAGCAGTCAACATAGTTGCAATGCGTTTGGGACGAGCAGAACCTCCGTTGAGGAAGGAGGTGGTTGAGTACATGTCTGATGTAGACTCACACCTATGGAGCATGAGGCGTAGCAAGGCAAATTTTTTCCGCCTCATGTCAATTTTCACTGGATTATTTGCAGCAGGGAAATGGTTCGGAGACATCTGCATGTGGAAGAACCCGATCACAACAGTCCTCGTGCATGTTCTCTTCCTTATGCTCGTGTCATTTCCCGAGCTCATTTTACCAACTGTTTTCCTTTATATGTTTCTGATAGGAGTGTGGAACTATCGTTATCGGCCTAGGTACCCTCCTCACATGAACACAAAGCTATCACAAGCCGAGTCAGTGCACCCCGACGAGCTTGATGAAGAGTTTGACACGTTCCCAACTAGTCGTAGCCCTGAACTCGTGAGAATGAGGTATGATCGTCTAAGGAGTGTGGCTGGACGGATTCAAACAGTAGTTGGTGACATTGCAACACAAGGCGAACGCTTCCAGTCACTGCTGAGCTGGCGCGACCCCCGTGCCACAGCCCTGTTTGTCACATTTTGCCTCATAGCTGCTGTGGTCATGTATGTGACCCCATTTCAGGTAATTGCTGCTCTGATAGGCATTTACATGATGAGACATCCGAGATTTCGCCATAGGCTGCCTTCTGTGCCTGTCAATTTCTTCCGTCGACTGCCTGCTAGGACAGATAGTATGTTGTAAATTGTTTGAGGTCCTCAGGAGGATTCATATCATCGATCCCAACTTGTTTGGGACTGAGACGTAGTTATGTTTGTTGTACTTGAGCATTGGATGACCTGCTACATCTATATGTATAATAAGAACCATTCCTACAACCTTTTACCTTATTATGATTTATATATTGTGCATTTGTTTTTCTAAGATTGGGCACAAATGCTATACATTTTTGGAGGATCCGTTGTGGGTACAACAATATTTTTGAAGCGTACGAAGCTAACATAGGTTAGAATATAGTCAAGCAGCAGAGCATATGATATATTTGTATTCTGAAATGTTTGCAATGATATTCCTACAACTTTCTGCTCATGGAGCTCGATTCTTTTACAATATATTTATAAGACCTGCATACATTTTACCCTCTTCACACCTCGCTTGTGAAATTCCACTGGGTATACTGCTGGAAGCTAAGTGTGAATTAGTCCTATGTTGCTCAGACTCGAGACTATTTGCCGCGCTTGTACCAAATCCTCCAAAAGAAGAATCCAATATGCACCCAATGACATTTTAGAAGAGTCAAAATTTCCGAACATAGACAATTAACAAAAAATGAGGCAAAAAGTTCATTCATCAAATTTTCTAAAATAACATATGGTTCATCATCACACTTAATCATCTAAAGACAGAAATATCACAAATCTAACTTCCACCAAAACCATCTTCTACACCATTAGCTACTTTAAAGAACCTAAAAAGAGGATACTTTTGTTACATTGTGTGTTAGCACAATCCATCATTCTACTAAATAGCAGAGCTAGTTAAATCGCTCGAGCTGATCTCTCCTGCCGCGTTTCATTTACAACAACAGCACATATATACAAACTCTGTCATCATGTGTCCATTGAAGCAAATCATACTAATCATCCACGCGTCAGGTCAATCTCGGGCTGGGAATTTCTTATTTCAGACCTTGAAGTCGGAGGCCAAATGCCGGTTGCTGAATTTGAAGTTGGATCTTGACTCAGAGTAGCATTAACCGGTATAGACGACTTTTCAGCAGACTCTTCCTCACCGCCTTTGGTACTAGTTTCTTGTTTGCTCTTTAGCTTTGGACCATATACAAAGCTGCATACAACCACCTGTAAACAAAATCTAAGCATTAGCTTGTCACATAGGAAACTGATGTTTCTGATCTCCACGTCAAAAGTAGCAGGTAAGAGACCCATAGAATGCAATTAGGATAGAAGCAACTTCAATACCTGTACAGGGGTGGCTGCAATGAGCCTACCACCAACGGCACCCCCGAGCACATGGCCATCAGGGCTACTAACCGAAATACTTATACCACCTGTGCGATCACGTGGGCCACCACCTTCGGAGACCAAGTACGAGCCAGACAGGCAAAGTATCTCAAAACGACCCTGCACCACATGATGAAACATTTAAACGTCAGTTTAGTCAATGCACAAGTTTCACTCTACAGAGGCAGAAAACCCCCAATGAAATGATAACAGACTGCCCACTGACAAAAGGTACAAGAACAATTATAGAGAAAAGAAAAAAGAGCTGTTAAACACATTTTCCAGCTAAAATCAACATTCGCCTACATGATCCATGTCAAGAAGACAAGACTCACTTCCACGTACACAAGGAAAGCTTGTACGCTTGTGTAGATAACAGTTCTAGCATGGAAATGAAGTCAATTGTGGGACTACAAAATTGAACTTCAAAAATTACTATTCAATTCTTGTTAGTTTTGTTTATATGGCCAACACCAATATTCTTGTAAATTTGTCTACATGGTCAATGTCAATCCTTAAGAATTATAGGATGACTCGACTATTTGTGTTTTTTGATGAAAAGGGAATCCACAGCATCTATCCTTGAGATGAGCACAAGCACATTCTTATGCAATAGCTAGCAAACTACACAAGAGGTAAACCACACTAAGAAAGCCCCGTGCACAAGTTTGACCCAGAAGGTCAAGCCATGTTGGCTAGGTAAGGAATTTTGAACTTGAGATTTCCATGATGGAAGTCCCAAGTCCAATTTCACATAGTTACCAGGCTTTGCACAACACATAATGTATGAGTTAGGTGCGCATCACAAGTTAGAATTCTACCACGGACAGAAATCAAATATTTAAGTGTGAAAAGGGTAGAAGAGCATGCCCATAATCCACTAAGTTTCTTACCGTGCACCAATTGGCCCCCTAGGATTTCTTGGTTATCAAAAACAAAATGTAAATTTAGTTTGAAGCAAGAGAAATACACCTTGCCCATAGGTTGTTAATCATTTGAACAAGAACATAACACATCAGCTGATTTTATCTGAACCACCAAACAAGTCTATTGCAGAATCACTGTGAAGTATAAACAAATTAAAGTAGTAATTTGTGAGAACTGAACACTTGAAGTCTAATGACTTTGTAAGTTTATGGAAGCATTATACCATACCATATGTGATCCAAAGAACCCATTGTGTTGGAAAGCATGATCTTAGGAGGTCCCTCATGTTTCTGTGTGAACTTCACAGTGTCGCTCTTAGTGGGTGTTTGGATTGACTTATTTTCTTGGCTTTTAAGCACTTTTTAAGTTTTGGAAGTGTTTGGGTAACACAAACAAGTGCTTAAAAGCACTTTTTTAAAAGCTGAAAAAGTACAAAAAAAAAAAGGCTAAAGGCCAAAAGCCTGGAGGCCGGGTTGATATAACGCCTATATCCGCCAACGCTTCTCTCCAGTACAGAATAGTATTAGTCCTTGCTCCATTCCTAACACTATTCCTCCACCAATAATGTCCAGGAAAGGAGAGAGTTCAACAAACCCCGACTTAGTGCCAAATCTTATCATACACTAATCAAAATCTTAAGGTAAGTATTCGAGTATTACATAACTATGCAAACGTTCATTTGACATCAAAACTATATAGGATGAATATGGTGGACTCTAAACAACCAAAATATTTCAAATTCACCCCAATAAAATCCAATAAAATGTTCTACTAAGTAAAAGAGCATGTTCATTAAATGGTTGACATCAAATCAAACAGTACAGATCAAGTAGCAACTGAATGATGAAATCATATTACACTGCTTGTGCGTATTAAGCTCAAAGAATTATTACTACTGCACAGACGATAAAATGAGCCGCAGGAATCCCTAAACATTTCAGATGAACAAAGTTGAGTTTGCGAAAGAACTCTAACCTCATAGGTGACAGTCGAACCAGAACTTGCAGGAGGCCGTAATGTTACAGCAGAAAGTGACCCGCTAGCTGATAAGACACATAAAGCCCTAGGCCTCTGTTCTGCAAACGCCAGTAATTTCGCCGCAACATCCTATAGACATTAAGGGACTATCTCATGCATATTGCATATAGAGAAAACGCAACACCAGTAAGTGCATTGTGCATCATACAAAATAAAATAGACTGTAGAAAGCATGTCTTCAAAATCAGTAAGACAAAGCTGAAAACGTTTTGGCTAATATAAAATGCTGATGGTGTGAGTATGCTTTTTAAACATACAAATTGTCAACTGCTATTATATTATCCCATTTCTGCTTAAGCCCTCTCCCCTTTGAGAAACTTTTAAGGAGTCTTATTCCAAACAATATTAAGTGAGAATAGAGGAGCCATGAGCTTATAAGAAATCATATAGGAACACTTCAATCATATGACGCTGATCACATGGTAATAAACAACAATATCATACTCAGTGTCATTCCACAAGTAGGGTCTAAAGAGGTAGTATGTATGCAAACCTTACCCGTACCTTTGTGGGATAGAGAGACTTTTTCCAATAGACTCTTGGCTCGACAGAAAGAGAAAAGAACTCAAAGCATGGTAGCTAGAAAATGACAGCAAAATAGCAAGATAAAAATCGAATGAAGCAACACATAATAATATGCATAGAAGCTGATCAGATGGTAATATCCCACATAAATTCTCTTTCACCCATGTGCCTGATTTAGTAACACATGCTAGTATGATGTCAGATCAACAAAGTAAAACAGGTAACACTACTTTAACAGATGGCTACAAAGCCATCTTTGCAGCACGTGCAAGAACAGATCATACATGCAAAAACTGTGATGCTCAGACTCTTCAAAAATAATGACAGGGGCGTATCGGATCCTTCAAAAGTAGCGCATTTTGGGAGGAATCCTACACAGGTGCAGCAGCATTTTTGCAGAGTCCAAGCATCATAGATGCAAGATGAGGGAGGACATTACCTCTCCTACACTGATGTGAATAACATGAGGGGTAAAAGCCAATCCTGCTGAACTATTCATCCATTCACCTGCAGCGAGCAATTCAATATTCAAAACTACAACTTAACTATTGTGACATATTCCAAATTGCTACAGTTGGAAAACTTAACCAGTTTAAGTCTAGAAATTATCAATACAAAGTTAGAACCTTTGCCACCCAGCATCCCCAACAGAAAAGATAATCATAATAATAAGAAAAAGATAACCTTTATGAAAAGAAGGGGGCCGATGCTGGAAGTCAAATAGCATTAAGACCTTGCACGAGGTGGAAAGCATCATTCAAATGTCACCATCCCAAGAAATACAACAAAACAAACATGTTTGGCCAGGATGTTACATGTTACCATAGGTGTAAAACTGATTATGGATTCCTTATGATATACCAATGTCAACAAGATTCGGGCTGTGATCCCTCATTCTCACGGGCAAAGGCAACAACAACAACAACATAGCTAGCATAATCCCACGAAGTAGAGTCCAGGAGGGTAGGTGTACACAAAACTTACTCCTACCTAGGTCATAAGTAAAAAATATGGAAGTATATTATTTGATACACAAGCAAAAGTTTTTTTATTACAAGGGACACCACAGCCGCTATCCTTTGCATGCACATAGGACAAAACCCCTGCTTCTACGCAATAACTCACAAACCACACAGGAGAGATAACCCGCACTAGGCAAGCCCGGTGCGAGAAATAAGTATCACACAGAGTTTAAAATCCTAACTACCCAGAAACACAGAGGAGGTAGTGAGAATGTCAGCAATAAAAAACACAACAAACCAAGAAAATTATCACCTAGATAACATGAGACAGAACAATTCATCAGCTATGTTGCTCATACTCTCAGAAATGTTGTCACACCCGTGTTGGATCCTTCACAAATGCACTTTCTTAGAGGTTTAACACACACCCATCAGCATTTTTTAAGAGTCCGAGCAACATAACTCACAAGTTTACACCAACAACTACTAGGCCTCAGTACGAAACAAGTTGAAGACAGCTATGTGAATCCCTACTTCTTCATTTAAGCTCATTTCATATGATTTACACCACATAAAAAAATGTCATAATCCACTAAGTTCAACTGCGAAACATACCAAGTGGTGCTAATTGTTGCTTCCATCCACTTCCAGGAGGTCTTCCCTTGGCCCTCTTTGGCCCTGGAGTAATTGAGCCAGTTGAAGGAGTAGAGGACAAGGGTGACAATCCTAATGACATTTTGGATCCATCAGGACCATACTTCCTTGGCCTCCCTCTCTTCTTTTTCACTGGATCACTACCAGGTGAAACACTAGAGGCCCCACTCATATTAATGCCATGAGGAAAATGAGGCGATGGGTTCTCAACAACTTGGTATGTAGAACTCAAACTACCTCCTCCCCCTACATTGGACTGAACTGAAATGTTGGGGTTTGAGAGGGACTTATAACTAGGTGGGGTAGTTACCCCTGTAGGTGCCCCAGACCCACCAGCAACACCAGAACCAGACCCAGTAATCCCTCTTTTGAGATAATAAGCAGCACCCCCAGATAACACCATCCCTTCTCTTCCATCCATGCATTTACTCACCAAAACTGATTCTTGATGCTTCTATACTCAAAAAGATTGAAACTTTAACATAAATTAGTAAAAAAACTGACAAGGGCTTAAGTGGGGTTTCAAGAAATGGATGAAAAAGTAAACAAATCAGAAAAAAGGGAAATGCTGGTGAAAAAAGAGACACAAACAAGTAAGAAAAGTCAGTGAAAAATGCTAAAGATTGAATCTTGAACCAAAAGATCACATATTTTATAGTTTTAAGACATACCCAAATTTTAGTTTTAAGTAAAAAAGTTGATAAACAATCTTTGGCAACAAAAAAAAAGAAAAAGAAAAAATGAAACCCTAGATTTGAAGTCACAAAAGGGGGAGGAAGAGAGTTTTTGGGAAAGAGGGAGGGAGAGAGGGGAGTGAGGGTAAAGACAAAAGTGCAATGAAATAGAGAAGAAAATTTGAGCCCTTTTGAATTAAAGTAAACAAGTAGATAGAGACAACTTTCTCTTTAGACTATAGAATAATAATAAACTAATGGAGTTCAAAGATGAAATGGCAACTAAGTTTATGTTTCTAATCAAAGATTTCAAATTTAAACATTATAATTATGAAGTTATTCTTTATCTTATGATAATATATTTTTATATTATAATTTCAATATAAATATCGAATACAAAAATTAATAATGGAGTAAGTTTGTCTATGACTTGAGGGGCTCTTTGGTGGACAGTTGGCTAAGTTGGGTGCACCTAAGTAACAACATGTCTTTGTCATATTGACACTATTTGTACTGCAAATTTCTGAGCAAAATCAAAGGAGAGAGAAGGGAAACAAAGACATTTTCTTTTTATCTCTCTGTAGGATCTATTTTTGATTTTTTAAAAATATTTTTTTTTGTATTTTTATGAGACAATGATAATATTTTCATATATTTTATTTCTCATAAACTTTACTTATAGAATTTTATTAGATATGTTATTGTTATTATTGTTAGGAGGCATATTTTTATACTATGATGAATTAAATTGAGATCTTATCACTGCATCGAAAAAAACTTTTCTATTTTGATATAATAGTGATAAGATCTGCATATATTTAATCCTTTTCAAATTTTAGTTGTAAAATTTTACTAAATATGTTATTATTATTATTATTGCTAGGGTCTATTTTTTTGTACTATAATAATTAAATTGGGATCTTATCACTGCATCGAAAAAAACTTTTCTATTTTGATATAATACTGATAAGATCTGCATATATTTAATCCTTTTCAAATTTTAATTGTAAAATTTTACTAAATATATTATTATTATTATTGCTAGGGTCTATTTTTTTGTATTATAATAATTAAATTGGGATCTTATAGTAAATTTGCTTTTGAAAATTTGAATATCAAAAATTTGGCTAAAGAGAGGACAATGGAGTGAGAGGAGAAAGAGTAAGTTCTTTGGAACCACAGAGTTGTCATATGGTCAAATTTTTGAAGTTTGAAATTTATAAATTTGACTCGTAAAAGTTGTGATTTTTGAAAAGTTACATGTAATTATTAATTTTAGTTGGAGAAAATTAAAAATTTTTTGAGAGAGAAAGTAAATTTTTAAAATCTAATAAAATATTATGATAAAATAAATATTTATAGATATTTTTTGAAAAATATAATACAAAATCTATATCCAAATGCTACAAAGATTCAAATTAGATAAAAATTTATATGCATTAATTATTTACATCAAGCATGTAAATGCATAAAATGTATTTATACCTAATTTTTTAATAGTTAATCATAATTAATACTAACACATATTACCTGATTAATACACTTAACCTTAATAAATTATGAGATTTGTATAAGGCTCATAATTATTTGTCTATGAGTAGGTGAACCCAAAAAGTTTAGACCTAAAAGTACTTAAATATATATATGTTTTAAAAAATATTATTTGACTAATATATTTTTTATAAATGATTAAACTATTATCTGTTAAAGATTGAGATAAAATTTATAGTTAAAAACATCTAATTTTTTTAATTTGCACGTTCGAATTTACGATTGAATTATCCTGTTGACACCCAATTTTTACCCTCCACGGTGTCAAATTAGTCATGGAGCTTTATTTTTATTTTTAACGATTTTTAAACTTTTTTTTTAAAAAATAAATAAAAATATATATATAAAAATTAAATTATTAGCGGGCGCGTGAGTGCCACGCGCCCCTAATATTAACATATTCCTCCCTCCTTCTCTCCTCCCTCACTTCGCACAACCCCAAAACCCTAAGCCCGACCATCGGCGCCGCCCCAATCCCCTCACCAGCAATCCCCGCCCCTTCTTCTTCCTTTCCCCAACTCGCCTCATCTCCTTTTTTCTCCGAAAATAATCCAAACACCTTACACATGCGCCGCGCCAGCCCTAACCAAGACCAAAGCTGACCACGGGCACCTTCTCTGACACAGAACCCATTCCGCACACCCCACGCGTGCTTAAAATAATCCCAAACCCATACTCCTTGGGGAATCGACTGTTGCTCTAATGTTTTATCTTTATATAATCCTTGCAATGCTCCGTTAGAGGAAAAAAAAAAAAAAGGAAGTCCGGGGGGACAATTTTCGACTCGAGGGAGAGAGGGACTAGCGTTCTTGTTTAAAGTTCCTGAATTTCAAAGCCGAGATCAGAGGGTCTGTTTTGTTTGAGTCGCAAATTCGAACTGAGCTTTGTGGTGGTATTGAACTTCGTTAAGCTCGTCGTCGTCCCAATTCGCTGCCCCGAAAAAGTTAATATCCCCAATCTCGAATTACTTTCGAGTCTCATATATTGTGATAGAATGTGACGGGCAAGTTTGTATCAAATTATCCTGTTTACGTTTGGTCTTCTGACTGAAATCTCTTTTGTGATAAGTTGATGTTGCGGTGATGTTGTTATGTGATGTTAAATTGGTTCCCAGAGTCATAGGTCGTGTTCGTTGTTTCGCTCGAATGTTCTGTTCACCTAGTAATGTTTGAGAATGACTATATTTCGTATTTCCTTGGATCAGACACTTTACAGTTGCTCAAAAAATGCGCACAAAGTATGATTGCTCTGATTTGAAGATGGTTAGATCATAGTAGTATAAGTTGTCTACCACGCTATTGTCTTTACTATATCGTGAAGTAAGGATTGGCGTGCATTGTCACTTCTGTGTGTTGTCAAGTAGCTGAGAATACTATTGTTGTTTGGCAAAGCTGCCGTTGTAAAGTTCCTGAGGATCTGGTTTGTTCACTGAAAAAAAAAGCTGAAGTTTAAACCTGGTTATGTAGCGGAGAATATTGTTGTCATTTGGTAAAGCTTCTTGTTGTTGATTCGTTTTGTAAAACTACCGAGAATGTTGTTATTTATTCATAGGTTTGCTCAAAGATGAGGTGAAAACTGATTAGGCTGGTTAATGCTGTTACGTGTTTGCTTGAATAAAGATTAAGATATTGCCATATGATTCAAATTACAAGGTCCGTATGTGTATTAATGGTGATTTGCTGCAAATTTTGCTTGTGACAAGCTGCAGCTATATACACTGCATGTTCACCGCAAATGTTTGCTGTAAATGCTACGCTGCGAAGTTAATTACATGTCGTTAATGATAATCCCAAGAATCTGAATGTGCTGAGTTGTATATGTCTGAAGTTTTGTTTGAAAATGAACGCATTCCCTGCTTGTGTCTTGGATCCGAGAACAGCTTTGTATTTCCCTTTAATTGATCAAAATGTTTAGAAATAGTATATTTTTGTGTTGCTATTGTGTTAGGAGCTCCTGTGTCTGTTTTTTTGTGTGTTGCGAGAAGCAATTACTATTGTCGAGACAAATCGTTTCATGGCTGCTGTCTGTTTTTTTTTTTTGTTTTTTGTTGTTTGTATTTTCCTGGCTCTCTCTGAAATATTGCTGCAACTTTGGTTTTTCTGAGGAAGCCAGTGATTGTGCCATTATGAGCCCACATGTGTCCTCTTAATTATTCACTCTCCTTGTTCCCTGTTAGCCCATCAAGAACCATAACAAGTATTAAAGCGACTGTTGCTATTTAGATATGCTATAATATTTCATCTGTAGGATGTAACCTCTCATCATCGTATTGTTCAGAAAACATCGCTATAATATTCAATCTTCATTTCTAGTGCTGTGGAATGATCTCTATTCATTGTATTTATATGATGGAATCACCCTGTCATGTATCTTTGTCCTTGTTGCTGTTACACTAATCTATTTAACCTGGTTGATGAATAGCTTGAGTTGTTACTTGACACTTTTATTTTAGCTTGATTTGAGTTCACTCAATTGTTAGAATTCAGGCATGTTCCTGCTACATGCTAAATTGTTGCTACATGCTCACTTGTTTTGGGGTTTCAAATGATGTCGCGGCTGTTAATACTTGACTGAATGTGAGAGTTATATTTTGATATAAGGTTTCTAATTTTTCTTTCGTTTGCATGCGATCCAATCCGAGTCCGTTTGGACTCCCCCGCTCCGCACTCTTTGGGCCATGGAGACCCAAATTCTTTCATGCTCGAGTCAGCCCAATTACTAGGAGAAAGAAGCCGTTACGTGGATTGTGAAAGCGGAAAAACCCAAAGTGGTAACACAAATTCTAAATGGGATGGAGGCTCGAATGACAAACCCTTTCCTTTATTTTATTTATATATTTGCATTTGTTTGATGCTAACATTTTTCTATTGGTTTTAATTTGATTAGGTTCCCTGGCATGTCAAACCATTTGTGTTATTCTATTTTATTTAAATTATATATATTTTTACATAAAAGATAAAAAAAAAACATAATAATAATAATAACAATATTATAAAAAGATAAACAATGGGATTTCATCATTTGAGTTAAATTTTTTAATTTTGGTCAAATTTTCAAGTCTAGTCGAATCACTTGAAAATAATCAAAATTTCAAAAAAAAAAAAAGAATCAGTTAATGTTTTCCAGTCAAAGTTAGTCAAATTTTTATAATCGTCGGATAACTGCACTTAGCAGTCATTTTGAGTGCGTAAAACCTTCTCGAAGTGGAAATGTGAACCCGAATCTGTTTTCTATGATTTTTAAAAGATTTTTCTGTTAGATCTTTTAAAATATTTAATGGTTTCCTAATTATCCGTAAAATTAGCTGGCGACTCTGTCTTTTTCAAATATCGAGAGTTGGTTCTGCTCAAATTAATTGAGTTTGAATCAGTTTTCGATTTTCGAAATGATTTTCTTTAAGAGTCGATCATTTTTCAGCGTAACATATCCATTACAAAATTCAATTCAATACATAAAACTTTCGATTCGCTATTTCGATCTTGACTTTCCAACCCCAAAGAAAAAAATACTTGCCTTTTCAATGATTATGAGTGAAGAAGGAATTTAAACTCGACACCATAATTTATAATTACGTGATCTAACACTATAGTATTATGAGTAACAATAATTGAATAGTGGTAGTATAGTTAGGCCCATAAAGCCCAGATTCTCATGACCCGTAAGATACAAATAAAAAAAAGAAGCCCCAATTCATCAAATTCTAGGGTTTTTAGTTTCCTAATCGCCGACGCCGGCGCCGATTGCCGTCAACCTTCAAATCGTCGAGTTTCCATTGCTTCGGAATACTTTTACACTCTTCACTTCTTTAGCAGTTATTGTCGGTCGACGGTTAACCGGTCCAAGTAAGCTTGTATTTCAATGACAATTTCGCCTTCTCTTTGCCTTCTTGATGAACAGTTCGAAGGAAGTTACTTGCTCGAGTTGCATTGAAACTCTGTTATCTTCATGTAAAATTCTGTATTTTAGCTTGCGATTATGGCTCGAAAAAGTTTTTGCTTTTGGTACTTTTGTTGCCTAATGTGAACTAGAGTACTGACGAAATTATGAATATTTGACTTCTTCTTTCTCGTTGTATGCTTGGTGCAACAGATTAGAAGAAGTTACTTGCTCAAGTTCTATTATGTTCATGTAGCATTCTGTATAAGTTTGTGCTTAAGGCTTGAAAAGTTTTTGCTTTTGGTGCTCCTATTGTCTATGTCAACTTCAATACTAACAAATTTGATAGAATAGTTGGCTTCTCGATGTAATGCAACTTGCAAGTGATGATTTTTAAGTTTGTGCCTTGAGATTAAGGCCTCTATTTGTTTTTTTCGGACTTCTCGCTAATTGTTTCATATTTTCTTATTCTTATAAATTGATATATTGTATACGCTTTACTTAAGCCGAGGGTCTATTGAAACAGCATATGTACCTTCGTAAGGTACCCCACTTGTGGGACTACACTGGTTATGTTGTTGTATTAATTTCTCCTTTTCGTTGTCTGCTCGCTGCAACAATTTGAAAGAAGTTTCTTGCTCAAGCTGCATTGCAGCTCTGTTATATTCATGTAAGTTGTGCTTACGGCCTGAAAAGTTTGTTGCTTTTGGTTCTCCTATTACCTATGTAATCTTCAATATGTCTAATGAAATTGATAAATTTATTACTTGTTGATCTTATGAATTTAAAGTTTAATCCTTGAGATTAAGGCATTTTGCTTTATATTTTCTATCCATAGTGATTTCTCCTTCTCTTTGTCTGCGCGATGCAACCGTTTAAAAGAAGTTACTTGCTTAGGTTATATTATATTCATGTAGAATTCTGTATTTTGGCCTGTGCACAAGGCCTGGAATTTTTTTGCTTTTGGTGCTCCTATTGCCTTTGTAAACTTCAATACTAACGAATTTGATAAATATTTGACTTATCAATATATTGCATGTACAGTTGTAAAGTTTGAGCCTTGAGATTAAGGTCTCTAGTTCTAGTT
>JAPFFP010000103.1:2614538-2639018 GCA_026153255.1 Solanum medicagineum
CTTGTCAGAAAAATATTCGGCAGCTACTTGTCCATTTCAAAAATGCTAAACTTGCAATCTCTGACTTTTGTTTGTAGTCAAAAGATATTTAACTATCTAAGTGGAAAGTAAAAAAACAAGAGATCTTTTTGCATCTACAAATTTATATTGTGGTTCACCACTTGATCTTGTCTCTCCTAGCATGTGGTACTACAATGATAAAGACTGTAAAATATTTCTGTCTCCTGCCAGGGGCGAGTGGGTAAAGATTTAACAGTTACACATTGTTTGGCAATTCGAATGGTATCTTATGTATACTCGCAAGAGAGTAGCCAGAATCCATTTTGTATCTGCAACTATAAGATTGTTTGGACGAGCATCTCGGAAGTCAAAACTGCTTATTTTTTTAAAAGAAGTACTTATTCTAGAGGGTTGAGGTGTTTGAACAAACTTTTAGGAAAAATATAAGTGCTTTCAAGTAGCAACAGAAGTGGGGAAAAATAGCTTCTTCCCAATAGCACTTTTTAAACCATGGCCGAGCACAAATTGGCAATTGCTACTCTAATATTGACAAAAGTGCTTTTCAATTTGATTAGCTTAGCAGAAACTGCTGCTCTCCAAAATTATTTATTCGAAAGCACTTCTCAAACTAAGCATATTTTGGAAGCTTGGGAAACAGGCCATTACATTAAAATAAATCGGAAAGATCTCCAACATTTAGGAGAACAATTTGTTATGTTTATAAACCCGTTTTCTCCTTTTTTTCTGACCTTTGTTTCTCCTTTTCCTGAACCGGGGTAGATACCTGGTGTACCTGTAATTTTTGCTCTTAGGAATGCATTGTTTCTCGAACAACCGTCGTCATTTCAACGTCAGTTTGCCAAATCTGCTGAAGAAGAACGTCTTCATATGACTGACCGGGAGCTCAATATGCTTAGACAGAGGAAAAAAAGGAAATTGTCTGATGACAAACGAGGGGATTCTTCTGATGCATCAGAGGAAGAGTTAGATGATGTTTCACAGATTCAGATCATCAATACAAATGTTAAGAGGAATGGAAGTGATGTCAAGGATAAAGTTCGCTTCAAAAGAAAGAAGGCTAAGGTTAGCGTTCTTAATAATTTCTTATTTTACCTTGCACAGCTTAATATTCAACTTGTTGCTTCTCCCATTCTATTAAAATATTGTTGTTTATGAACAAATTCTCTACTTTCTTGTGAAACATTGCACGTTAATGTTCATTACCTCAGTTAAAAGTTCTCTCTTTTGATAGGTAAACAAACATTTTTTTAAAGCAGAATATACTAAGATAGTGACCGTTATATGTAGAAAGACATGGGCTACAAAAATCATCCCTGCCAATTTCTTGGAATGCAGTTTTTGCTGAAATGACATACACTGAAGTTCCAGAAAACCTCTGTTACTGACATACACTGAAATTCCTTGGAAATGCAGCTTTTGCTGGTTTGTGACACAAGCTTTTGAGAAACCATAATGATTTCAATTAAAAAGAGGTTTTCTGGAACTTCAGTGTATGTCATTTCATGAATGACCGTAGGATACAAAAATTACTTTGAAAGATCTTGATTCTTAAAGAATGATTTTCTTCACCTAAATTAGTGTCTCTTTATTTTAGCTTGTGCACTAATTCTGATCCTTAATCTCTGAACCAAGGTTTTTTCTTTCTCTATGCAAGGTGGCTAGACATATACTTGAAACAAGAGGTTATAATTTTTCATGTGAGCGATATTGTATCATATAAGTATACTTCTATATTTAACAGTTGCCATGTACATAGCCATTTCTTAACTTTGAGTTGATGACTTATGGAGATGAATGTATTATGTTGCAAGTGAATTATTTTACCTGTTCCTCTAAATTAATTAAGTCGGACCATATTTACTTATGCAATATGTGTTTCATGGGCATTGTTGCCGTAAAGCATGTTTAGCTAAATGTGTCCCTGAATGACACTATGGTTTATGCCTTCCGTTTCACAGGGTCCAAATCCACTCTCAGTCAAAAAGAAAAAGAAGCCTGTGGATACAAATTTTACGACCGCGGGAAAGGTGAGATTCAGTTTCTAAAGTAACTGAAGTCAAGCTGGGTAATATATTCATATAGGGATGAGGGGTGTTCATTCTTTTCTGCCTGTCTGACCACTCTGTTAAATGGGAAAAAGAATGTCCACATGCAACACGTCGTAAAATTTGTCAGTACTTCTTGTATTATTCACTTATTTAATTACTATAGCACTTGACTTCTATAAATATCTGCTGGGAAATGGTATCCACTATCCAAATTGGTTTAACTTGATTAGTTCTGATTGAGTATTTATAGTTCCTTATCTTTGGCAAAAACATAGAATAAATCTTCCATTCGCCCTCTTAAGTATCAGGGAAAATGTAAAATTGCTTGGTATATTTACTGATTTATGACATGGGATTGTGTTGACAATATGATGTTTAACTTTCTTCCAATTTTAAAGATGTGTCTTTGCAGTAACTTGCTATTGCATATTAAGATAGTTTTTGCCTCCATGCATAGTAGTTATCTTAGGTGCGGCATTGATGGTTGAAGGTTGTAGTTGGAGATGAGGTTGATGCAAATTTTGATTTACTATCTACGCATAGTGATATAATATTTTTACGTCAACAAATTCTTTATTGTAGAACAATATTTTTACTGTGACTTATGGTGAGTTTCTTAAAAGTGAAACGTACAAACTATAGAGATTAGAAGTTGTTACGAAGATTAGTACCAGTAAGGATATACACGTACCACTAAATGAAGGAAAACTATGGAGATAATTCTGACAGCCACGAGTGAAAATTGCTCCCTTGCTCCCCTTGGTAATTAAGCCACCGAATTATCTGAATTAGTGTAATAAACTTTAATATTATCATCCCACTTTTTTTCCCCTCTTGGTGAATGTGGAAATGCCAAGTGCAGGAAAGCAAGAATGATGAGAGAACTGTGAGAAGCAGGAAGAAAAGGAAGAGGTCGCGTAAAAGTGTTATACAAGGAAACGCTTAGCATTGAAGGCATCCACCCCAACTGGCTTTGCAATATCAGGTAAAATTACAATCTAGAAAGTTATAAGTGAAATGCTGATGCTGCATTGTAATGAGATAATTTTCTCAAGAGCACCATTTATCTGAAGACACAGTTATTCCACAAAAGTGCCAAAATACAATATGGAAGTTTTTTACTGCTTTAGAGTCTTACATGGTCTACGTTCTTTTCTTTCTTCTTGTAAGTGTTGCTTCCTCAACGATATCCATTACTTGTCTCCGTCTATGCTGGTATGTTGGGCAACTCTGCCCACCAAAGCTCAAGCGGATAGGAGAAAATCACCAAGTGTTTATTGCCATCTACGGCTTTTCTATAACTTCCAAAAACTGATTATGGTTTATTTTGAATGGATCTATAGTTTCTTTCTTTCTTGTGAATGTTGCTTCTTCAACTAAAGCCATTACTTGTGTTGGTCTACGTATGATATTTACGAGTTCGTTCCCACCAACACATGTACCAGACAACTGCCTACCAAAGCTTATGATATAACTGATATTATTGCCATCCACTTAGACTTGAACTTGTGATCTCATGCTTCTCCTTCCACTTCATTGACGTTATATGCTTCTTTGATTTTAGTTCATATGGATATCTCTAAGAACTATGTCATTTTGCAGGAGGAATTTTGATTAATGGATCTATGAAGTACATTCTTCCACAGGAAACTCTATTTATCAAAGGAGAATACAAGGGTCTACTGCTAGTTGTGATCAATTTTGGATTTTGTATGAATTTTTTCCCTTATAATAACATAATGAAAGTTGAAACATGATATTTAGTTGGAATTACATTGGTGTTTACTGTTTATCTAGTATACTTCTATAACGAAAACGCGTTATTGTAGATTCTAACATTCGACTCACTAATCTTGACTAATTTAGATTTGTACCATGTAGTATCCATTAACGACGAAGTGTTGCTCATCTTCTTTTCAAAATTAAAATACGAGATGTCTGGTTAAAGGCAAGAGACACTTACGTTTCTATTCCATTTTGTTATCATGTTTGCTAGCAGTTGTTACAAATTGTTACCTATTATTGCAAGTAACTTAATATGATATTATGAAATATTATACAATGTTAGTGCACAAAATTTAAATTAATATGATATTTTCTTTCATGGTTCTTTTATGATAAGGAGAACCTGTTACCTTTTGGGTGCGTATAAGATAAACTTCTGCTTCTTTACATAGGAGAGGTAGTTTGTGTCAGATAAGTCTGACGCAACGAGCTCGACCTAAAATTCAAATCCTTTGCTTTCGCTAGTGATGGTTTTTAATGAAAGCACAAATGTTGACATAGACTTTAAAAAAGAAAAATTGTATAAGAAAAAAAAAGTGGTCACAAAATTGTTCTATAATATAGTAGAATTGATTAAGACGTGAACTATTATACTCATCATCATTATTATTATTACCATTTATATTCATTATTAAGACACCATTAAGAGTTGGCCAGTATAAATAATATAATCCAATAAAGACATTCCTAATCAATTACATCTTATAAAATCATTTTTAACATAATTGATTGATCAGTTTGATTAGGGCGGTTTCTTTTAATAAAAATTAAAAAGTACTAATGATTTTTGTGGCAACAGTCAATAATATATTAGTCATCTTGATAAGGTTTTGGACGGCTTATATGTTAATCGTAGGCAGGGACGGAGCTACAGTATCTTGATGGTGTTCATCCAAATCATCTTTGATGGAAAATTATGCTATTTATAGATAGTTAAAATATTTTTTTAGATATATACAATAGATGTCGGATCCTCTTCACCTAGTTCGTTTGCCTACTTATTTAGATTTTGAACTCATTCGTAAAAATTCTAATTCTGTCACTGATCGTGGGTCATGAGTTCAAACCGTGAAAACAACGACTAATCTTTTTCTATCTTTTATTCTATAATTTTCATGCTTTTATATTATTATGTTAACTCATCGACACAATACTTAATCAGATATTTTAGATTTGAACCTAAAAATTGAACTCGATGAGCCTGCACTTTAATTTTCAAAGTGAGGCTTATTAATATAAGTTTGAATTCATTGAACCAAAAATATTATAAATCCAAATTAATCAACTCAAAGCAAAATGCTGAATATAAAATCGATAAAAAAAGACTTCAAAAAGATCAAATATTATAAATTTGAGCCTAAAAATTGAAGCTAGCGCTTCATCTTCAAAGTGAAACTTATCAATATAAGTTTGAATTAATTGAACCAAACATATTATAAATCTAAATCAATCAATTCAAAGCAAATTCTAAATATAAAATCGTAAAAAATGACTTCTTTTATTTTGGCCACTCCATTAGGTTCATAATAAATTATTTTTGAAAGAGTTGTGGCTGTGATTTCCCCCATTAAAAAAAAAATATAAATTAGGTTTTTAAGGTTTGACATTAGAGCTTTTATTAGGTTGCTTAGCTAAGATTAATTATAACAAAATCAATTAACTTTTTATAATGTGCTATGTTTGCATTGTAGAAAAAAAAAATAATAGAAAAAATATTTATTTTTTTCTTTTTTTTTATGAATAGTGAAGAAGTATGATCCTTAAGCAACAAATTTAAATTACGAAATATTTACTTCAAACTTTAATTTTAAATATATCAAGTTTAAATAAGCAATAAATATTTACTTCAATCTTCAATTTTATAATTCTTGATAGGATATATATTTAATTTTTTTTTTTTTTTGCTTAGCTGCCCACATTATCAGAATTATTTGAAGATTAGGTGATTAATTAGTAGGTCCAGAGCAGCTAATCAAATGCATATTGATATGTTTAATAAATGAATAATATGATATATAATTCTATATTAAGAAAAAAGAAATAAAACCAAACAAGAATCTGCCAACTCCTTCCCTTCTGTTAATGTTGATAATGATATATCAATAACTAAATAATTTGATTTACAAATCAATAAAATATAATCACATTTTTATGTCATTTCTAAACATTTATATTTTATTCTCAAAGGTTGAAGTCACATAAACAATTAAATATTTTTTTATCTACTTTAAACTTTTTTCTTTTTTAAAAAAATAATTAGGTCCAGGGTGCATTTTACATATTTCATTTTCAATAGATATTAGATTATGATTATGGTATCAAAAGTGTAATAGTAGATTCACTAATTAACACATTAATTTACCATTAATTTTGTCACTCTTTTTTAATTAAAATTTTTATTTTAAAAAGACATAATACATAAATATGTTATTTGATTTAACTTCAATTGATATTTACGTCCTTCAAATTATAAAATTAAACAAATGATATATATATTCTACATGGCAAATCGCATGAGATATACTAAACTTAGGCGACAAATCGCATATATTTAAGATGTGTATATATATACTTATTTAACTTTACGATTTATCATGTAGAACACATATATCTACTTATTCAATTTTATGATAATTTAAACATCTACTTGTATATCTACTTATATACCTTTGGGGTCATTTTATTGACAACATGTTATTCCAGGATAAGTTAGCCTAGGATAAATTATCTCACAAATATATATGAGATAACTTATCCCATCACTAAAATAAAAATAATGGTGGGATAAATAGTCTAAGGATTACCTCATACCTCCAACTAAACATGCGATAAAATAATCCTACATTTTATTCTGAAATTTTTATAACTTATATCTCACACCAAACGACCTCAAAGTTAAAAAAAATATAGATGTGAGGTGATAATAAATTAAGAAAACCAACATGGGTTGTGATGTATTGGTGAAAATGTTTAAACCTTAACCAGCAGTCTCAGATAAAATTGGTCATACAGTGTGTGATCTAAATTTAATCGATACTCTAGGGGCTCCGGACACCGAGTGAAAACAAATAAATAAATTGATTAAGGAATATAAACTTTGGCACACTTCAATCCACCAAATAATGACTTCTCCACTATATATAGACACACAAGGCCTTATCTTTTCTCATCAGTACAAAACTACTTTTGTAAGAGTCACAAAAAAAAAAAAAAACACAAGAAAATCTTAGTGAGTGAGTGAAGAAAATGGCAGAAAACAAGGAAGAAGATGTTAATCTTGGAGCCAACAAGTTTAGAGAAACACAACCTATAGGGACATCAGCACAAACAGATAAAGATTACACTGAACCACCACCAGCCCCTTTATTTGAACCTGGTGAACTATCATCATGGAGTTTTTACAGAGCTGGAATTGCAGAGTTTATGGCTACTTTCTTGTTTTTGTACATCACAATCTTGACTGTAATGGGTCTTAAAAGATCTGATAGTTTGTGTTCTTCTGTGGGGATTCAAGGTGTTGCTTGGGCTTTTGGGGGTATGATTTTTGCCCTTGTATACTGTACTGCTGGTATCTCAGGTCAGTTCATTTCATTTTTTCTCTAAAGATTTCAACTTTGTATGCTGTATTTGTGCTAAAAATGTCAACTGTTTTTGTATTTGTGTATCATGGGGTTATGTTTTATGCTGTTATTTAGAAACTAGTTTGAACTTTTTTGTGTATCTTATGCTAAAAATATGAACTTTTGTGTGTGTGTGTGTGTGTCATGGGGGTATGTTTTATGCTGTTATTTAGAAACTAGTTTTATGAGTTCTTGATTATATCTCAGGTCAGTTCAATTTTCTCTAAAATTTCAACTTTTTTTGGTGTATCTTATGCTAAAAATGTGAACTTTTGTGTGTGTGTGTGTGTGATGGGGTTATGTTTCATGCTGTTGTTAGAAACTAGTTTTATGAGTTCTTGACTATATCTCAGGTCAGTTAATTTTTTCTCCAAGAATTTGAACTTTTTTTGTGTTTTTGTGCAAACAATGTCAACTTTTTTTTGTGTGTATCATGGGGTTATGTTTCATGCTGTAGTTAGAAACTAGTTTTATGAGTTCTTGATTATATCTCAGGTCAGTTAATTTTTTCTCTAAAAATTTGAACTTTTTTTATGTTTTTGTGCAAAAAATGTCAATTTTTGTTTGTGTGTATCGTGGGGTTATGTTTCATGCAGTTGTTAGAAACTAGTTTTATGAGTTCTTGATTATATCTCAGTTAATTGCTCCTAAAAGATTTGAACTTTTTTGTGTTTTTGTGCTAAAAATGTTAGCTTTTTTTTTGTGTGTGTATCATGGGGTTATGTTTCATGCTGTTATCAGAAACTAGTTTTATGAGTTCTTGATTATATACACATAAAATTTTTTTATCTTTCTTTGTTCTTGTCTATTGTACTGCTTGTATCTCACGTTAGTTAATTGCTAAAAATCTGAACTTTTTTTGTTTTATCATATGCTAAAATTGTCAACTTTTTCTTGCTGTATAATTTTGTGGGCTGATTTTTCTTTTTTTCTTTTTTGCATTCTTTAGCTTGCTGTTTATGATGTTTCATCCTGTTATTGGAAACTAGTTTAATGAATCTTGAATATTATACACACAAAAGGTTTCTTTGCTTTGGTAGTTCAAGATTAGTTCTCTTGCTCTGAAAATGTGAACTTTGTTTTTGTGGTGTCTTGAAAGTATTAAAAAGTGTCAAATTTGTTTCCCCACCCCGCAATCATGAGGATTAATAGCATTCCTACTTACCCCCAAACCTACCGGTCGATGGTGGAGGTGCTCAAACCACTTGAGCAAACCTCACTTGTCTAGCTTGCTGGATTGATTTTCATTGTTTTCCCTTCTTTAGCTTACTGGTTATGTTTAATGGGACTACACTTTTTTTAGCAACTAGTTTATGATTCTTGAATATATACCCTCAAAAAAAAATTCAGCTTCTTCGTTTTGGTAGCTCAAAACATTTTGACCTTGTATATAGAGTGATTTTCTGGCGACTCGGCTCCTGATATAGACATGATTCGAGTAGAAAGCAATGTGTTTTCTGTTGAACCTGCATTTCTTTTCGAAATTTTGTCCAGCGCAAGCATTGATTTTTACCTTTTTGCTTTCTTTCAAGAATTAACTTTTTTTGTTCTGATACAGGAGGGCACATTAATCCAGCTGTGACATTTGGTCTGTTCTTAGCAAGAAAGCTTTCGTTAACCAGGGCAGTGTTCTACATGGTGATGCAATGTCTCGGTGCTATCTGTGGTGCTGGTGTTGTCAAGGGATTCATGCAGGGTCCGTATCAGAGACTTGGCGGTGGTGCCAATGTGGTTCAACCCGGATACACAAAAGGTGATGGCCTTGGTGCTGAGATCATTGGTACCTTTGTTCTTGTCTACACTGTTTTCTCTGCCACTGATGCCAAGAGAAATGCGAGAGATTCACACGTTCCCGTAAGTGCTTTCTTGCTCCACAAATAACTTTATTTTTGTTTCTTTCAATCGAAATGCTGTTTCTTACTGATAATGTGCTTGGATCATAATACTGCAAGGACATTTCTTTACATTTCCTTTAAGGATTGCGATGATAACAGAGTATAGCGGAAAGCTAGGAAGAAAGGGGAGGGTTTGGGGATCTATGTTGCTCGGATTATCCAGAAATGTTACTATGCATGTGTCGGATCATAATGAAATGCACTACTTTTGGAGGATCAAACATGTAGTTGTCGACATTTTTGAAGAATTCGAGCACCATAGGTTGAGAATTTGATTTGAGTGGGATGAGCACATGTATGCTTTTGGTCTAGGAAAAATGATGCACATACTAACATAACATGTGCTATTGTAGTTTGTTAGCAAGTGATGCTTCCCACCCTGCTGGCAGGCGAAGGTAGTAGATACCTAATGAAATAGTCGAGGTGTGCATAGGCTAGCTCAATCAGTAACTCATCAAAAGGAAAATCATGGCCATAATAGCTTATCTATCGTGGTTTGTCAAAAAGTTATATAGTTATATGATGGGAGACCGTGCCATAAGGGTTCGGCCAAAGATACTTGTTCTCTCATCGATGAGTTACCAAAGGGGTTGACTACTTAAATAGTCACTTAACTAATAGTTATTATCTCAGAAAGTCACCCTTCTGCTTGGTTCCAATATTTTTCAACAAAGAAATTGACTTCCCGATGATGAATGCATAAACTCCCAACTTGCATCACATTAAGGCGTGATTGTTGTTATTTGAAGAATAAAAGAACCCCAGTCGTAACTTTTGTATTGTGTTGTACAGATTTTGGCACCACTTCCAATCGGATTCGCGGTGTTCTTGGTTCATTTGGCCACCATCCCGATTACCGGAACTGGCATCAACCCTGCTAGGAGCCTTGGAGCTGCTATCATTTTCAACCAAGACCAAGCTTGGGATGACCATGTAAGTCCCTTCAACTTACATTCACATGATCATCATTTTTCATGCTAGCCATTTCTATTTTGTTTTTGATAACCGATCGAGATGACCGGTTATCTTGCTCTATATCAAATAGTTCAACGGAAAAATTTGGAGCAATCGTTAGTAAGAAGGGTGTTTTTGAGCTATTTTGATAGTTGGAGCGTGTTTCTGAGCCAAAAACGTCATAGTTACGGTATGTTTGAGCCAAAAATATAACGGAGGGTAAATCCATATCGCACCCCACCCCCAACGTCCCCTTGTCAAACATTTAGTTTAAAAGCAGTTCAAATGCCTTTATGCTATAAGTTGTGTTCACCTTCCTTCTTTGATAGAATCCACCTAGCTCGAACTCGTGACATGAGCCTAATTCACATAATCACACATCACGTGTTGTGCTCTTACCACTGAACTAAAAACCGCGAAGGTTTCATTTCTTTCTTTTTCGTAGCTAATAATTTTTTATTTTTTTCCGGTGATTTTTTCAGTGGATCTTTTGGGTTGGACCATTCATTGGAGCTGCACTTGCTGCAGTTTACCACCAAATAATCATCAGAGCCATTCCATTCAAGAGCAGGGCTTAAGTTTCTGTCTAAAATGTGTATTTTCTTCTATTCAAATGTCAAATAAAATTATCAAGTTGTATGTAAAAGCTTTGCCAATATATGGTTTTTATTTTATCAAAGTTATGATAACAACATAGTCAGTGTAATCTTACAAATGGGCTTTAGGAAAGGCGGTGTGTACGCAATCTAACAACAAATAGTATGATAATTGTAATCAAGAAGACAGTATGGTCAAAGAATAAGATAATAAAAGAGTAATAAACAACATCGATCGAAATTAGGTTGTGGCTCAACGCTCAACTACTTTTATTAATCCTCGATTTTAAATTGTTCTATTTAGGGTGATGACCTCGTTTAGCAGCATGTAATATTTCATATATTTACTTCGACCTATCTCTACCTCTACCTTTCTTCATAGTCAGTTATGGATTGTGATCAATTTTTTACACCTTCTCACTAAGGGCGATGAAATTTAATTTAATTATATTATAATGAATACTATTATAAATAGGTTTTACTAAAATGAGATACCAACTTTCATGAGAGGAAAAGATATATCATATCATCGCGTAACAACGCCAACTAAATCTTGATCCCAACTATCCCACCTATGCATCAACGCTTAATTTTTTTAATTCCTTTTATATAAAAGTACATTATTCGAATTTCATTTCACTTTTTAAGTAATTTCTCAATCTTATAAATGTAACTGTCATCGTAATTGTTACTATTCTCCATATATAAACAATAAAAGTACCTATGCAAACTTGAGATTGAAGATAATTATCGATGCAACTATTAAATAATTCTTTTTTCTAGATCTTGTTATATTTTTTTATTAATAGAAACTTTGATACTTGTAGCCATCTATGTTCATTTTATATTGTTTTTTCTCGATTTATCCCATATAACAAGAAAAACATTAAAAAATATATTGAAGTTTTGTTTACTCTTTCTCGATTTTTCCCCTTAACAAGAATAAAAGTCGACGTGTGATGTATAGAGTATTTCGTATTTATACAAAGTTTAAAAAATAATTATATTTTAATAAGTGTGACGTAAATAATTTATTCTAATACGAATATTATTGGCCATTTTTACAATTTGAAATTGCGATCTATCTTCAATCATTTCAACATATTAATCTATCCTGTTTATTTGGCCTATCCATCAATGACACATATTTAGTGGTAGAACCAGGATTTTCTTTAGGAGGTTTAAAATTTTAAGAAGTAAACACACAAAATAATGAAAGGAGTTCGACATTTACTATATATAGATAAAAAAATTATTTTTACCATATATAAATAATAATAATTTTTCGCTAAAAGGAGTTCGGATGAATCCACTAAATACTATGCGGTTCCGACACTGTACATACTCGCTTCGTCTAAATTTATATGACGCTTTTTTTTTAATTGAATCTCAAAAAGACTAATACCTTTCTATATTTCGTAAAAAGTTAATTTTAAACTTCTTATTTTACCCTCTACACAACTATATACCTATATCTTATGTCACTAGACTACAAATTTAAAAACTACTCATTTATTCTTAAACTCTGTATCGAGTCAAACACCTCTGTATGAAATTTTATGAGCAAATAAAATGCACTTGTTTTATCATTTTTATCATCAATTTTTATGAGTGAATTCTCCAAGAATCAGTATAATTCATAGAGGAAATAAAAATTAAAATTAAATATGTGGATATTTGGAAGAAAAGGAATATCTGGTTTTTCATCTTGTTCAACAGCTGAAGAAGTTACTCAAGGAATTAATGCAACTGGACTCACTGCCATTGTTACAGGTGACAATTTTTTTTCTTGTCTCACTTTCCCGAATATTGAACGTCTACGAAAAAACTGTCGTAAAATTCTATTCTCGTTTGTCCTATCGACTCTATTTATGGGATTCTTTCGTTAAGTAACGAAAGAAGAGGCCTAAGCATGATAGATGTCGTACACTTGCATATTACTAGACCTTACTTGTTTTGGGTTCGAGCCGTGAGAATAAAAAAATCTTTGGTAGGGAATGTTTCCTCCCATATGGAGCCCTACGTAGCACCAATGCGAATAGAATCGGACTCCAATATAGATACAGAACACCGAGTAAAAAAAAAAGAAAGCATAACTCTTAGCTAAATGTATATTTTAATAATCCATCATTAATTTGTAATTATTTGATATTAATATAGATTTTTTTGCTGTTTAGCTACGAAATATATATTGTACGTCATTAATTTCTTATTTTCTAGTAATGTTAGTGGCAAAAGGAAAGCTACTTATTTTGGTAAAATTCAAAAAGTCTTTGATTCATTTTATGTGCTTTTTGTTGTCAGTCGTTCTTGTTGTTTTTTTCTTTTTTTCTTTCTCTTTTTTCATATCTAGTTTATTCTGCTTATGAATTTTTGAGACGAGGGTTCCCAGGAAACAGTCTCTCTACCTTGTGATGTAATGCTAAAATCTGCGTACATTCTAACCTCTCCAAACCCCACTTATAGAATTCCACTGAATATATTTATTTTTTTTCTATTTACATACCACAATGTAACTTTTCGGCATAGAAGATTTGATTGAATGCACCCCTTATCTATAGTTGTATTATCGTTCAAGATTTACTTCGTTAGCTTTCATGTAATATCTTGTTATTATGAATCATGGACTAAGTTTTATCCTTTTTATTTTCTTACTAATTATCTCAGGAGCGACAAGTGGCATTGGCACAGAGACGACACGTGTCCTCGCCTTGCATGGCGTGCATGTAATAATGGCAGTTCGTAATATGGAAAATGGCAAAAAAATTAAAGAAAATATACTTAAATCCATTCCAAATGCTAAAATTGATTTTATGGAATTAAATCTTAGTTGTATGGAGTCCATACGAAAATTTGCCAAAGAATATAACTCTGCTGGTTATCCTTTGAACATTTTAATGTAAGAATTTATGTTTGGTACGAACGGAAAATATTTTTCGAAAAATTTTTAGTGTTTCATTTTTTCAACACTTTAAAAAATTTTAAAACAATATTATTTAATTGTTGTTTATTTTTTTCAAGTAATAATGCAGGGGTTATGATTCCACCATTTACACTTTCTAAAGACAAGATAGAATTGCAGTTTGCAGTTAATCATTTAGGTAATTAATTTATTCAATTATGTTTACTTTGTTGAATATATAAACTAATTAAATTTTTAATCTTTCTAGTATTGTAAATGTTTTAAATGAGATGATCACCTATTGTAATATGATATTAGAGTAAACAATCAGTTCGAAATTTTAAGTCCGAAGAACATGATAAAGATATAACATCGAAAATCTAATTAAGTAAATATAAGTGTCATGAGGCTCACGCGTGAAGACGTTTTCAAAATATAAACCAAGTAAAGGAAAATCTACTCTTAGTGTTTCGACGAGATAAAAGATGATTCAGTGTACTAAACTCTTTTTATGTGTGAAATTCGGACATTATATGTAACTTAGTCTTGTATTTACGTCAAAGATTATTTTCATATCACAAACTCATGAGTTTTGAATTATATGACAATAACTTTGCCAGCTATGATAAGACTCTCGCCGCCATCTTTTAGGTAAAATAACTACATTATTCAATGTATGACTAAATATGATGTATTAAATTTTTTTAATTTTTTTATTTTGCAGGTCATTTTCTTTTGACAAATCTTTTATTGGAAAAGATGAAAAATACAGCTAAAAATAGCAAAAAAGAAGGAAGGATAGTAAATGTTGCATCAGCAGCACATGATTTTGCATATGCTCAAGGAATTATTTTTGACAAAATTAATGACAAAGAAAGGTATATAGATAATCCACAATTAAATAACTTCTTTATCGTTTTTTAGTTGAAGATATTTATTTATTTAAAAGGATAAAATATGAGATTATTTTATTTATGTTTATTTCTCACTAAAATTAAGGTTAAAATTGAACATAAAATTATATCTTAATTTTATTTAATTTATGAAAAAATTATGTAACTAGGCAAACATATGATATGTATTTACATTATACTAATATAGTTTGAAAAAATTACAATTTATAGCTATACTTGGGGTTTTATTGCTATTTCCTCTCTCGTCTCTTCCTCTCTCTCTCTGTAATTTTTTGCCAGATATACAATTACATATGTATACCAGCTGCATATATACAATTATTTTGACAGATATACATAGTCAATTCGACCAAGACATATATACAGTTCACCTCTCTCGACTCTCTACCCTCTTTCGCTCCACTCTCTCCTCCCTCTCTCGATCTTGCTCGCCTCTTTTCTCTTTCTCCCAATCTCGCTTGCCAGATATATAACTACACATATATATAGTTACACATATCCAATTTTTGACAGATATATACATACAATTTGACAAATATACATGCACATTTCGTCTCTCTCTTCCCTCTCTCGATCTCGCTTGCCTCTCTCCTTCCCTCCAGGTCACATAATCGAGGTTATGCCATGTAATTATGTAAAATATAACTATTTGACCATATTAAGTTTAAAGCCTGGGCTATTTATGAAAATTCCCTTTTTATTATATCGTAAACCAAATACATACGTTATATTTATATTTGTACATCTTATTTTTCGAATTTTTATATTTCTTATTTATTATTTGTTTGCAGCTACAATAAATTTCATGCTTATGGCCAATCGAAGCTTGCTAATATACTGCACGCAAATGAACTCGCTAAACGATTAAAGGTAATTAAGATATTACCATTTAAAATTGTCATTATAAAATTCATAATTCATATATAGTTAAAATTCTGACTCCGTCAATTTGTTTTTTTTTCATAAATAGGAAGAAAGGGTGAATATAACTGCTAATTCTGTCCATCCTGGACCAATTGCTACCAACATTATGCGTTACAATTCTATCCTTCATGGTAATATAAAGTTACGTGTTTCTTATATAATAAGAGACTGCTGTTCCAGTCAAACATATCGTCTTTGGTCCATTTTACTTAGAAACAACAAATAAAGAGTAATTTGATCGGTTTTCCTTAATGAGTAGCCAAGACATTCCACCCCAATGCGCCTCGCCCTTATATTCTCCATGTATAGGGATCTCTAGATCATAAGACATTATAACTTTCGTTGCCGCTAGTTTGTACCATGAGATTAATGGAGGGTTTGTGTGAAAAATCACTTAAATTGCATCAACTTAAAGTTCTCAACCTATAATTTTTAAAGTGTACTGAGTTCAGTCATAAGAATCGTATAGTTAAATCGATCAAATTTAAATTCTGAATTCGTCCCTGATAATCTGAACTATATTCTTGTTAACCATTTTGTAGGAATAATTAATTGGATTGGGAAGTATGTGCTCAAGAGTATTGAACAAGGAGCATCAACTACATGTTATGTGGCTTTACATCCACAAGTAAATGGAGTAAGTGGTGAGTACTTTTCAGACAACAACATAGCTACAAACACAACTACTTCTTTGGCTAAGGATTCAAATTTAGCAAAGAAATTGTGGGAGTTTAGCTTGGATTTGACTAATAATCCAAAGTGATTATATGGTTTCCAACTAATTAAGATCGTCAAATGAGCGAGTCAGATTGAATCTACTCAACCAAGAAGTGATGATCGGATGGATTGAGCTAGCTCTTGGTGTTTTTATGAGCTAATTTTGCCACCATTGGGAATTGAATTGACTATGTTATTATGTCTTTATTATTCTAACTTTGTATTTTGTTTGTTGGGCTAAGTCGGTCCAAATATACTTTTGACATAGTATGATGTTGTTTGTTTTGGACCACGTCCATATGGTTTCTTGCACGAATTGACCTGTGGAAGATAACAAGTACCTCTTGAAATTAGTCGAAGTGCACACAAACTAACTTTGATACTTGTACAAATGAAATTTAATAGATTTTTCACTAGATAACCTTTAGAATGTATCGAGACATACACAAACTGACCTGGACATACGGTTATCAAGAAAGAAAAGCAGGCTCTCGTCCAACTTATTAGATGTCAACACTCATGACAGTTTGCAGGACTTAAATTGTCAATAAATATAAATATGGTTTGACCACTAATCCCAAGTGATTATATGGTTTCCCACTAATTAAGATTTGACAAATGAGCGAGTCAGATTGAATCTACCCAACTAAGAAGGGATGAGTTAATAAATGAATAGGTTAACTCTGGATGGATCAATTGAGCGAGTTCATATTTTCATGAGCTAAGTTTGTCACCCTTGAAAATTGTAATTCATCAATTCCTAATTTGACTATGTTACTATGTCTTTACTATTCTAACTCTGTATTTTATTTGTTGGGCTAAGTCTGTCCAAATATACTTTTAACATCTTGTGATATTATTTATTTCGGACCACGTTCACACAATTTCTCAATACTTATGCAGATGGAAGATAACAAGCACCCCATGAAATTAGTTGAAGTGCATACAAATTGAGCTCATTAGGTCTCATTAGGTAACCTATAGAAATAGTCGAGATATATACAAACTGGCCTGAATTTACCGTTATCGAGACAAAAAAGCAGGCTCTCTTCCAACTTATTAGATGTCAACACTCATGACAGTTTGCAGGACTTAAATTTTATCAATAAATATAAATAATTCTCATTCTCTTCATAAATAAAGTAAAGATGAAATCAAAACCAGCTCATAACAATCCAATTTAATATTCTTAAGAATCATATAAAGATACTAAAGACAAATTCATCCAGAGCATACTTCTTCAAACTCCTTTCTGATGCCAGTTAAGATCAAGTGGCAGTTACCTTTCAAAATGGACATGAGTTTTCATGATTGAATGAGAAAATGACAGTCGTCCGCTTGTAAAGCTTCACGACTATTAAAAAATGGATCTTAGACCTAACTCAACTACAACCTGCATATCCTCAACCAACATGGGACTCTAACAACACCTCCCTCATCTTCCGTCTCCTCTCTCTTACCGGGCATGGACATATGGAGTGTGGACAATATAACATGAGGGCGCAATATTAAGTAAACCAAGAACAAGGATAAGTCTGACTCTAATACTATATTAAGAAAATGGAGATTGACATCAAAAAAAGGACAAGCTCGGTGCACTAAAGCTCCCGTTATGCGCAAGGTCCGGGGAAGGGCCCGACCACAAAGGTCTATTGTACGCAACCTTTACTTGCATTTCTGCCAGAGGCTGTTTCCAAGACTTGAACCGGTGACCTTCTGGTCACATGGCAACAATTTTACTATTTGCTCCAAGGCTCGCTGAACCCAAAAACTTCCTTGTGAGGTGAGGATAGTTCAAGATCATATAAAGAGATTACATCTCGTACCCTCAAAGCCTCGACTAATATGAGCTTCTAGCAAAGACAACTGAGTTTCTCCAGTCTCAAGATCAACAGGCAACATCGCATTATGGGTTGATAAACTGACTGCAATGTAAGCATTTGTGAACTGGGAATGATGCAATATGGGGCAGTGTCATTCTACAATACCAAAGCGAATAACAAACTATTTCGAGATGAAAAAGTAATCAGAAACAAAGTAATCATAAATATGTCCTGCAGATTGGAGCCAGTCAATCAACAAACACTCTTCAATAATGGTGAAGAAATGAACAAGATTGCCACAAAACAAGAATCAAATTTTGGCATGAAATTCCATTTTCATTGTATAAATACAAAATTCTTATGGACATAAAGAGCTTGATGAACTCTATAAAGAATTTTACAAATAATAACACTAGCTGCTAACCTTCTCTTACCAATCAATCAATCAAACAATGAACTGCGCTTCAGTCCCAAACAAGTTGGCTTCAATGCAACCTACTCCTACCGATACTCGCAAAAGCTAAAATCCCCTAACTGAACTTTGCCAAACCTCAACAAATTGTTGATCCTTTCGTGTAACAAACATTCTGTTCCCTCCAAAGCTGACGTGACTTATCCTATTTCCACAAAAATCTTTTGCTCTTCCCATTATGTTCTTCCTAAAAACTCTGCCTTCTGATCCAAACCTACCTTTCATCGGACCATCAATAAGAACCTCAGACCACAGCTCAACATTTCCTCCTTTAGTGCAGAAAACTTGATTCCCATGGCTCTCGATTTTGCATCCAATTCCTTCCTTTTTACCACGCGTTACCTTTTTTTGATCACCGAGACAAAACCAAACATTCTCAAAACCAACATTCCTCAAATCAGCAAAAGAAACTTCGCCCGAATGTACTCCAACTTTAAAGATACCAGACAAACTATCCGAAACTGTGATATCAGAGAAACAATCAACGTTTTCCTTTATTTCCCACACGGAATTCCCAGACCTTAAATCCCAAAACTTAATATTCCCAACTACACCAGAAGGACCACTATGCGAACCAGCAGACATTAACAAGTTATGACTAGGTAACCATCTTAACTTAGTAGCTGGAATTGCTGAATCCAATTCAGCACCAAAGATTTCATAATGACCAATCTTAGTAACCGGTTTAAAATCATCGTTAACGTCATATACCATAATGCAATTCGAATTCCTCCTAGATGATTCGAAACTCGTAAACAAGAGTTCACCTGATGATCCAATTGCTTGCACTGTTGAACCAGACTTAGTCACATTTTCCCAATTAAGTCCCTTTTCAACAGCCCCCTTAACAACATCAAGAATCTGCAAACCAGAAAAGTCAGTAGCACCAACTGCAACAATTCTTGAATTCAAAGACAACATAGAATCAATAGCTGGAAACTGAGACAAAATTGTGGATTTTCTCTTCAAAGACCAATCAAAAGAAGTAATTTTACAACCATGAGCTACTTGTACTGAACCATTTTCTGTTGTGGAAATTGCTGTTGGTGAATCTCTACCACTTAAAGGTAAAAGAAGAGATTTTTCAAGATCAAAAGGTTCAAACTGAGATGGGTTTGGCTGGAAATTCAAGATAAGTTGTTCTACACCATAAAATTTAGCCTCAAAAATCAAATCTTGAATATCAAAGTTTTTAGCTTTTGATGGTAAATTTCCAGTTCTTAAAAGGGAAAGTAAAACAGAAAAAATTTCAGGGTCTCTATCAATAAATGGAATTGAATTATCATCTAAATTGCTAGAAATTTCAGAAAAAAGGGATTTTGAACCTGCTTGATTTAGGGTTTGTTTTGTGGTTTGAAAAAGGTAGCCACCAACATCAATGGTGACTATGCTGGAATTTGAATTTGTGTTGTTTTTGTTGTGTTTGAATCCATTTGAAAGAGGATGTGATCCAACAAAAGGTGGCATTTTTATGAGACCAAAAACACTAACAAATTTCAAGAAGAGTTGAGGGGAAATTTATGGGAAAATTCAAGAACAAAGACAAAACAAATAACCTTAATTATGGGGTGGTGGAGAGGGGCTTGGGTGGGTGTTGTTTGCTAGAAGTTTGAATTAAGAATGGTTGACAAATGTGGGAATTTATTTGTGGGGGTGGGGGGGTTAAAATGGTGGCTGGTGGTCAAGAAAAGAAGTCCAAAATGTGGACCAAATTTCTGTTCTTACTTTGATATATAATACTCCCTCCATCTCATTCTATGTGATACCTTTTAATTTAACACGGTATTTAAGAAAAAAATAAAACTTTTGAAATTTGTGATCTAAAATCATTCTGAAATATTTGTCTGGTTGAGAATCATTTCATTAAGGATAAAAAAGAAATTTTAAAGTTCAATTGTTTCCAATTAGAGTTAGGTGACATTCTTTTTGGGACGGACCAAAAGTTTTGGATGCCACATAAAATAGAAAAGGGTGCCACATAAAATGGGACAGAGGGAGTAATAATAACGAGAATAATAATAAGTGATGTTCAACTATCTGAGGAGAATCTTAATGGCTCAATTAATTGAGTATATGAATTCTCATCTTGTTGGTGAGGATTCGATTCCCCACGTTGTAACCTCCCTTTCCCTACACCCATTTTTTTTAAAAAAAAATAAAAGAAAACAAAGAGTCAACTTTACTAATTTTCTGTCCTAATTCTCGACTTTCATAGCTCTTATGTGAGGTCATGTCATTAGTATGTTATAAGTGGATCATGTCCTGTCTAATAGCTAGTTCGCAGCTCCACATCCTGAATTACATCGGAAAGGGCATCCGGTCTCTCTTTTATGGGTTCTTTCCTTAGTATCTGACCTATCCGAATAAGCCTTCCCAAGGACAAAGAAGAGGATCATCTAATCTTGAAATAGATCTTTCCAATTATCCCAATCTTTTATCAGTTCATTTTGTCGGATGTTTGAATCATACGATTCTGAGGATTCTTGTTTTCATATTCATTGTACAGGATCAAAATAAGACCTTTTCTCGTTAGTTGAAATAAAAACCTCAATAGCAACCTTCATTGAACCCTTCTTAAGAGAAGATATAATCTCCAAATAAAATTCAGCATTAGTTTGATCTAAAATATTAACCTACTAGCTAATAATCACTTACTTACCAAAACTAACAAAACTTTTTTTAGTTAAATACAAGTTGAGAAAAACTATAGTTTGATTAAATGCATAAAACTCACAATATCATTATCAAGTCACAGCTATGTCACAGCTGTGCACTGTATCATTTTCTTTTGCAAAAGATTTCATAAACGTTTGGACATGAATTGGATGATGTTTTTAAAAAATAATACTATTTCAAATTAATGTTATAGTTGGAGTATATTTCATTAGAAAATGTTAAAATTTTGTGACGATTTTTTTTCAGGAACCAATTTTTTTTAAATTTGTTAAAAATAATTGTTGGAGTAAGAAAATTACTTTCGTGCGAAAAAGTCCACATTGAAGGGAAAGTGGTGGTGGATGGATGGGGGGGGGGCGTGAAATGCTCCCTAACAGAGATGAGATGATTCTTTATTTAGGGGTTAAATTTCAAGAACTATAACTAAGGATAAAGAAATACTTATCAGTTCATCACCACGACTCATGTCGGTAAGAAGTTATAACATTTTGCTTTTATAAAGGCAGAAAGACAAATTGAAATGAAGTCCTCTTCACAAAATCTGCGAGGGTTGTTCGAAACTCAATGGATAACGGCGTGCCTCTCTATTCTTTTTCACTTAAAAAATAAGTTTTTTTGTTTGCAATAGAGTTTGAACCTACTAAGCTCATTTATCACGAGTTGCTCTCTTGCCACTAGATCAAAGACCTAAAGCGAAATAAAACTAGAGTTTATCTGATGCGAGATTCTAAAATACATCTCTATCTATCTTTTGCCTAATGTCCAATAATGATTTTTATGTTGCTCGAATTCCAAAAAAAAAAAAAACTGTTGCATTGGTATCAGTTAATCCAAAATGTACCTCATTCCATTTGATGTTAAAATCTTAATATTCACAATTTATATATCAATTATACTAAAGAGTATAGGAGCCAACAAAATACATCATATTTCATAGTATGTTTTAGGATGATTTTGGGCTATAGGTCTGGCAATTGGAATGGGCCAATTCAGTAACCCGACCAAATTGGCCCAAAATAAAATAGGCCTTGAATCAGCCCATACTTTCGGGTCTAGTCCAGGCCCATATACAAGTCATGGTATGAGTCCATTCAGTGGCGGAGTCATATTTACTTGAGGTGTAAATCAATATTCTTTCGTCGAAAAATTGAAGTGTTTGGCTAGTGAAATATATTTTCTTTGTTTGTAAATATTATATATTGTTACCTCTTGACCTCTACGTAATGTAACATCTTTAAATTATGACGCCTCTTAAAGAAATTCTGACTCTGCCTCTGAATTCCTTTACCTACCTAGTAAGAAGAGGCGAAATGCGCAAATATCCGTTTATGAGGCCACCATATAATTTATATTCGATGTTAAAGAATTTTCGCAAGTTTATTAGTTTGGGGAACAACTTCTAACATACTCGATTGAAGTTAAAAATTCACATTTGACTTCGAATATTTTGTTTGAAGTATGAGATTGTGAAGTCCAAACATCAGATATTTTTAAAACTCAGTGTGTAAATAATATTTCGTTTTTTTTATTTTTATTTTTCACTCAGTGTTCAAATACAAGCTTGACTATATCCGCATTCGTAATGCATAGGGCCTCATTTAATTTATCTAAGCATCAACCTACACTAATCGATTTCAAATACAAACATCAAAAAACAAATCGAAAAATCCCAATCACCAACAAACCTATAGTTATAGTTCCATTCTTTTTATGTGCATGTAACTACCGTCATGCCTCTCGATAACAATAATCATCTTCCGCCAAAATCATTATAGAGAGATTTGACTGTATTTATGAAATCGTAGGCATAAATGAATACTCCTCACAAGAATCATTAACCCCAAACGCCAACCACAATTTGTCATTAAAAATTCCCATCATGTCCTCCGGTATAAATTCCTTCCTACAAAGCGGACACGTCTTCTGATCATGATCCATCCAACGGTCCACACAGCTCCTGTGGAACACGTGTCGGCAATTCACCAACATCCTGATCTCGTCGCCGGAATCGAACTCGTAGAGACAAACCGCGCAGTTCTCCGGCGGGTCGACTATGTCGGAGAACTTCACAACCGGCAATATCTCCCGCATTATCGCCGCGGACGCCGAACACAGCCTGGTCTCTTCGCCGGGTCGGGCTGGGTACGGTAATTCGGGTTCGAGGAAGTCGCCGAGGCCGAGTATTGTGAGGAGATTGCAGATGAGTTTTCTGATGAACCCTAGTATTGAGAGGAAGTGGAGGAATAATTTGGGGAAATTGAGATCCGTGTAGCCTAGAGGAAAACCCATGAAAAATGAAGGTGCTTTTGTTAGTAAATAGTGTGTGTAGTGTGTGTAAAAATGGAGATTTGAGGTGAGGTGAGCTGAGCTTCTTCGTTAATGGCGGAATGAGGGATTTATATAGTGGTGTTTTTTGGGGGTAAATGTTCAAATTTGCCCCTATTTTTGTGTGTAAGTCGGAGTTGAATAAAATTATGATTATCTATTTATTATATCACTAAATATTAAAAATTAAATTTAAAAATATTTTGATTATGATTTAATGATCATTTTTTTGAGTTTCATTAGGGTGATTTTCGTGGTCATCCTCACTAAATCAACTTGAATCAAATCAAGTCAAATCAAAATAGAATTGATAAAAATAAGATTCTTTTTCCTAACTGTCACTACTAAAAATCACTATTTTCTTACTAAAAAATATTCAGCGATTATTCTTGTAGATATTTAAATTGAATCAGTGAGGAAAAAAAGGTCCAGTGATTATCTTGATATTTCAATGAGAATTAATTTTTCATCATGTATTTTTTCAGTAATACAAACCTCTCCTCGATTCACCGTGAAAAAAATCTCTATTTCTAATAATGCACGATGAATAATATTAGACCAAAAATTTAATGAACAACAAAGTTGCTCAATTCCTATAATATATCATGAACCTATTTATCCTTTTCTAGTTTCTAATTAGATATTTATATCCTAATTAATTTGAATTTGTGCCTTGAAAATTTCGCGTTGGCAGAAAACACTCATCACCAAAGACAACTTCAATTTTCATTTACAGTATTCAATTCGAGATCAATGATTAAAGATCGAACAATATTTTAATGAGTATATAATTTTAAAAATAATATTT
>JAPFFP010000103.1:2641840-2653633 GCA_026153255.1 Solanum medicagineum
CAATTTCTTAGCTATGGTGGGTGGGTAGGGTACTCATGTTACCATGCTCTATTTTAATTTTTGATGTGCGTGTTCGTCTAAATTTGGTTTATTGATAAAGATATTTTTATTAGAAAAAAAATGTAATTATTAAAGAGTATTTATTATCAGAAAATCACTAGTCATCATCAAAACTTTTGAAAATTTTGACTCGTTGATCGCGTTTTCGATAGATTTTTCATTTGAAATCTCTTATTGACAGACCAAATTTCCATGATACATCCATCGAAAATTAATGTTCTTTGGGTAGTTTCAATCATGGTCAAACAACATCTAGTCTAATTTATAATAATTTTGACGGAAATATTTATAAAGGAGGAGGACGAGTATTCTTCGAATTAAATGACTGAATGAAAGGTACAATAAACGAAAAGTTGAATTCAAACAAAATATTTAAACTTCTTTCTTTCATTTATTGATATAATATAAACACCAAATCCAGATTTAAATTTTTTTCACTCCATCCTCCAATAAAACAAGTAAAATTAATAATAATAATTAAAAAATATTAGGAACCTCCCTCTTCTAACCGTCTTCTAAGGCTAAGACAAAGTGACCCAAATAAAAGTAAAATTTATATAAATTATTAGTTTACAATCATTTATTTTCCAATTTTAAAAATATGTCCCCATTTTATGACCCTACACCACCGACCAATTATACTTTTATTTTATTCTTGTTCTATAAAATTCTCAATTAATTTGAATTTATATTAGCTTATATTAAAAAAATTACAAGAATGTTCTTCCATTCTTATAATTTAACTATTTAAAAACTTCTTGATAATTGTTTTGACTCATCGAATATGCCCTCAGAGCCAAATAAAAGGATATAAAACATACATATTGAAACAAAGTTTTGTTATATTTGAACTATATTAAAATATAATTTTGAGATGTCAAAATCTATTTAAATAATTAATTGACCACCCTTGACTCTTTTGTAAACACAACTATAACTTATTATATCTTGCAAGGGGAGATTTGTTTAATGTATATTTTTTTCTTTTTATATTCTTTCTTTCTGCATACCTAAAAAAAGAATGTCCTATGATATTCTTCCAAGAATTAGGTGACATGTATTAATTTGTACTCTTTTTAGTTGCATGATTGGAGATAATTATTAGTTTTTTTTTTAGAATAAATACAATATTTAACGAAATTATCAATAAATATACAAAATCGAACAAAAATTACAGAGGTATGCATAAATTCTAAATCAATATTGTAGATCCTTCTCTAACTTTTATAGACAGAGTTATCTGATACATGTTGTTAATGAAAAGCGATAGATATCTCTTGAAATATGTTAAGATACAAATAAATTAGCTCGGACATTATAATTGTTAAATATATCATTCTTATCCAATAAACCTAGTTAAAAAACTATAAAAAAAAAAAAACGTTCATGATGATCAAAATCAGATTTTCAGGAGGTTAATTAATTAGTTCCAAACATTTGGATCATGATTATCATAATTAAAAATTATTAGAAGATGTGTAGGACTACAAAGCATGTGAGAAATTGTCTTTGTTGATAAGTAAGTATGAGTTTAAGAAAAAGATTAGTTGATAATCATAGATTTTTAAAAAAAGATTACTTACCACGTTACTATTAATGACACATTTTAACAACAACTTGAGTATTTTAATCACGTTTAATTATTTGACATGTGAATGCATATTGATGATTAATCACTAGGAAATAAAAAAGGAAAAAAATAATTGATCATCAAATGTCAATTAATTTTTTGAATTTAAGTTATGTACATGATCCGTAATATAAATTTTTAATATTATTAGGTTGAAAAAAATAGTTTTATGCATAAAACATTTCATATTTACGTTAAGATTTAGAAAAAAGCTGCAATAAGTGTTATATGGTAATCTAAAAAATAAAAGAATAACTTATAACCTACTCTAAAATTGATCAAATTAATTTCATGGTATATATATATTTTTAACATTATTAACGTATATGTGACAAATGATTAAAAATCTAATAAATATTAAAATTTCAAATTATAATTTTAAAATTGAGGATACAAAGGCACAAACTTAAATATTGAACACATCAAATTAAAATTCTGAATCTATCTCAATCTGATACAATAAGTTAAAACACATTAAGGTATAAAAATTAAAATCTTAAAGCTTTTTAATTCCCACAAATATCTAAAAAGTATTTTATTCTTTTACTTTTTTTTTTTTGTTTCAAGAAGTACGTAGGGAATAGATATATTATATTAATTAATTACTTCATATTAAAAAAGTCTTGATTCTCAGTAGATTTAGCAGATAATGGCATTCACGCCTTGAAGAGTTTAATATAAATAAAATATGATTAGCATATGAATTATAGATAAGCACAAATCTTTTCATATGTAATATGCTCTTGAAAAAAATATTAATCATAGTTAGCAGTAGGTATTTCTCTGTCTTTAATTTAAAATTATAGATTCATCAAATTTTGAAAATAAATCATTTTGTTAGAAAATGGTTTATTTCTAAAAATAGGACTAATTCATGATACGAATTCAAAAATTACCATCAACGACTATTGTACATAGTACGATATATAGATACTTTTCATCTTTAATTAGAGATTTCGAATTTGAGATCTCAGTTTTACTGTTAAAATAAAATTTTTTAAATATAAATTAAATTAGTCAAACTCCAATATATGTATCGAGATACGTATGCATATGCAAAATATTGCTAAAACACATTTATATTTGTGACCCCTTTAGTCTAAAGAAGCAAAATGTAGACAAACAATAATGTTGTTGTCCATGTTTTTATTTGTGTAGATGAGCTTTATATAAATCTTAGGGATTATTTAGAATAATATATTATTAATTTTTATATTCTCATATCAAATTTTTTATAAGAAGAATTATCTATTATAAATTATTTAATTTAGATAATATTAATATTTGTATATATCGTCAATACACATTTTGAACATGACCTTAAATAGAAAGGAGTGGAGGTTGCGTATTAGGGCAGAAGGTTAATAGGCTAGTAGAGATAGGATGATATCTAGCCTTGTGATATAGTAGGTTAATAGGATTAGTCGTGTCTTTATATCGTGTGTTGTCATTATTCGTTTTTATTTTTATTGTATATATTATCATTTGCTTTCCAGGTTAATCATTTTTTTCATATATAGTATTTTTTGCTTATGGGGCTTGATATTTTCAGATGGGAGTTTGTCGGAACTAGTCTCTCTATCTCTACAAGGTAGTGATAAGATCTACATATATTTTACCCTCTTCAGACTCCAACTCCACTGAATATGTTATTGTTGCAATATCAATATACAATTTTTTTTAATATTTTATGTACTGATAATATAACACCGTGAATTATGAAATATTAATTAATATAAGAAATGACTATTTTTACTGGATAAACATGAAAATGAAGAATCTTTCTAGGATTTAATCATGGACCCATCTTGTTATTTTTAAACAATAAATTAATCCTTAAATTAGTTAAATCCAAATGTGATTATCTTTTTTAGTATTATTTTCCATTTGAAATTTGTACTCTAAATTCCTTTTTTGATTCTTGATTTGGATTTAGCTTTTTTTAAGGGAGCTGATAGATACAAATTAAATTATTTCACAATATTTTAAATTAATTCACGTACTATTTGAATCAACAAACTTCAACCCTAAGATATAATAATTATATTTATTAATTTGATATATATACTCGATGTGCGTAAAGTTTTTTAAAATCAAAAAGTTGTGGGTCATATTTATCATGTGAAATATTATTTTTGCTAATTCTTGTACCTACTCAACCACCCATTTGGCATGTTTGTCCAAAAAAAAAGGTGCAAGTAAACTAATTAATCTAAGTAGCATTTTCAATTAACTTTCTAATCATGGAACTCATCTTCCATTGACCACCAAACATCTTATTTAATTATTTTACTTATTATTATTTTAATAAATAAATGTAATATTTTTTTAATTATAAATAAGATGATCACACATCTCGATATATTCTTGAGAAAGGTTAGTTTATCAAGAATATGTAAGGACAACACTTTGATTTGTTGATTAATCGTCAGAAATAATCTGATTAATGGATCTTTCTGCTTTAATACTGTATCCAAGAGTTACAAGTATTTATCAAATATGTTCTTATTTAGCGAAATGTAATTGAATCAATTAACAAAGACATAATGAGAAAAAATGACTTTTTTCGAATGACATGAAAATTGAATTCATAAGATAAGAATGTTTTTCTATTTCTTAACAGGAAAAATATGTGATTATTGAAGAGGAGTTAAGTGGAACGAAATTGTTCAAGTAGTAGAACTGTGAAAATGCTTGATCTTATTCGAGTCTCATATATTACTCTTGATTATTAGAACAAGAATCTTCATATATTTAATTCATTATAAATAATTAAACAAGTCACATGAAATACATAACGAAGTAAATATGAGTGTATTATTTATGCATGTTTAAACTTTTTGATAAGGCGATACACTTCAATGAACTACAGAAGAGACACGTGTCTAGAGTGCTCATATTACACCATAAAGAATCAAGCTTACACGTAAGAAGTCATATGAAAAACATAATTATTATATGGAATAATTACCTAATTACACTTATTTATTTATCATATTTTTCATTATTCCTACCTATTTCCAAAAATTTTAAAAATTACTTCTTTTCATCCGGATGCATTAATTCAGTAATCCGTATACATTAAAATTCTGATTCTTAAATTATATATATATTTAATGCATCATGCTTTAAATGTTATTTGTTGATACTTAAATCACCTAATTTTTGTATCTGGAACTGAATTAATGTATCCAAATTACTGAATTAATGTATCCGAATTCCCATATTTTTCAAGAGATTTCTGAAAATTGAAAAAGATAGGAAAAAAATGATAATTAACTCTTCATATTACGTGATTTATGTAAACTCTACTTATTATATTAATCCATAGCATAATTTATAACTAAAAGAATTTCATGATAATTTCTTTTTTTTTTTAAAAAAAAGGGGCAAAATAGTAAAAATACAATAATAGAAACCATGAGAATAGAACAGAAAAATGTAGAGAAATCCAGAAGTGCCACATTTAACATTCATCATATTTCCAAATTGTTCTTGAATGAACACATATACACTAAAATAATATTAATAAATAATTTCCACCTCCATACAAATACCTCTCAAAATCTTCTTTTTTTAAAACCTATTAAAAAAAATCCAAAAATTCTCTTCTCAAAATCCTTCACTTTTTTTTTCCTTTAAATTGGAAGCCATGGTGGATGTACAAATGGGAGAAACTGAAATATTTGCATTTCAAGCAGAAATAAATCAGTTATTAAGTTTAATTATCAATACTTTTTATAGTAATAAGGAGATTTTCCTTCGTGAATTAATCAGCAATTCCTCTGATGTAAGTTTTTTTTTTAATACTTAAATACGAATCAGTTTGAGTGTATCTTATGTAAATTGCTACGTAGGATGTATATGGTATTTATTTATTTAATTTTATATAAAATTAAGTGTCAGGTAAAGTATATTAAATAACATATTTACATATTATGTTTAATTTAGTCTTAATTTATTCAAATTATGTTGTACAAAGTGTTAGATTATTTGAAGTGTTTATTCATGTATTATCTCATTTTAAATTTATGAGTTTATTATTATCATGTTAAAAGGTGGTGGTGTTTTTTTCTAATAAAAATAGGGATGGAATTGGAATTTTAAGTTCATATATTTGGAACCTTTGATTACTTTATTATAAAGTTAAAATAAAAAGTTGTATAAACTCATCGAATTCGAAATAAATTATTTATACACATTGAATGAACTTTTTACCACGTACAAAATTTGCACTAAAGCTATAGTTTGCTCTAGATGGTACTCCGTTCGTGTTGGATCCTCAAAAAATTGTGTTTGAACTACTTTTAGGAATATTTGATACGTAGTTATTAAAATTTTTGAAAAATTCGAGCAATATAATTATGTTTTAGTTTAATATATCTTTTGGGACTTAGAGATTTATTTTTTTTTGGAATTTGTGTAGGCATTGGATAAAATTCGATTTGAGAGCTTGACAGACAAGAGTAAACTAGATGCACAGCCTGAGCTTTTCATCAGGATTGTTCCTGATAAGGTGAATAAGACACTCTCCATTATCGATAGCGGTATCGGTATGACGAAAGCAGGTATGTTGATCATCCTTTATCAAAAAATTATAGCGTGTATATGGATCAAATGTTAAATATCCTCGATGAAAATATTGGCTTTGCATCCTATATAGGCATGGATAGTCAGTGTGTCTGAATTATGAACCTCTCTAGGAATGAAAGCAGAGGCGGATTTAGAATTTCTGGAATATGAGTGCATTGCAAATGGATGTTGATTCTTGCTCCGTTAGCTAAGTAACGTTGCATTCAACTAAGTGCACCATTTAGTCTTTTTGGAGCATGAGTACGAGCGGATACGATCCTATATAGGCATGGATAGTCAGTGTGTCTGAAGTAGGAACCCATAGGAATAGAGAGAGATGGATTTAGGATTTCTATAATATGAGTGCATTGCAAGTGTCTCGGTTAGCTAAGTAACGTTGCATTCAACTAAGTGTGCCATTTAGTCTTTTTGGAGCATGAGTACGAGCGGATATGATCTTATGTAGGCATGGATAGTCGGTGTGTGTGAAGTATGAGCCTCTAGGAATAGAGATAGACGGATTCAGAATTTCTATAATATGAGTGCGTTGCAAGTGGATGTTGATTCTCTCTCCGTTTAGCTAAATAACATTGCATTCAACCAAGCAGACCATTTAGTCTTTTTGGAGCATGAGTGGGAGAGACCATGAGTTTACGAGCTCCATAAGATTGCCATATAAATGCGTTCTTGTCTAGGATGGATAATTTTGGAGAGCGAGTTAGGAAAAAAAGATTCAATTTCACACATTTTTACTTAAATATACACTTGGTTAAATATATAAGACCGAAAAACCACTTGGACATTGAAAAAGTTGGATCCTGAAGTTGCGATTATGTGTGTTTTTGAGTTGTGTGATGCTCCCGTAATTGAAGAAATGGTTATGTTATGCAAACAGATTTGGTGAACAATTTGGGAACAATCGCGAAGTCAGGAACGAAGGAGTTTATGGAGGCATTGCAGGCCGGAGCTGATGTTAGTATGATTGGACAGTTTGGTGTTGGTTTCTACTCTTCCTATCTTGTGGCTGAGAAAGTCGTGGTTACGACCAAGCACAACGACGATGAGCAGTACGTGTGGGAGTCACAGGCTGGTGGATCGTTCACCGTTAGACGAGATGTCAATGGTGAGCCACTCGGGAGAGGTACCAAGATCACACTCTACTTGAAAGAAGATCAGGTACCAATTCAATTGTTTTATTTTCTTTATCTACAGCTTATTGCGTTGTTAAGAGAAAATAATCTACTCCCTCCATTTCGATTTGTTTGTCTTACTTTCCTTTTTAGTCTGTTCAATTTGTTTCAAAAGGAATATCCAATGTTTGGCAATTCTTGAATTCCATGCCAAGTCAAATATGTTTTCGTACATTCTGCAGTTGGAGTACTTGGAAGAGAGGAGAATAAAGGAACTCGTGAAGAAACATTCCGAGTTCATTAGCTATCCGATTTATCTATGGACCGAGAAGACAACCGAGAAGGAAGTTAGCGATGATGAAGATGAGGAAGGGAAGAAGGACGAAGAGGGAGACATAGAAGAAGTTGATGAGGATAAAGAGAAGGACAAGAAGAAGAAAAAGAAGATCAAGGAAGTGAGCCATGAATGGCAGTTGATCAACAAGCAAAAACCGATTTGGCTCCGTAAGCCTGAAGAAGTGACTAAAGAAGAGTATTGTTCTTTCTACAAGAGCCTAACGAACGACTGGGAGGATCCATTGCACTGGAAACATTTCTCTGTCGAGGGTCAGCTCGAGTTCAGGGCGATACTTTTTGTTCCTAAACGAGCTCCTTTCGATCTCTTTGACACGAGGAAGAAGCTGAACAACATTAAGCTCTATGTCAGGAGAGTGTTTATAATGGACAACTGTGAAGAACTTATCCCCGAGTACCTCGGATTTGTCAAGGGTGTGGTGGATTCTGATGACCTTCCGCTGAACATTTCACGCGAGATGCTTCAACAGAACAAGATTTTGAAAGTCATCAGGAAGAATCTTGTGAAGAAGTGCATCGAGATGTTCTTCGAGATATCCGAGAACAAAGAGGATTACGATAAGTTCTACGAAGCATTTTCGAAGAACATCAAGCTAGGCATCCATGAAGACGGCCAAAACAGAGGTAAATATGCTGATCTCCTCAGGTTCCACTCGACAAAGAGTGGTGATGAGATGACTAGCTTGAAGGACTACGTTACGAGGATGAAAGGAGGACAAAAGGACATCTACTACATCACAGGCGAGAGCAAGAAAGCTGTCGAGAACTCTCCGTTCCTCGAGAAGCTCAAGAAGAGAGGATACGAAGTACTCTTCATGGTCGATGCAATCGATGAGTACATGGTCGGGCAATTGAAAGAATACGATGGAAAGAAGCTCGTATCTGCCACGAAAGAAGGGTTGCAACTCGAAGAAACAGATGAAGAGAAGCAGAAAAGAGAAGAAAAGAAGAAATCCTTTGAGAACTTATGCAAAGTCATCAAAGACATTCTTGGAGACAAGGTAGAAAAAGTGGTGGTTTCAGACAGGATTGTTGATTCTCCCTGCTGCTTAGTAACCGGAGAGTACGGCTGGACGGCTAACATGGAGAGGATCATGAAAGCTCAGGCGTTACGCGACACCACCATGAGTGCGTACATGTCGAGCAAGAAGACAATGGAGATCAATCCGGATAACGGAATTATGGAGGAGCTGAGAAAGAGAGCTGAAGTTGACAAGAATGACAAATCTGTTAAGGATTTAGTGATGCTTCTGTATGAAACTGCGCTGTTGACGTCCGGTTTCAGCCTTGATGATCCTAACACATTTGCAGCAAGGATTCATAGGATGTTGAAGTTAGGACTTAGTATTGAGGAAGACGATGAGACCGGTCCCGATGACGCTGAAATGCCTGCACTGGAAGAAGGTGGTAATGAAGACAGTAAGATGGAGGAAGTTGATTGAGAAATTTAACATCTTTTAACATAAGTGTGTTTGGTTGTATATTATATTAGGTTGCCTAGGTGATTTCTGTTGGCTCTTGTCGTTCATGCATAATGCTCCGTGTATCGACTTGTCCTGTTCTTTTCATTGTTGGTTTGTACTTTCTTGTAATAGATCTTGTTTCATGTATCTAAGATGTTAGTCTTGGTTTATATTTATTGTGTTTTGTTCGAAATGAATAGTGTAGTGTAGCTGTAAATTTCGTATTTAGTCAAAAATAAACAACATATCGAGGGTACAATCTAGTAGTCAATGAAGTTGAAGATGAAACAAAGACGACATAAAAGTGACTTTCTAAACCAACACTTGTTGTCATGTGTGTGGATGAGTCCGTGGATGATCTGAAACTCGATGGACAATGAATGACCTTAATCTTCATGCTGAATTCTGCTTTTCACTGGTGTACTTATATTCGAATTCATGTCGTTTTTTTATGAAGAATTTTTTCATTCTCTGAGCTCAAACTCAAGAGGGAAGAGCAACCTTATCCACTACAGGATGTGATGAAGGTGATGTCTATCTTGGTCAATTACAAACAACGCCAATTCGCATTGGTAAGGCCTAGAGAGAGTAGAGTTTACGATAAACACTTGACTCGAAGAAGATCAAAAGAGACAATAGCAACAAACAGAAACAACAAAAAATTAAGATAACGGCGGCTAAAGAAACAACATATATGACAAACAAGAGATGGCAAAAGAAAGAAACTATACAGATATTTACACTGATAATCTGCAACAAACCTGTCAACTGAAGCACATATAATCCCCCAAAGCCAATATATAAATTTCGGATAATGACTACGTATAGGCGACTAATTCACCAGGGAGCTCCAATCAGAATTCTGTATAAAGCCTTCTCTTTTTCATTGACAAAGTATACTCTTTGGCAGTATCAAATGCCTTCACTTTGACACTACTGTTATATCCTCTCTTCCCTTTCTTGTAATGCTATTCTACAACTCTATTTCCAGGACTGGAAGAGGGACAACAGTAAAACTGGAATGCGCAACTTTAAACGACAAATTCTGGCTGGTGAAGCCAACTACTACAAGAGATGACAGATGTTTCTATAATTGGACTCGAAATCTAACTTAAGAATTTTGACTTTAAACTCGAGAAGACAAGGTACCGAACATCAGTCTGTGCCTTTGAGGTCTTCAGTTACCAAGCCCGTCAGGAGTAGAGGATCTGATTCGTCGAACTTATTTACCTTCCTGTCTCAAGAAGATGAAGCATGTTATTTGCAGACAGTGATCAAAATTAAGAATATGATATTGATCTATTCTGTGCAGGCAGAGACTTCAAATATGGAAGAATGCAATTCTTGAAACTTTAAAATAGCAGCAAGAATATGTACAACTTTATGATGAAATCGAAACATGCAATAGTTATAATTGCTGCAAAGTTTCCTTACTGAAATTCGCTGAACAAAGAACCTACAATTCAAGCGAAAGGGTGGAGTACTTGAAAACTGCATACAATAGACCCTTGTGGTATAACCCTTTCAATGGACCCTACGCACAGGGGGAGCTTAATGCATTAGGTTGCGTACACATCTATGTTCTTCGGACTATGGTGAAGATACCAGGCATTGAAGGAGATAGGTTCGAATTTTTCAACACATAAATTTTTGGTTTCAGCCCTAAGGATGTGCAGATAGGGGTGCAGGGATACAACCAATAAATGTATATTACAACACATATAAGTATATAATATTCTTGTGATTCTGCTTCGGAAGCAACTCTGGAGTCAAGGGCCTATTGGAGACAACCTCTCTACCTCACAAGTTAATTTATAGTATCCCAATGGTATAACGCCATAGACTTCTTGGGAAAAAGGTAATACCTTTCCCAACCCCGACTTGTGGGATTGCATTAGGTAAGTTGTTGACATATATTTTGATTAATTTTAGTTATTGAACTAATATCTATTTAGACTCTAATTCTTTATTGACACCTAATATCTTGTTCATAAATATATCTTTGCAATAGCAAAACATTATCATACTTTATATAACTTTCTGTCAATACACACACACACGCAGGCGACATAAACCCAAAACAAACCAAAACCCCAAATCCATCTATACTTCTTGGTCATAGGACCCAAGGCAAGTTAACCAAAATCTGAGTGGACCCAAGGTGTGTTGTTGCTGTTGTTTACTAGAATAGTTTTGCAACCATTGATCTTTCTACATAACAATTAGGGAAGTAAGTGCAACATCCAGGAATACGAAGACAAGGACGAGGCAAGAAAACACAATTTACTAGTTGACATATCAAATAATCTGCAAGTAACCAATAAATTTTCAGAATGATCGATGTAACTTGCACAGTTGGTTGGCTATCAGAGCTTCCCTCCCCAACTCCCCCATTTCCCCTTACCTACCCCCAATGTTTCAAGAAATAGGAAAAGAAACAATGTTACTTTAGAAGAAACATGAAACATTCATCAGAGAAGAGTTTAGTAAACTTACCCACATGTCTTCTTATTGTGACCTAGGCCCTTACACTTGCTACACTGCATCTGCCGTTTAACAATGTCAAAAGCGTCGACCTTTTTCA
>JAPFFP010000103.1:2653733-2670173 GCA_026153255.1 Solanum medicagineum
CTTATTGTGACCTAGGCCCTTACACTTGCTACACTGCATCTGCCGTTTAACAATGTCAAAAGCGTCGACCTTTTTCATCTTTGGTCGGCCAGGTGCACGTTTGCTTGGTGGGGGAGTGATAATAACTGCCGCATCAACTTCACCGTTTGCTGGAATTTCCAGATTAGGTACGGGGTTGATTGATTCAACATATGTTACATGGTAACTCTCGGTTGTGAAGTATCTAGAACAATAATCATATGGACTCCTTCCTATGCATTCAAAAACAGCAATAGCATGGCAGCAAGGCATGCCATTCAGTTGCCAACTTTTGCAACTACAATCCCATTGATCGATATCAACTACGTCAACAGACTCACCACGAACTTCAAATGTACTTCCATGTGAGGGCAACACATGAAGTGACCCAGCTTTTGAGGTTTCACACTGAAGTTTTTCCTCCATCAACGGTGTCAATCTTGTAGTCCACTGACTGGACTCAACACGCCTAGTGTAGATCAATTCCATAATCTTTCCTCGTAATACATCAACCATTTGAGTTATCGGCAGCTCATTCACCTCCATCACCCAATCATAAAAAAGCTGTCCAAAGTTTGATGTCAAGAGGCCATACCTTGCTCCACCAAAAAGGGCATTCGCCCAATGATCGGGCTCACTTCGAGTGACCCAATCGTATGCATCAGGTGAGATTGCTCTTATATTCTCAGCACAACGTTCAAAACTCTCAAGTGTTGGGGCACAAGCAGCAGTATATAAATCTTGGATCATAAGACGTCTAGCTTCATGAGAAAACTGACCTTGCAAATCGTTATTCAATTTTTCTGCAAGATAGCGCAGGCAATAACCATGATGACACTCTTCATTAAATATATCATGCAATGACTCTCTTATGCCCCTTTGGAAATCACAAACAAATGTTATTGGACAAGACATTGGGATAGCGGATTTAAGTTCCGTAAGAAACCAATGCCAGTTGTCATTCGTCTCCTCGTCTACGACCGCAAAGGCTAAAGGAAAGACACCATCATTCCCATCCACACCTACGGCGGCCAATAGTGTTCCTTGATATTTTGCATAGAGAAGAGTGCTGTCAAGGAACAGAAGAGGACGACAACCTTGTCGAAAACCAGATATTGAGGCATGAAACGAGATAAATAAACGATGGAAGCTTGAGTCATCCTTTGTGGAAACTATCGCAACACTACCTGGATTAGTTTCTTTAATTTTCTCACATAATAAGGGTAACTGATTGTATGCCTCTCTGTAAGAACCTTGAAGCTGCTCCCTTGCCTTCTCTTTCGCACGTCTTGCCTGAGAGTAGTTCAACTGAATGCCATATTCACGTTCAATATCGTTTGCAATATCCTTAGGTTTGTAATTGGGAGCAACCTTCAACTTTTCCTTTATTATATTTCCCATCCATCCTCTTGTAGACCGGTACCCAGCTTTTACTGCAGCTCCATCACATGTATGCTTCGGATTCATCGTCTTTATACATATTAGCTCGGTGGTAGGCAACTTTGATGCATATATTGACCAAGCACAACCTTCTGACTTGCATTTAGCAGTTACTCTGCGACTTTCATTTTTCTTGTATTTATAAGTGAATCCATGGGCAATTGAATATTTGTGCAGGGCTTCACGGAATTCAGAAAAGCTGTTAAATCTTTGGCCCACGCCAGTAATGGCATTCTCCCACTGCATAGCTGCTTTGCGATGCTTCTCATCATTGCTACTCGGATAAACATCAACGGGACTAATTTCAACGGGTGCTTGAAACAGATCATCAGGATGGATCATATCCATGGGTAGAGCAGGAGTATGTGCAGGCTCAGATATGTTGGTCCTGCTTGACCTTCAAAGTTAAAGAAGTCATAAAGAAATTTAAGTCATCAACAAACAAACAGCGCACTCAAGGTACAGCCTAGTGGTCTATGCACTGGGTTGAGAATCCTGAGGTCTCAAGTTCAAATGCTAGGTGATTTCTTTCTATCTAGTCTAGCCTTGCTGGATAGAGTTGCTTGATACGGAGGAAGTATCCCGTGGAATTAGTCGAGGTGTGCGCAAGCTAGCCCAGACACCACGGTGTAAAAAATCAACTACAATTTGAAAAATAGAAACTTAGCATGATAAGATTCAAGGAAACACTCAAGGTGTGATAAACGCAATGAGGAAAAAAAAGAGAAGCAGGCTAAACTGAATCTGAAGATAAGTAAATACCTACTGACAGTTACATTCGGACTACTTCGAGCAACACCTTCTTCTGCAATTATAAACATCTCTACTTGTTCAGAATCCTTGAAGAAGTTGATCATACGCTTGAGGTCCTTATCTTTAGATATTGTTATGAGAGTCTTCTTATTCCCCGGGAGAAAATACTTAATTGTCATTCCATCAGCACGACACTCAAAATTTTCCGCTACTTCTTGCTTAAAATCATTCAGAAGTGTCTGGTTATCAAGGTCTAATGCATATGCCTCCCCACCAACATATGTCAAAGATCCATCTTCATTGTTGGTAATAAACTCCCCTCCAGATTGACAAATGGCAATTATTTTCTTGGAGGCCATCACTAGTATAGCACAAAAACTTCAACCAAATAAGTTGTACTAGCTAAATGAATCCTTCATCATACAGCCCAAAAATGACATAGCAACTGCAAATAGAAAAACCAAACTCAATTATAAGTTGAAGGCGCGAGAGGGCTTAGTTGATCCCTGATTTATCTTTCATCTTTCGTTTCCTTTTCGTTTATGAAATCTATCAAGTAATTACGATTCTTTCTTTTTCTCTTGTGAAGTTTAGTTCTTTGGAATGTTAAGAAGCCATAATCAAGTAAACACAGACACAATCAAACAGGGAAAGTTCAAAGCCAAAACCAAAAACAAAAACAAAGACACTAATCAAGTAACACTATATCAACAAGACATATCAACATAAATATATTTTTAATCAAGCTACATTCAGATTGAACAACTAAAGTTTCAGTCTTTGGAATCTCAAGAAGGGATAATCAAGTAAACCTAAAGCAGAATTAATCTAAAAACAAGCACCCCAGAAGAAAATTTGCTTAAAGGGTTAAGGGACCATGATAATGAAGCTACATTCCCAATTAAACAGATAAAGTTCAACTCTTTGGATTAATTAAGAAGCACTAATCAAGTAACCACAGGCATAAAACAAAACCAAAAAACACCCTAATCAAACAGCACTTAATCAAAATACCAATCAACATGAAAACAACTTCCTCTGAAATATGAAAGAGACCAATGAAAAAACATTTCCAATTGAACAACTAAAGTTTCAGTCTTTGGAATATCAAGAAAGGATAATCAAGCAAACCAATAGCATAATTAAGCTAAAAATTAAAACCCCACAAGAAAATTTACTTAACAGAACCATGAAAATCAAGCTACATTCCCAATAAACACATAAAGTTCGATTCTTTAAACTATTAAGAAGCACTACTCAAGTAACCACAGGCATAAAACAAAACCAAAAAAACAAACCTAATCAAATAACACTTGTCAAAAATACCAATCAACATAAAAACAACTTTTTTCTGAAACAAAAAAAAAACATGTATGTGCTCATGACAATCAAACTACATTTCCAACTTAACAAACTAAAGTTTCAGTCTTTGGAATATCAAGAAAGGATAATTAAGCAAACCAATAGCATAATTAAGCTAAAAACAAGAACCCCATAAGACAATTTGCTTAACAGAACCATAACAATCAAGCTACATTCCCAATAAACACATAAAGTTCAATTCTTTGAACTATCAAAAAGCATTAACCAAGTCACCACAGGCGTAAAACAACTAATCAAATAACACTTAATCAAGATTAACAAAAAAACTAATTCTGCAACAATAAAAGTGAAACAATTCATCACCTGGTACTAGGTCAACGTTAATTCAAGAAAATTTATTATACAAAGGTGAAATTATTTTTTTTTCCAAGAATTGATAAATACTCAAATGGGATTTTAGTATTTTATGTTTTTTTTTACCTCTTAACAAGAGATTTGCATGAAAACAGAGGGAGAGATTTCCATTCGACTCTTTGGAGATGTGAATGGCGTCTACTTTGGCACTTGAGGTTGAGAGAGATGAACGTAATTAACCCTAAAAAGATTTTTATTGACCACTTTAGCCCTCAAACTTAGAAGAAAATGTCAAACTTCCCCCTTTTTTTATTGGTTAATAATTTTTTTTGTCTCAATAAAATATGGAGTAATAGTGTTTTGTAGTCCCTAATTATTGGTAATTCCCTTTTGGATCTATAGTGTATTTAATCTTGATTAATTAAAATGATTTTGTGTTTACTTTGGTTATCGTATCATTTGTCGTTTCTGCTATTTATCATTTTCATACTTGATTTTGCTATGTTTTACTTGAACCGTTGATTATTTGGAAACAATCTGTTTATCTTCACAAGATACAAGAAAGATTACGCGTCCATCACCCTCTCCAGATAGATTAATGAAATTAGATTAGTATGATTAATGGAGTAATAGTGTTTTTTGTAGTCCCTACATTATTGGCAATTCCCTTTTGGTCCATAGTGTATTTAACCTTTATTAATTAAAATGATTTTGTTTTTGGTTTGGTTATTGCATCATTTGTCCTTTTTACTATTTTTCTTTTTATTTATGTTTAGCATGATGACTTGTTAATTGATATTTCTCGTTTTCAGACTTGATTCGGATATGTTCTACTTAAATCGTTCATTTGTTGAAAACAGTCTCTTTATTTTTATAAGGTGGGAGGAAGGTTGAACGCGCACCGTCCTTTTGATTAAGAGAATTTCATTGGTCTAATTATTATTGTTAATAGAAAATATGGCTTTAATGCAGAAAATATATTTTATTTAATGTTTTGTAGATCTGTGTTATCATCACATTTGAAGTAATGATAAAAATTTAATTAAAATCGTGAATAGTTAATTGGTGAAACAGTTAATGGTTTTGATAAATTTATATTATGTCCCAACAAAGAGATTAGTGCACAATTCACTTAATTGAAAGTTGAATCAATGGCATATGAACTAAAATAATAATTTAACAATAATTGAGGATCAAAATAATATTAACTTCTGATTCTTATTACTTCAGCCGTTTAAAAAAAATGACCTACTTTCTTTTTTAATCTATTTCAATAAGAATAATCTATTTTCTTTTTCGGAAAAGCTTTAATTTCAACTCTCCACATGACATGTTTAAAACCCACAAGATTAAGAGGGTGTTTGGCTAAGCTTAAAAGCTGGTCAAACCTACTTTTAAGTTTTTTTTAGCGTATAAAAGTGTTTGACAATTTTTAAAACAATTTAAAAAAGTTATAAAATGCTTTAAAAAATTGGAAGTTAAAAGCAGCAAACTTATTTGATTTTATAGCTGGATAGATGCTGAGGCTTTTATACTCCTAAAGAAATCGCAAATATATAGTAATTGACAATCCTGAGAATCGAAAATAACAAGTATAAAGTATAGACAACAATTTAAACTCCTGAGGATAGAAAATAACTAGTTGTAAAGCTGAAGTGGAAAAGACGTGCCTCGCTTTAATGTGGGCTAGGCAAAAGAACAATTCAGAAGGGCAGCATTGCTATTACTCTACGCTCATGGACAAGGAGAAGAGTTTAGTATGGTCAGTGCTGTGAAGGTGCTTGTAAATCACTACCAACTTTTTAGTTTTTGACGTATAAATTATATATTTCTTTTTTCACTATTCTTTTTATAAATAATTTATCATAGTAAAAAAATATTAATACAATCGATAATAACTATCACTTATGAACAAAATTAAATATTAACTTTGTTATTAACATAGTATCAACATTTTTGCCCCTTTTATTTTTTTATTTGAATCGAAAGTTTATCAGAAATAACAATTTTTTTAATTTTTATTATGTAAGATATAATCTTACGTTTTATCTTCCCAATTTTCAAATTAATTAATTATTTTAAAAACTTCCAAACAACTTGGACTTATTCTAGACGCTTTGTTTTTTTATGTTAAAAACCATTTGATCAAATATTTTTAAAACCATGGGCAGGAACTAATTAGTCTGTTGACTAATTGTATTTAAAAAATTTAATATTTTATGTGATATTTTTTAATTTAGTATGATAATCAAAAGAAAGGGAAGATTTTTTTATATTTGTGGCCTAAAATAATCTTTAGATAATTGTGTGGCTGTAAATCATATCGTCAAGGTTAAAAAGAAAATTTTAAAATTAAATTATTTCTAATTATAGTAAGATAATATTCTTTTTAGACACATTAAAAAAATATCAATCACATAAAATGCGAGAAAAATAACATATTATTAACTAGTACGTGTTATGGCTATGATAAGAGCATAATAGGTTGGTAATTTTTAGATGAATTTCAGACACAATCAAGTCATAAAATAAATGTTATAAATAAAGTGGATCCTATAATTTCACAAAAATTTGTACACTAATTAAATTAAAGTAAAATTTTATTGAAAAACTTATTTTCAAAAATATTCTTGTTGAAGTAGACACGTCTTCATCGACATATCTGCTTCATCTTCAAACAACCTCTTATATAATAAAAATATAAGAAGAGGATATATACATATAATAAATTTGCTTAAAAAAGGAAAAACTTGTAATTGTGATTTGAAATATTTATAAATCATAAGAGAAATAAACAATGCTTATATAAATTGTTTCTTCATTCATTATCTCATCTCCAAGTTAAAATATTATTTATTTGTTGATTTCTCACAAATTCCAACTATATTTATTCTTGGTATAGAAACATCAATAAAAAACAATGAAGGTACAATTTTCTTTATCTCATTTAATTATTTACTCAAAAATAATATGATTTTTTTGTGTTTTTATATTTATGTTTTAGTTATTATAAATTTATTCAAAATTTCATTCATCATTTTTTAGCTTTTAATTTCTTTTGGTTTTTATTTTTGTGCAGAAAATTGTTTTGAAATTAGAGGTGCACGATGATAAAGGGAAAAGAAAGGCTATGAAAGCTGTCTCTACTCTCTCAGGTACTTTAAAAAAAAATATTTTATCTAACCATTTAAATTTTTAGACGAAACAATCGTACAATTCAAAGCATCCAGATATCTTGAATTTGGAGATTATATTCACCTATTATATATCGAAAAGAATTTTCTATGTTTAACTCACAAAAAAAAATCTTATGATAGAAGACATGTTGAGGGCATAATTATATAAGTAAAAGTATATTTCTCGAACGATTTGGGCTTTCACAGAAAATTAAAAAGAAATTTTCATAAACATTTACTAATAAGTATCGATCCTTTGTTATATTTTGCCTAATTACGCTCTGGAGTTATATTTTTATTTGTAATGGGTATATTCATTAGTATAATTCGCTGTCAATATGCAAATTTGTTTGTATAATTTGCTGTCAACATCCAAACATAGTAAGTATAATGTATATAAAAATTTTGTATTTATATATTAAGGTTTTTTCAAAACTTATCACATCAAATGTATCAACATGATAATTATACACAAGCTAAGGTAAGCATATCGAATTCTGATTTTATATAATAAAAAAACTTCTGAATTTATATAAATAAAAACTAAATACAAATTTTGATTTTATACAGTTGAGACCTGCGAGTCTATTATTATAATTCGACTTATATACAAGTCTAGCTCGATCTCTTCTTGATGATTTGTATGACTAATTTATTTATTTTTTAAACAGGGATTGAAACTCTATCAATTGATATAAAAGAGAAGAAATTAACAGTAATAGGAAATGTTGCAGTGAATCCAAATGCTTGTATTATTTGTTAAAAAGAATTTATATATACTGAGAGTTTCGGTTTAATTGTGTTGAATTATTTATTTTTAAAATAGTTACGAAATTTGTATGATTTTAATCTCTTATAACGAATTTAGTTTATATATACTGATAATTTCGATTCAATTTTTTAAATTTATTATTTTTGAAATAGCTATGAATTTTTTATGACTAGAATCAAATTTTCTTCTATAATATTTAACTTTTACGTTTTTTTCAGTAAATTTACGAGAGCTGAAATAGAACTCACGTGTTATAATATATTAAGAGGACAAAGATTAAAAGATATACCTTCGAATTATTCAAAATGAGGCGATTTTCTCCTTCGGTTTCTTCTTGGTTAGAAAATATCCTTATTATTATATTTTTTTTTCTCAAAGTAGTATAATTATTTTTAAGGTGTCAATTAATTGTTTGTTATTTTATTTTTATTTTTAATATAACCATATAAAAATTAAATTCAAAAAGAAAAAGTTCACCAATAAAACGTTTTACGAGGGATATTTAACGGATATTGATTAATTATTGTGTATTCATTAATATTTCATACTATTTTGGTATTATTTCCTTATTTTTAATCAAAAGATAAGTATACAAAACACACCCCCTTTAGGTTATATCATGGCTGAATTACAACAAATAAATCGATTTTCGATGGAAAATCGGAAATTGATCAAATTCATAAGATTTTTGAAATTCTTGGAACCCCAAATGAGAAAATATGGTCAGGATTTACAAAACTTCCTGGAATAAAGAAGGTTAAATTTATAAATAAAAAGTATAATTATTCATTAAGAAAGAAATTTCCTTCAATATCCTTCACAGCTACTGTGTTGTCTAATTCTGGAATTGATTTTTTGAACAATTTTTCTCACTTATGATCCAAATAAAAGGATTACTGCTGAAGCTGCTTTGAACCATGCCTGGTTTGGCGAATAATATTACGTGCTGAATTCAGCTTATCGAGGACATGATCTGAGATAGGAGGTTGTAGAGGCTGAACGCAAATTAGGTTAGTAGCGGTAGTGTGCCCCTCTAGTTTCTTGTTTGATCCTTCGATTTCTGTTAGTATCTGTTGTTTCTTGTACCTCAAGTATTGTATTATATTGTTTTGTTGTAGTACTTTCTATTCTGTTATTATCTTCTACTTATTTTTATTCTTGTTTTTGTACTTCTGTTACTTCTTTTTTTAGAATTGCTTTGGACTATTTTTCTTTAGCCGAAGGTCTATCAGAAATAATTTTTGTACACTCAATCTTTCCTAGACCGCAAGTTCTGGAACTACACGGTCTACCTTGGATATGTTGTTGTTCTATATTATATGATGAACATCTTCACTTTTTATACTTCTTATATTTTAAATGAAAAATTAAATTCAAGGTTTGACGTTATAACAATAAATAAATCTATCAAAAATGAAAATATAGCTATAGAGATTTCGTACTAATCAAAAATTATTACAGACACAAAAAACTTTAAGAGAAAAGTTGTTTTGATAGAACACAAATAAGAAAATTAAAAAAGAGTAGACACTTTGAGAAATTATTATTTGAAAAATTGATTGGTATCCTTTGCATTTCCTCCTTGAACTCAAGTTACAAATTGTCCTTTAATTACAAGAAGGTACACAAAAAGAAAAAACAATACAAGAACAAAATAATTTCACTATATATAAAAGCCCATTTGATTGCTTTTTTGCAATCATAGTATAGGCAAAAAATCTTTTAATTAAAAAAAATAAAAAGAATCATTATGAACTTTCATCCTATGTTATGTAAAAACTAGACTTACCATTAGGTATTCGGTGAAATAGTCGATGCATCCATGAATGCCTGATATAGATACTCGATCAAACCGTGGACGACGTGTGCGCAAGCTGATGTAGACGCCAGGGTTATTAATTCCTAGCTTGGACCATAGGAGAAGACATTGGAGAATGTGGAGAATTCATAAAATCATCCAATCTTCTAAATGACAAACTAATTTCAAGTTTGCTCCTTCTACATTGCTTCTTTGTTGCAACTTCAATTTCCTTATTTGCTTGTAACACAAAATGTCTAATTCTTCTCAATGCAACTCCCATAGTTTCATCATCCATATTAGCAAAACAAACCCTAAACCAACCAGGCTCAGAGCAATGAAATGAACAACCAGGAGAAACATTGAGTTTCACTTTGTCAATAATTATATGCCAAAGTTCCAATTCACTATCAAATGTTGACTCTTTAAGAAGTCTTCTCAAATCCATCCAAAAAAATAGGCCAGCATTACTCTTCAATGTTGTAATTCCAACTTGTGCTAGTCCTTTAGTGAACAAACCATGCCTTTGTGACAATCTCATCGCGCTCTCCGCGATGAAATTTTCAACAAACGTTGTGTCTGATAACATGGAAGCAATCAAACGTTGCGTTTGTGTTGAAACAAGCCCAAAACTTGACATCTTTCGTGCAATATTCACAACAACATCGTTGTATGAGTAAATAATCCCAACCCTAAATCCAGGAAACCCAAGATCTTTCGATAGGCTATACACTATATGTACTAAATCATCATTGCATCCAACAACTTCATCCTTAACCTCCGCGATACTGATGAAGGAAGGTTGTCTAAACGCGGTTGCAGCATAGATTTCATCACATACTAGGTGGATGTTTTTGTCATTGATGAATCTTAGTATGTCTTTTAGTGTTTCCTTGTCCAAGGTTGTCCCCAATGGATTTGATGGATTGTTTATAAGCAATCCTTTTACTTTGATCTCTGATTCTTGAGCTTTTTCATATGCATCTTCTAAGGCTTCTTTTGTGACCTTGAAATTGTTACTACTCTCACAAACAACAGGAAAAAGTTGTACTCCTGTTCTCCACCTCAAGTCTCTATCAAACCTACAATACAAAACATGAATTAGTTACGAAATTCGTCACTAATATATCGTTAAATAGAATTAGTGACCAATTTTTGTCATTTGGTGACTAAAGTTATCCTCAAATTCGTCAAAAGTGTCACCATGTGCATGTCAAATTCTCCAAAAGTAGTGTATGTTTGGAGAATCTGATATGGGTGCAGCGTTGAAAGTGAAGAATTCGAGCAACATATAGTCCATCGCTGATTTTTATCTTTCTTAGTAGTAATAAAAATGTGGTAAAAAGTCTTTTTTTTTTAATATTTATCTGATCAGCTAAGATGATGGTAAGTCTTTTAAGTATTTGTTCATGATAAATAAGATTAAGTAACCAAAAAAGTGAATTAAGATACCTTTGTGATGGATTTAAATATACTTATAGCATAAAAATTTATCTACATCATGAGTATATATTAGTTAAAAATCCAACTTGACTATTCATTAAATTTGACTTTGAAAAATTAATCAATTAGTCAACTTACTCTAGATCCACTTGATTTTTATTTTTATTTTTTGTTTCCTATGATAATGGCTTCTTTTAGGGGACAAATAATAAATAATTCATTATGGTCCAATCTAATAAAAAGTTGGTATAATATGATCTTGTCTTTTGTTTTTTGAGTTTAACATTTAGGGCCACAAATTAAAGTAGTTGTATGTATATATGTCCCACACCAATAATTTATCAATTTTGGTCTAAAAGTAGGGTTATCTTTTATAGAGAAATTATATATGTTTTTTGGAAATATTTAATTTAAAAATAGATTTCTTTTTAAAAAAGTAAATACTTACCCTGGATAATATGGTGTAGGAACTAAAAATGCATCACCAGGATCAGCCAAACAAAATGCCAAAGTTTCATGAGCTCCTGTTGCTCCTCCACTCATAACTATTCTTTCTGGATCAAATGTGACTTTATCTCCTCTAACTTTCTCCATGAATCTTGTCACTGCCTGCACAATTCCCGAAACATAGCAGATTCAGAATCTGACGTTTATATATAAATTCTAATTATGCTACTACCTAGTTTTTGTCATTCAGTTTGTTACTTTTATCATCTTTATATATTATCATTTGCTATATATTCTAGTCGTTTGGTTTCATATTTAGTATTTTTTGCTTTTGGTGATGATATTTTTTAGATGAAAGTCTTACGGATACAACCTCTCCATCTCTATGAAGAAGTGGTAAGGTCCGCATACATTTTACCCTCCCAGACCCTACTTGTGACATTTTACCGAGTATGTTGTTGTTGTTATTGTTGCTACTACCTAGGTTCAGAATTTGTCGACATACATATAATGAATCGACTGACTCTAGATTCTGGATTCGATTATGACGTGAGGTTTCATGTTTGTCATACCTTTCTAAATTCTGGCAAGCCATGATAGTCTTGGAAAATAGCAATATCCTTGAAATCTTGAACTCCTTCATTTGTACAAATGGAGGCTTTTGGATTGTTGAGTATCCATTCTTGTATTAAATCAAAACAAAGCTGCAAAAGAAACATCAAAAGGAAACATATATTGTTAAGAATCATGAGGAATTATATAATCTATGTTGTATCTATACAAGATTAGGAAAGAAATGATGATCAGGCGAATTCAGAATTCAAACTTGAGTTCAATTGCTGAGATTCTCAGCTAGCTAGAACACATTATATTTTCACAATTTGGTTGAACATAACATATGTTAAAAGTTAATATGTTTTTATACGCTTATCATTACTAAAAAAATTCGTAAATTCTCGATGCTAAATGTATAATACAGTTGAATCTATATAAAAAAAAGACGCATTTTCCTTTGAACGAGAGTATAGATGATTTTTTTTCAGTTGTGTCTAGATCTTGATGAACAGAATTATCTTATATCTATACTAATGAATAAATAACAGATATCCGATGGACTTAAATGGTTCAGATGCACACAATCATTATCAACAAAAGGGAACTCATTTCTATAAGTTTTAGTAGGTGAAATTATCAATAAACCAAACATTCAATAAAATATTATAATTCATAGGTGTACGCATGCTGATCTGGATGTTTGATATGAATTTCGCATACCTGATTTTCAGCCAAACCCATCTGAATAACACCATTTGGATTTTTTGTTAGATGAAATGGATCATTTTCATAAGCTTTCCAACCATCAAAATATGCTGAATTTTCTCCATGTCCATCATTTGTGGCTATCTTTGAAAGAAATTTCTTATTTAACCCCATTTTCCTTAATAAATCTCAAAAATTTATCAAGAAAAAAAAATGATCTTTTTTCTTTTGGTGGCTAATTTGGTAATATAGAAATTTTTTTGGTAGAAATTAAAGAGAGTTTGAAATGTTAGTTGGTAGAATGGAGATGAAGTGATGACCTATTTATAATACTTTGTTTATGACTCAATTATTACTTTTTTGTGTGATAAAGAAATTTCCATGAAATAGAGGACATAGACTTCAAAAGTATTTTTCTTTTGGAAGTATATGGCTGCTTGATAGTACTCTGATCCTTCCGTCTCAAAATAAATATCATTTCGATAAAAAAATATTTTAAAATAATTACTCTTTGAAAATTTAAAACAATAATTATAAATTATTTCTAACTATCCTTTTTATGTAAAAAGTATCAATTGTAATTTTTTTTAAATAAATAGGAAGAACTTAGTGAATAATACCTAATTAATTTATTATTTTTTAATAACATGCAAAACTTTAAAATAATACTTATTTTAAGACAGAAAGAGTTTTGTGATATTTTTTTAATACTCCCTCTTTCCTATTTTAATTGAATTTGTGAAGTAATGCACACATATTAAGAAAAATATTTAAAGAAAAAGTTATACCGTACTTTTCACTATTGCCCTTTGTAAAAGAATAAATATGTAGTTGTAATTTATGTACCAGAAAATATAAAAGTTCAATAAATGAAAGGGCAAATATGAAAAAAGTTTTAAATATATTCACCTTGAACAATTCGGATATTTTAAACCTTGAAAAAAATTTTAAAAATTTAAATAATATGAGACGGAGGGGAGTAACATGTAATGATGCACTAGTGATGAAATGGAAATGGTCCCATCTTTAATTAATTTCCTAATAAGAGTTTAGTGATATTTTTGTAATTGTCCCTTTTTTTTGGATAACTACTTAGTAAATTATCCTATTTTATTTCTTTTTGTAGTGTATGAATCTTAAAACCATGGTTTAAAGATTTTTCATTAGCAAATTGAAAAAAACTTAATTAGGAGAAGTTTTGACTTCGATCTAAAATTCTGTAAGTTATTTATAGTTATTAAGTGACAATTTGATGTTTTATATATAAAATTATGCACTTTATAAGTAAAATTAGATCTGAATTTAACGTTATTCAGAAGGATAATCATGTTGATGAATATGAGCATTGCATGCCAACTAATTTTTCAAGAATCATATTATTTGATTATTTCTTGTTTTTTTAGAGTCATAAATAATTATGAGATTTTTAATTAATTTCAAAACTATAAAAAAAAATACTTTTTTTATTAAAAAATAAATTTTACTGATAGGAGTGAACAAATGGAACTAGTGGTGATCAATAATACATGTGCAATGTTTTTTTTTCTTTTTTTCTTAAGACATAGAGTTAGAAATTGAATTAATTGGAGCCATACATTACATGTTGAATTGTTTGTTCTTTAGTAGAAAAGGAATAAAATGTGATTAATCCATTTTTCCTTTTATCTCACTTGCAACTCCAATTCTCTATATATTCATTGCATTTACTCACTATTAAACGGACTTTTTTCCTAAGAATCTTCTATCAAGATTCATATATATATATATAACTCGGGAATTTTCATAAATAACTTAAGTTTGAAATTTAATATGGTCAAAATAACTATATTTATATAATTACACGTCATAACCTCGGCTATTTGATCTGGAGGGGAGAAGAGAGGCGAGCGAGATCAAGAGAGGGAGAAGAAAGACAAATTGTATATGTATATCTGTCAAATAATTATATATGTGTAACTAATATACATATGTATTTGTATATCTGGCAAACGAGATTGAGGGATGGAGGAGAGAGGCGAACACATAAATTTGTAGTTAGATTTTTCTTTTTTTTTTCTTTTCTTTTTTTTGTGGCTAGTACATAAAACTTAAATCTAAATAATTTGCTTTTCTTTCTTTCTAAAGTATCCTATAGACAAACAAAATTATACCAAGATTTCTCAAAACTACCAAATTCAATAGATTTTACTAAGACTTGGTCAAATATTTTCATAAATAATTAACATGAGAAAAATTAGATTTTGATTAGAAGCAAAAGGAATATTTGCAGCATACGCAAGTGATAAAAAAAAGTTATAACATGTGATTCATAAGCAATAAGGACTTTGGTTCATTCATTGAATTTGTATCTCAATAATAATTAATAACAATAATATTTATTATAAGAAAAATATTTTTTCAAGAAAAGGAGAAAAATGGTCAAACATGTGGATGGCTTTTACTTTATGATAGTTTCCTCTAGTCAAGTTCATTTGCTTGGCTTTTACTTTCTAAATTTGTAAAGTTTGACCACTAACCATTTTGGTGAGATAGTTGATATAATGATTTTATGTGATTTATATCAATATCGACACGCAACGCGATATGACGTACCTGTTGAAGCTAGGTTCGTTCATTCATGCTTAATATGATATTTCGAGTTCACAATAAGTACATGAGCACATGCCTTGAGGCATATTTATATCACTAAATCATACTAATTAATTAATTAATACATATTCTCATCATAATTTATAATTTAAAAATTAAAATAATTTGAAGTAAACAACATGTGAGGGTAAGATTAACTTGAGTTCAATCCATGTCTTTGGAGTAGATGACTTCTTAATTAGAAGTGCAATACTCCTAAATGGATTACCTTTTTGATCAAACTTAAATTTTTCGAATCCGTAAATTTCAAATACTGAATAATAAATTTAAAAAATAAATAATCAAAGTTTGAACTTTGGTTTCTAATCAAGTCAATATAGAAATTAGCATTTAGCAGCCCTACTTTGTACTGACAGTTGAAAATTTAACTATATTGGAAACTTTTAATATTGGAAGTTATTTTAGAATAGTCTTTAAATAATTTCTTGGTCAATTCCTCACACATTGTATATTGCTTTCAATAATTAATTAGGTCTTTATTTCCAGAACCATTCTTTGGTCAATTCTTCATATCACATATTACATATGTATTGGTCTCTATTTCTAACTATTATCCTAAAACAAATTCAACCTTAATACGAATAATCGAATCTTAATACAGATATTGAATGTTGAAGGAAAAAATCTAAAAAATTAAATAGAAAAGAATGTTATACTATGAGTAATAATATAATATAAAGGAAATAATATTAATCCGTATAATTCATTATCACAACAATAACAACAACAACAACAACAACAACAATAATATATTTGGTATAATTTCACAAATCGAGTTTAAAAAGGATAAAGTGTACGTAATTCTTACCTTTATCTTATAGAAATAGAGACAATGTTAATTTATATAATTTACCGCATTGCAATGAAAATAGATTGTGACAGATCACTTCGATCAATCAAATATCAAGCATATGTTACTATAATCTTATTTAATGATGAATTAACAATAAATTATCAAAAACTTATGTTAGCTACTGACTATTTGTAACGTTAACGTTTTTGTCTAT
>JAPFFP010000103.1:2670273-2686526 GCA_026153255.1 Solanum medicagineum
TGGAACAGGAAACAAGCAATTTCAAAAGTTTTTCATGGGTGTTAGCCCATGGATCTGGGGCTGCCGGGGCTCCTAGCCTATTTTTCCCAAAACATCACACGAACCCGTCCGTAACGAGCCCTCCACGAGTCTCAGTAGTCCCAGCTATACCGAATGATGCCCGGTAGCATTTTTATGGGCTTTGAAATAGGAAACAAGTGATTTCAACAGTTTTTCGTGGATGTTAGCCCACAGATTTTTGGGTTGTCAGGGCTTCGGGTCCATTTTTTCCAGAAAATTACATCAACCAATACATAATGAGCCCGTCAAGAGTCCCAGTAGGCCCCGAGGCATCGAACAACGCCTAGTAGCCTTTTGTTAGTTCTGGAACAGGAAACATACAATTTCAGCAGTTTTTAGTGGGTGTTAGCCCATGGATTCTGAGGCTGCTGAGGCTCTAGGCTCATTTTTCCTCAAAAATTTACATGAACCCATCTGTAATGAGCCCGCCAAGAGTCCCAATAGGCCCAATGGCGCCGGACGATGTCTGGTAGCATTTTATGGGTTCTGGAATAGGAAATAGACAATTTTTGTAGTTTTTTGTCCGTATTAGCCCACGGATTCTGGGAGGTGCTGAGGCTCCGAGACTCCGAGAATATTTTTCTTGGAATTTTCCACGTACCCATCTGTGACGAGCCCTCCAAGAGTCTTAGTAGGCCCCGTGGTGCCAAACATTGCTTGGGAGCATTTTATGGGCTCCTAGACTTGAATTAGGCGATTTCGATAGTTTTTCATGGGTGTTGGATCACGGAGTCTAGGATGCCGGGGCTTCGAGCCCATTTTTCTTGGCAAATTCCACGTACTTGTCCATAACAAGTCCACCAAGAGTCCCAATGGACTCAATGGTGTCGGACGACACCTGAAAGCATTTTATGGGCTTCAGAACAAGAATCAGGTGATTTTGATAATTTTTCATGGTTGTTAGCCAATGGATTCTGGGGGTACTGGGGCTCCAAGCCCATTTTTCTCAGAACATTCCACGTACCCATTCGTAATGAGCCCGCCAAGAGTCCAATAGGCCTAGTGGCACTGGACGACACCTGAGAGCGTTTTATATGATCTGAAACAGGAATCAAACAATTGTTTTTAGCTTTTTGTGGGTGTTTGCCAACGGATTCGGGAGATGCTAGGGCTCTAGGCCTATTTTTCTTGGAAAATTTCACGTACCCATTCGTAATGAGCCCGCCAAAAGTTCCAATAGGCCTTATGGCGTCAGACGTTGCTCGGTAGTATTTTATGGGCTCTGGACAGGAATTAAGCGATTTTCAGAGCTTTTCGGGGGTGTTAGTCTACATATTTGGGGGATCTGAGAGTCCATGCCCATTTTCTCAAAACTTGTACGTACCCATCCATAACAACCCCACCAAGAGGTCCAATAGGCCCAATGGTATTAGATGTCACCCGGTAGCATTTTATGCGCTTCAGACAGGAATCAAGAAATGTTTGAAGCTTTTCGTTGGTGTAAACCAACGGATTTGGGGGGCTGCAGGCCCACATTTCTTAGAAAATTCTATGTAACCATCCATAACACGCCCTCCAAGAGGTCCAGTAGGCCCAGTGGCATCAGAAGGCGCCCAATAGCATTTATGGGCTCCAGAACAGGAATCATACAATTTTCAGAGCTTTTAGTGGGTGTTAATGGGCCAAGCAACTAGAAATATGCAATTTCAGCAGTTCTTCGTGGGGGTTAGACCACGGTTTGTGGTGCTGCCTGGGGATTCGGTCCAACTTCCCCAAAAAATTACACCAACCTGTCTTTAACGAGCCCGACAAAAGCCCCAGATGGCCCAGCAGTGTCGCAGGACTCCTGGTAATTTTATGGTCCAAGCAACAGGAAACAGACGATTTTGAAAGTTTTTCATGGGTGTTACCCATGGTTTCTAGCGCTGCCTAGGGCTCGAGGACAACTTTCCCAAAATATTACATCAAACTATTTGTAATGAGTCTGGACAGAGCCTTAGGTGGCCCAGTGATGCCGCAGGATACTTGGTAGGATTTTATACGCCAAGAAACAGGAAATAAGCAATTTCGGCAGTTTTTCATAGGTTTTAGCCCACAGTTTGTGGCACTGCTCGGGGCTCGGGGCTACCTTTCCTGAAAAATTACACTAACCCATCCATAACGAGTCCGACAAGAGCCCTAGGTAGCCAGGCGACGTCGAAGGATGCCTGGTAGAATTTTATGGGCTAAGCAACAGGAAAATGGCGATTTCCGCAATTTTTCATGGGTGTTAGCCCATGGTTTATGGCGCTGCCCCAGCTCGAGTCCAAATTTCTCAAAAAGTTACACCTACTCGTCATAATGAGCCTGATAAAAGCCCCGGGTGGCCTAGTGGTGCCGCAGGACTCTTGGTAGGATTGTATGTACCAAACAACAGGAAACATGAGATTTTGACAGTTTTTCGTGGGTGTTAGCCCACATAAAACTACCGAAATTGCCTGTTTCGGCTTCCTTGGCCCAATAAAATCCTGCCAGGCCTCCGCCAATGCCCTGAGCCACCTAGGTCACTTTCCGAGCTCGTTCCCGACCCAGTCGTATAATTTTTCGAGAATCTTGTGCTGGACCCCCTTGCAGTAACAGAATCTGTGGGCTAACACCCATAGAAAACTGTTGAAATCGTTTGTTTCGACTTCCTTGGTCCATAAAATCCTACAAGGCCTCCACCAATGCCGTTTGGCCACTTGGGCCGCTTGCCTGGCTCATTGCCGACCCACTCGTATGATTTTTAGGTATCTTGCGTCGGACCCCCACGCAGCGCCAGAATCCGTGGGCTAACACCCACAGAAAACTGTCGAAATCGCTTGTTTCGGCTTCCTTGGCCCAAAAAATACTACCAGGCCTCCGCCAATGCCATTGGGCCACCTGCGCCGCTTGTCTGGCTCGTTACCGACCAACTTGTATGATTTTTCGGGAATCTTGCGCCGGACCCCCATGCAGCGCCAGAATCCATGGGCTAACACCCACAGAAAACTGCTGAAATCGCCTATTTTGGCTTTCATGGCCCATAAAATCCTATCAGGCCTCCGCCAACACCGTCGGGCCACCTGGGTTGCTTGCAGAACTCGTTGCCGACCCATTCATATGATTCTTTGAGAATCTTGCGCCGGACCCCCATGCAACACCAAAATTCATGGGCTAACACTTACAGAAAACTGACAAATTCGTCTGTTTTGGCTTCCATGGCCCATAAAATCCTACTAGGCCTCTGTCAACACCGCCGAGCCACCTTAGCCGCTTGCCGGGCTCGTTGCCTGGTCGGATTTTATAGCCTGGAGGCGCCGTAAGATGCCTGGTTGAATTTTATGGGCCAAGCAACAGGAAACAGTCGATTTCAGTAGTTTTTCGTGGGTGTTAGCACACAGTTTGTGGCGCTACCTGAGGATCCCGGAAAAAGACCCATCTGTAACGAGCCCGTCAAGAGCCCTAGGTGGCCCAGTGGCTCCGAAGGACGCATGATAGGATTTTATAGCCAAGCAACAGGAAATAGGAGATTTTCGACAGTTTTCGTGGATGTTAGCCCACGGTTTGTGGCGCTGCCCAGGGATCTGGGCTAACTTTGCGAAAAAATTACACCAACTCATTCGTAATGAGCCCAGCAAGAGTTCTAGGTGGCTCGACGGCGTCGCAGGACGCCTGGTAGGATCTTGTGGGCCAAGCACCAGGAAATAGGCGATTTCAGTATTTTTTCGTGGGTGTTACCCCGCGGTTTGTGGCGTTGCCTAGGGATCCGAGCCAACTTTCCCTAAAAATTACATTGACCCATCCATAATGAACCCCGCAAGAGCCCAGGTGGCCCCGCAGCGTCGCAGGATGACTGGTAGGATTTTATGTGCCAAGAAGCAGGAAACAGACGATTTTAGCAGTTTGTCGTGGGTGCTAGCCCATGGCCTTTGGCACTGCCCAGGGCACCAGGTGGCCTAGCCATGCCGCAGGACGCTTGGTAAGATTTTATAAGCCAAACAAAAGGAAAAAGACAATTTCGGCAGTTTTTTCTGGGTGTTAGGACATGATTTGTGGCGATGCCCGGGGATCTGAGCCAACTTTCTCGAAAAGTTACACCGACCGGTCCATAACGAGCCTGGCAAGAGGCCTTAGGTGGCCCGACGGTGCCACAGGACACCTGGTAGGATTTTATATGCCAAGCAATATAAAACATGCGATTGACAGTTTTTCGTAGATGTTAGCTCATGGCTTATTCCGCTGCACAGAGATCCAAGCTAACATTCCTGAAAAATTAAACCGACCCGTCCATACTGAGCCCGGAAAGAGCCCTAGGTGGCCCGGCAAGGCCACAAAATGCTTGGTAAGATTTTATGGGCCAAGCAATAAGAAATAGGTAATTTCAACTATCTTTTGTAGGTGTTAGCCCACCGGTTTATGGCATTGCCCGGGGATCCGGGACAACTTTCCCCGACTAATTACATCGAACCATCCGTAACGAGCCCGGCAAGAGGCCCAAGTGGACGGGCGGCGCCACAGGACGCTTGGTAAAATTTTATGGGCCAAGCACCAGGTAACAGGCGATTCCGATAGATTTTCGTGGGTGTTGGCCCACGATTTGCGCCTGCCCGGGGATCTGGGCCAACTTTCCCGAAAAATTACAATGATCCGTTCGTAATGAGTCCGGCAAGAGCCTCAAGTGGCCCGGCGGCGCCGCAGTATTCCTGACATGATTTTATGGGCCAAGCAATAGGAATCAGGTGATTTCAACTGTTTTTCTTAGGTGTTAGCCCACGGTTTGTGAAGTTGCCCGGACATCCGGGTCAACTTCTTGAAAAATCGTACCAGCCCATCCGTAACAAGTCTTAAAGAGCCCCAAGTGGCCCTGCGGCACCTCAGGTTGCCTTGTAGGATTTTATGCGGCAAGCAATAGAAAATAAGCAACTTCGGCAGTTTTTCATGGATGTTAGCCAACGATTTATGGTACTACCGAGGATCCAGGCCAACTTCCCCAAAAATTACACCAACCTATCCGTAACGAGCCCGATAAGAGCCCCACGTTGCCCGGTGCACCACAGGATGTCTGTTAGGATTTTATGGGCCAAGAAATAGGAAACAAGTGATTTCTACAATTTTTCGTAGGTGTTAGCTCACGTTTTGTGGCGCTGCCCGGGAAAACTTTCTTAAAAAATTACACCGACCCATCCGTAGTGAGACCAGAACGAGCCCCAGGTAGCCGACCCCCTGGTAGGATTTTTCGGCAGTTTTTCGTGAGTGTTAGCCCAAGATTTGTGACGCTGCCCAGGGATTCGAGCTAACTTTCCTGAAAAATTACACCGACCCGTCTATAACGAGCTTGACAAGATCGCCAGATGGCCCGTGCGGTGCCTGGTAGGATTTTACTGGCGAAGCAATATGAAACAAGTGATTTCAACTGTTTTTCATGAGTGTTAGCCCACAGATTCGGGGTGTGCCGAGGCTCTGGGCCTATTTTTCTTGGAAACTTCCATGTACCCATCTGTAAAGAGCCTGCCAAGAGGACTAGGCACTCGATAGCATTTTATGAGCTCCGAAACAGGAACTAAGTGATTTTTTAAGCTTTTCGTGGTTGTCATCCAACAACATTACACTAGTGAACATCTCATTTGCTATATGACAACTGACAAACAAGCTCTTCATAGTTTTACAACATGCATCTGCATCATTACAACAATATTTACAGAAATATGCAGAAAGCCAGAAGATTTAACCTATTTATAAATTAGTTAATCTTCAAAACCAAGTTGTGCATCGTCTTGTTTGCAACTGCCACACTTTGCGTTATCTCATCTTCTTCCTGCCTTGGGAGTAGCACCAAAAAGACAAGCATCTCAGGTGGACACCTTAAGATGCTTTGATCCATGCTCAGGTACCAAATTTTCAGCCGCAGCTCGCTTGGGTCTCAACTGCAACACAAAAAGGCATTTTAACCGTAAAAGAAGTTTCAAACTCTAAACCCAACTCCAAAAAGAAGGGCTCTCAAGCATAAGGAAGGTACAATAGAACACATTCCATAACAACAATGACGCTGCCTCAATCCCAAGAAATCTAGGGATGGTTAATATGAATGCTCATTAATTATGTGTGAGCTTGCTCATATTGCCAGTCTCAAGACTGGATAAAGGAGGACTGCAATAGACTGAGAGCCATCGTAAAACTAGCCACTTCATGATGAATCCTCACAATACAAACTCAATTATAAATTGCCAAATATTCATCATCAAGAAGGAATGAATGTCGATAAAAATGAATACTGACCTTCTCTTCAGCACGCTGCTCTAGGTGTCTCAGAAGTATGCTTTTGGCTTCTGAAGTAATAACTGGAAATTCAAATGCAGGTCATTAGTATATGTTGAATTAGAAATAGTATAGCTAAAGTGCAAACGTTTTAAGCTCACGCCATTCATATCTAGTATATTTTGCCTTATCTGATTAATTAAGATTCAATTAAAAGAAAAAAGAAAAGATTGACGATGAAATATGAGAAAGTAAACAGCCAAACAAATTTGGCATTCCATTAGATTTTAATGTTCAGGTCTGGGGAGGGTGGTGTGTACGCACGCACCTACCCATACCTTGTGTAGATCAAGAGGTTGTTTCCAATCGACCCTCTGCTCACGAATATGTGCATCCTCATGTAAGTTACACCAATAACATGAACGTACTTTAGATGGCTATTGATGATATATTTACCAAAGGTTACAACCTAAGCGAACCCATACTTACTAGCCATGTCTAAATAAAACAAGATGGTGCTTCATAAAGCTATTGAAAAGTAGTTTTTCCTAGTGCATTTGAAATCATTCTTAGTCGAGCAAAGAGATGTGATAATGGGGAAAGATAATTATAATGTTATCCGAAAGAATAAACCATGATTTCCTAAAAGGGAATCGAGATGAAACTGACAAACTGTAACTTGTAAACACACACAATTACAGGAGTTTTGAATTAAATATAGCCATACGAGGAAAGGGACGAACTGAATTATTTGCTTTGACCCTACCTACCCTATTCTCGAACCATCTGTTGAGCTCTACGATGCCAGCATTTCCTGAAACCATTATGTAATAAAAAGAAAAGCTTTGGCACCTAGCTCTGGAAGCTAAGAGTTTTTAAAGCCCAAAACGGGAAATAGAAGCTTTAGGACTACCTTAATTAATACACTAATCTATTTACAGTCAACCAATCCTTTCATCTGACTAACACAGAAAAAAGCACCAGACAGGCCTCACTCTTTATTTCGATGAAAGCCCCAAAACTGGCATTCTACGGAGAACTTCTTTGACTATTTTACCTTCACCAAAGCCGGAAGCAAAGAGAGAAAACTCCAAAACTGGTACTTAAAGGGTGCTTGATTCACCTACATGTATACAACTCATTGCCAATTGGCATAGTTATAATCCATGCCCAATGGTGTTCCACTCATAATATTTCCTAACAGTACACTCACGGGATCAGTTAACAAGATGAACATCCTATCCACCTACCAAAACATCAAATTGCAGGCTTGATAAGCTCATCAACATCTAGACATCCAGTACTCTTGAAAATGTAGAATACCTAATTAAAAGATATATTAAAAAACACAGGCTTTTGGGGAGGAGATGATTGGAGAAGACATGACACAGTTGCAACATGACCTTAGATAGGAGGTTGTGGAGGACATGAATTAGGGTTGAAGGTTAGTAGGTAGTAGATCATGTTGTCTTGCTTATCCTTCCATACTAGTAGTCATAGTAGTTTCTCACCCTTCGTTTCCATTATTATCTAATGTTTCTTGTACTTCGATTATCGCACTATTTTTTTTAGTTACTGCTCCTTTTTCAGAATGCTTTGTCATGCTTTCTACAGTATTTTTCTATGTTGCAGTTGCTGTTCTTTTTCGATCTGCCTTGATATGCTTTTCCTTGAGCCATGTCAACTGAAAAGAACCTCCACTTGCGGGATTAAATTGGGTATGTTGCTGCTGTTGTATGCTTTTGTGACACAGAATGACGTGAGGTTGCAACAACTTCTACAGTGAACAAACTGCAGAGTTCAGATCCTCAAGAGATAATTGGCTTAATTCTAAAGACCAACTTATAAGAATAATGAATACCAGCAGCTGAGCTAAAGTTATTCCATTCACCATTCACTTATCCTAGCCAAATATATACAACGATGACAACACCAACAACATACCCAGGGTAATCATCGGGTCTAAGGAGGGTAGTGTGTGTATACTTGGAAGGTAAAGAGGCTATATTTGATAGACACTTGGCTCAAGGATTCTAGTCAAATATATATATATAGGTAGGTAGAGTGTAAGAGCAATTAATAGATAAATGTAAATTATACTATCAAAAGATATCGAAGAAACAAAAAGAATCATTTTCTTGATTTACCTTGATTTGGTGGAGGAAGAGTCCTATCATGAGTAGGGCGATAAGTCACAGGTGTCATTCTCTAGAAAAAGAAAGAAAACAGAATTAGATAAGTGGATATATAAAATTACTATTATCCTTGAAACTGGAAAAGAGAAACAGAAAGATCCGTTCCAGGCTTCCAGCTACCAAAAGCCAAAGTACAAAAGGTTTATCAGCAAATAACTTCAAAATGGAACAATTATGTAATGCTATAATAATTTTTAAAGAGATTTTGAAATGCATATGCAGGTTTCAAATATTAGTTCACTTTACTTATCATGCCATTCAAAGCAAAGTACTTCCAGTGAAGAGAGTCCCTAAAGCCGATTATTATAGGAAATCATTATAGTAATAGTAAGTTAACTTCGCGAATTCAGCTTCACGGCAACTCCTTTGGAAACATAATGAGCTTCAATGTATGACTTAGACAAGTAACTTTATCTTCAAATGCTCCACTATAATTACCTTCCTTATTTATGTGCTAACTACCAGAAAGGGGGAAAATGTCAGGGAAATAGGGTGACAGACCTGAATACACAGCAATAATAGGGAAAAAGTTCATTGTGGATAATAGATGCTTCAAATAATTTGCAAATCGTCTACATCTAAAGCTCACAAGGTAAATCATAAATCTAGTGATGTAAAACACATGCTTCTAGAGGAATTAAAGTTATGGTGTAAAAAGAAGCAAAGCATGGCACGACTGACAAAAAGACTGTCTATGCAAGAATTGATCTTGTCTCCCCTCTCCAAGCAGTTAAATTCGCCACCTCAGATAAAGGTGGTAGCTTCAACGTGGGTCTAAAGAAATGCATTAAAGTTTGGTAAACAATTATCCAAAATAATAGGGGACGAAGATGAGGTTGCCAATTGCTTTGTGAGGCTTGAAAGCCGGAGGATCAACGGTCAGATCATATTCAAGGAGCCAAGCAGCACAAAGAGAAAAGGTAGAAGTAACTCAAAAAAGGAAAGGCAAAAAAAGGTGCATCAGTTGATGAAAATGTTGTTAGGGTAATACAAGAGCTGATATGGCTTCTTTTTTCCGTTTCTCTTAAGAGTATAACATTTCATACTAACATGCTATAGCCCCACAAAACAACAACATACCCCGTGTGGGAAAGGGTAAGATGTACACAAACCTTATAGATGTTATTCAACAAAGGGTTGCAAGAAGAAAAGAATGACATTAAAATATCAAGATACAAAGCAAAATGAAGCGACATACCATAAAACACATTGAAACAAGTTTTAGAATACTACGGTTTTCTGATTCCTCTCTTACATATTTATAAGTCTGAGTTCAGAAGTAAGGGTAATGAAATAACAGTAACATAAGCAGTGCATACTCATAATCAATGCCATAATAGATCACAATCTAATACGTGGTTATCATTAAGCTAGCGTACAATGTAGTTTTTATTTTTATTTTTTGATGAGGTGGATAGCGTACAATGTATTATGGCAGCAAATACCACATGGTAGCCATTGTCCACGCTAGCAAAGTGGGATTGTTTATCCAAAGCTGAGCATAGTGTGCAATTAAGTCTCACACAAGCTCAAAGTTAACCCAAACACCATCGAACCATCAATAAGATAGACAACTACATAGATTGTATTCAATTCTTCTTATTGTTCATTTTTCCAATTAATAATGATCCACATTGTTGCTTGAGGTAATATGAGATCTCTACAAGCATTGGATATTTGTACGTGCCATCTATGATAGAAGTTAATGCACCAAAACTAGAATAACTAAATCCAAAATCCGCATCGAATCACTTAAAGCTTAACTGTCTCTAGAGCTCATTTGCAAATCAAACATCATTACATCAGAAAACATTCTCAAACTGAAACATTAGGCTTAAGCCTAAATCAGAGCATTTTTTTAATGCTAGCTTTAGTACCACTGCACCATATAAACATGCAAAAAACAACAGTCAATTACTACTGCCTCCATTTTAATTAGCTTGTTTGATTTTGACTTAACACGGAGTATCATAAAGTAGACTTCCAAATCTTGTAATCTTAAACTAAACATATGCAGAATGTACCAAACTTACTCTTTAATCTTGTGGGTAAAGAGACATTCTTTTCTAAATGAACTAAAACGGGAAGTGTGGCAAACAAATAGAATCACAGAGAGCTCATCTCAATCCCAAATTAGCTAGGTTCAACATGAATCCTCCCTATAAATACATATTCAGTCTGATCCGTTCGGACCCATTTCATTTCAGATACTAAACAATTGATCTCCTAAGACAAATTAAAGTTTCTCCAAATAAAAATTATAACTTGGAAAGATCAATAATTTTTCAAATACACCCACAAAATTGTTCCAAAGATCACTTTTTTTTCTTTTTTTTCTTTTTTTTAAAAAACAAATAAAAAGGGGTTGAACACAATAATCAACTACATTTCAGTCCCAAATTAACTGGGCTTCATTCTACTCCATTCGGGTCGAACATTAATCAACTAAAATTATTCCAAGAATGCTATTTTTTTTTTTCAATTAGAGCAAAAATGGGGGTCGAACATAAATCAGCTAAAAAAACTGTAAAATTCAAAAAGAGATTGAATGGGGAAAAGGGTGTTCAGTAAAATCAAGGTTGAAGTTGTAGTTTACAAAAAAAACAAAAAAAAAAAGATTAAAAAGAGCTCTTACAGAAGGAGTTGAGGGATCAGAAGGACGAAGCTGGCTGAAATTGTGAGGGTCAATAGAAGGCCATTCACCGAAAATTGACCCCATAGCACCCAAAATGGGAAGAATCCAGAGAACAATGCCACTGTTCAAAGAGAAAGCAGTTGGGTTAAATATTGTTGGCTAAGTTCCTTGTTTTATAATCACTCCTCTTTTTTTTTTTTTTGATTACTTATAGTTGTTATTATTTTTATTGTATTTATTTATTTGATCTTAATATATTTTTATTTTTAAAGGTAAATTTTATGTAACAGTGGTTAGAATATCTTCGCTATAGATGGATGTGTGAATATATCACAAGTGATAAGATTAGAAATGAGATCATTTAGGAGAAGTTAAAGGTGATGGTTTGAACATTCGTAGAAAAAAAGTATCGATACTCTTATTAAGAGATACGAGAGATTGAATTTAGAAATTACTCAAAGGGATAGAGGTAGACCAAAGAAGTATTAGGAGAAAGTGATCAAGACAAGATATGGCAAAACTTCATCACACTGAGGACATAACCTTAGAAATGAGTGAAAATCGCGTATCATGATATAAGGCCAATAGTAAGGGTTTAGCACGAGAAAAACTAAAATAAATTCTGAATTCTTTTTGGGTAACCCCTACATAAAAAAATAAAAAAGATAGTATGACTCATGAAACACCAGATCATTGCAGATGGTTCTAAACCTTAGATTTCATGATATATTTCATGCAAAACAAGTTGAATTACAAATAAAAAGATCAAGCTACTTCCACAATGATCAAACCGTAGTTTGTGAAATAGGAGTTGAGCACTTCATCTTGATATTTACAAAAGAGATGCACGACGTTTTTCCTTATCTACGTGCATTATAAAACTGGCTCAAGGTATCTGTACTGTAAATCGGCCATGGAAGCAAAAGTTGTCGCGTTAAATACAGTCGCCTACAAAAATTTCCTAGTTTTACTGCATTCCTGAGGAGCATTCAGGTAAGACGCCTGAAATATCAGATGCATTGGCAGGAGCTGTAGAAGGAATGTTCACTGGTTGTGTACTATGAGCACCTCTATTAGCCAAAAGGACCTGCAGTTGGGGTGAAAGATTAGGTGGAATAGATGGTCTGGCAGCTTGAGCTTGCTGTGTTGGGGTAAGTATGAACTGTTGCAGTGCTTCAGAATAAGCTCGTCCTGAAAGGCTTCCACGCATACGGCCTGTAGGGCGCCAGTTTGGATCTAGCTGTGGATCTATGGAACTATCTGTCCTTGTGACTGGTGTCATGCCACCTGTACTTCCCCTTTGGTCTGGGGCCAATGGTGTCCTGAACCTGTCAGCACTACCTGGGAGTGGAGGCACAGTTCTAGGAGAATAAACAGGTCTCGCCGCCTGTGTGGTCTGCTGAGTAGCGACAACTCGGGTATGTTGTCCACTAGCAAGTGCCCGAACAACACCAGCTTGTGAACTTGCTTGCTTCAAGGCTTCCCATCTATCCCAAGTAGATGATTGGGTCGGACCTTGATGGCTCATCGAATAGGGCACTCTCATGTTCGGAGTTTGACGGCCAACAGCATGTTGTGGTGGTTGAACATGAGCAAGAGGGCGCTAGCAGAAGGAAAAAGGATAATTAGAAGCCATAGACAATAGACAGAAAAAAGACATGCAGAAACCAGGAAGTTAGAAGCCATAAACAATAAACCAAATAAGGACATGCATGGGAAGTTGGAAATATAATAAGCAGCCTCAAAAGAAGAAAATATGATAGTAAGCAAAAAATGCAAATTTAGGCGATTAGGAACTCCTAGAAAGTAGAAGCAAGCACACCCTATGCAGACTGGTGACTTCTCAACCAGAGAGCACACGTTTCAGCAATCACACATGAAGGAAAGTCTCACATCAGCAACGGAAGACTTAAATCATACTTTAATCACAACTTCAAAAACCTAGCAGACATTATTCACCCGTGCACTCACCTTCTGTGGTAATGCTGACGGGGTCATGCGTGCCTGAACCTGGTCCAAGTCGGAAAAGGAATGTCTCTCCAAGTCACTTCTTAGACTGGAACCATCCAATGATGCAATAGGCAAATCCTGAGTAGCTGCTGAAGGACCAGCATGGAGCAAGGGATTCATTGTGCTTTGTTGTCTCTGCTGAGGAACAGGAGTGTTCATCTGGGCTGGAAGGGCCTGAACTGCAACAGGAGTTCTGTTTGCAGGCCTTGCTGCAGTTGGAAACCTTCCATATTCATTGCCCATTGCAGAGTTCCCAAATTGGAATTGTTGTAACTGCAGCAAATTGGAAGAAGACAGTCCACTCTCAAGTATAGCGGTTGGAATAATAGCATTTCCCTCGGGGTTGAGAGCAGGAGATATTGCATCTGTGAAGACAGGCAAAGGGACCAAGTCAGTTCTAGCAGGCTCAGAAGCACTGCCAGTTTGCATACTAGACCAAGAACTAGACGTCCCTATTCCACACGAGGACAAAAAAATTCTTGACCAGAAATCATCCGTCATATCAGAAGCACCAGTTTGATTCATTTCACTAGGATTATTCACAGCTGTTGTTTGCCGGACATTAGATTGCATTTGCGTGGTCGGAGGAAAATTTTTTCTGTCTTCGGTTTCAGCAGCAGAACCAGTATACATGTCATCATCTACAGTAAGATCTACAGGGGCATTTGAAGGACCATCAGAACCTCGACGTGGACTATCTTGAGCAATGTCCGGAGTTTTATCCCTGGGCTTTTCGGTATAGTCATCACTTTCCATGATTGCCTTCCATGAACCATCTGATGAGATAATGACATCTGTAACATCCTCACTCACCTCTTTCAAAACCTTTAAAAGAAAATTAATGTTACTTCTAGAACAGGTCATTTGTGGTAAGTATATTACAGTATGCCACTTGCCTTGACCATATCTTGATCAATATGAATATCAGTGAAACACACATGCTGATTACAGGTAGGACAACGCCATGATGGTCTCCTTGAATTTATGTCGATGTAGTTGTCAAAATCGAAACACTGCCAAGAAAAATACGGACAGTGCAAACTGCTAAGGTAGGAAATGGGTGAAGGAAAATGACTAAATAAGATACCACATAAAGTGCGCTCATGAAGCTTCTTGCTAATGACTATCAATGCTAATGACTACACAATCTTCCTAAAAACTTTCTGAGGAACTTATCAGTAGACATCTTTTGGAGGATCAGCCAAGTCCATATTTCTAACTTAAAAGACCTTAAATGAAAACCAATGAAAGAGGAAAAGTATATGCAAGTTTTTAACATGCATGCAACCTATACAATAGTCTGGCATGAGTTATCAGATAATAATTTATTTTGGATCACGCAAAAGGGCATGCACCTGAAGATGTTTGCAAGAATGTCCTTTTACTGGAGTTTTAATACGTCTAAAGCTGTAAAGGCAAACAAAAAGGTAATCAGTTAATTTAACACAAAACAGCCAGCATCAGGAAAAGAAAGAAGCATATCTTTGGGGCGAAGGGTGGTAAATGAAGTAAATATACTTGGGCTCCCAAGGTTGATTACAACTAAATGGGTTTTCTGTTTCAAAAAATGAGGCAATACCACCCTTCTCAAATTGATGGCCAACAATCCAGATGTAACAACCAATGCAACCTTAAATAAATTATCCTGAAACAAATAAAATATGCTTAGAATCGTGACAGGAAGTACCTTATCTCAATCATGTCTTCCCCGTAATTCCCAATCCACACAACAAAGTTTTCATAAACCCTAGTAGGAAGGGGATTATGCTAGTCCTTATTTCTTAGTGTAAAATTAGGTCATGGGCCTAACTCACACCCCAAAAGCTAGCTCAACGGAAGGAGGATTGTCCAAGCCTTATAAGTAGTCCACCCATCTCATTAACCACCAATGTGGGACTTGTCGTCATTCTTCAACACCGCACCTCACGCCCAGTGCTTAGCATCTGGTGCATGGGCTTTTCGGGGGCCCAACATTGGGTGAGATGGGTCCTGCTCTAATATCGTATAAAATTAGGTCATGGGCCTAATTCACACCCCAAAAATTAGCTCAACGGAAGGAGGATTGCCCAATCCCTATAAGGAGTCCACACATCTCATTGACCACCAATGTGGGACTTTTTGTCATTCTTCAACAGTTAGAAAGTCTAGGGTTCAAGAAATATGGAGAAAATTGTCCTGAAACCATAAAAACCTTTATGTATATAGACTAAAGCAACTCTGCTCAAAATAGCGCTTCTCTCTTTTCTTTACTTCTGTATGTGTTGGTTCTTACCAACCTCTAATAACTGAGGGTACCAAGATGGCAGCCATCTCTTCACAGAAGAAAGCACAAAGAGGAGTGTCATTTTGAGTTTTGACATGATAAGGGGTGGAAAGAGAACAACTAGGAACAAAAAAAGTTGCATTTTTTTACTATCACCATCAAGAATGAAGCTAATCATGCACAAGGAAGACAGAGAAAAGGATACACACATGTCAAGATAATAAAAGCCACTTCATAAAGATAACATTGTCAAATACCGAAGCAACAAAGATTGTAAGCATACCTTATGGGGCAATTCAGAGAAATTCTTGATGGACCCTCAGTAACCTCTGCATTAACAAAACAGCATATTAATCATTTCTCCTTATAAGGGGATCTTTTCAGATTTCCGATTGGGGATGGTGGGAATGGCAAACTTGAACTATACATCTAGTCAAGTGGGTAACAAGAACATGTAACATACTCAATGTAGTAACACAAAAAAGGGTAAAAGATGGAATAAGAACAAACCTGGATCAACAGAAGAAACAGGAGCCTGCTTGTAATCAGGGAGTGTGGCCTGAACAGGGGTAGAGATCTCACTCATGAAGGCAATAGCTATGATATAATTTCCTTCATAATAAGCACAGAGAAGAGTTAGTACTATTCAGTTTCTGTTAAGAGAGGCTTTGGTTGGGGAATTCTCTCCTTACATAGATTGAGCAATTCTCTCCCCATAAGCTAGCTTTTGGGGTTGAAATAGGCTAATGTCATATCTTCACATGGTATTAGAGCCAGAGCCAGGTCCTGCTCAGTTTGGGCTCCATGTTATTGTCCAAGCTCCAGTTGGGCTGAAGAGTGTGTGGGGTGTGTGGGTGGGGGGGAGGTAGCGGGGGGAAGGGGGGATAACCAGTGG
>JAPFFP010000103.1:2691705-2705017 GCA_026153255.1 Solanum medicagineum
CCCCCCCCACCCCCCCCAAAAAAAAAACCATTTTGGGTGCCCGGGAATTGGGGCTCCGGAAAAATTTGAATTTTCCCCAAAAAAAATAACCGGTTAAACCCCCCCCCCCCCCCCCGAAGGTAATTGAGACACTCCTTAAGCTCCATTTTGTCTTCTAACTTCTCATACTTGATTTATCACTCATAGCAGGATCCAGAAGAAATTAACTTCTCCACAGATGTCATTGCAGAGAAATGCTTCGTAATTCTCTTTCTAAATTATTGTTAAATTAGAAGCCTAGATTCGTTAAAAGTTTGGCCTTTAATAAAATATGCAAACTTGCTCTTCATGACAAAGAAATTTCTACCAATGGGAACAAGAATGGGTGGAAAATGCGGACTCTATAAGATTAAACAAACCAGGGCTTTGTACTGACTTCAAGGGAAGCCAAAGGAATAAGCCACTCAAAGTCCAAGAAAGTTGATTGCCATCATAAGAGGGAAGCAGCAACTAAAGAACTAACCATTTTCTCAGTTACAGAAGTAGGGTTTTTTTTTTTAACAAACGTAACAAATAACAGAAGTAATTTCAAAATTTAGAATGGTAATTATTAGGTCTAGAAACAAAATTTCCAACCCAAAAGCAACGCTCTTCGAACCAATCATATACTTTATTATAGGCGGAACTCCCCCTCAGAGAACCATTTACGAGATTTTCATCTCGTACAGCTCAAGCAAAAACCCCCAAATACTAGTCATCCAGCGATTCACAACATGTGCACCATAAGAAGTGTGCTATACTTCTAAATTTTTATTTTTATTTTTTTTAAAGTGACACTTCTAATACAATGGCAATGTCTGAAAATTAGTGTGATGCTTTCAACGGAGAGAAAATTCAATATTTTCTCGGACTATTTACATGATACAGGGATGCCGCCTCACGCGAGAACACAATTGACATTGACATTTCACCTATTCCTGCTTTAACATTAATGCTTTATGTTACCCAACTCATAGTCAAATCAATGAAGGTATTGCAATACGATGAAATCGACCTGTTACAAGAGTACCTGTTTCAGCAGTAGAGGTAAATCTTGAGCTCTATTTGGAACCTCCCGATTCGCAATGGCAAAGTCAATGCCTCTGCATTAATCAAAGATCAGTCTCTCAAGAACAGTTAATATTATAAAGAAACATAGACTATGTGTCCATTCTCTGCACTCTAGAAAGGGACACAATACAGGAAGAAAATGAGCTAAAGATCACCAATACCACTTCCCTAGCAGATTTGAAACCATGAAGAGAAAAAAAGGATGGACTCATTTTCCTTCTCTTTTTTTGATAACCGTGGAACTCATATTCCTAATTAACAGCACATTCTGTGAGATGGAGGAAATAACTATTTTGAATGATGAATGTGTTGATCTTGCAGATAACGAGCTAATCTCTCCCCAATGATCTGGCATCACAACAGATCAGGAACTGCAATTATCTCTTTCTCAGACTTTTGGTCTTTTCCTCCGATCTTATTTCAGTTTTAATCAATTATTAAATCTAAAAATTAAAGTCAATTTTGCTCCTAATAAAAGGAGACAGTCAAAGCTTCTGTTTTAAAATTCTTTGAAAACATTTCAAACCAGATCTTGTGCTACTACACTTGTGTTCAACCAATGCCTAAAGTTTTCAGTCCGCCCAACACAGAGAAAACATCAACAGAAGAGAAGAAGTGTTCCAGTTAAGAAGATTCAAAGGTACAAAGATTTATCTGTCTTCTCTTTTCCTTCGCATGGCCTATACTGGTTTTCCCCATTTGCATAACAATTGTTTGTTCAGCCTTAAACCCTAAATTTGGATTTTTTGTGTCCCAACTTTTTGTTGCTGCAGTATTGCTGTGTATAACATCAATGGTATTGTTCAATATTCCATGGGATTCAATGGTCATTCTTAACCGTGGAGTCAATGGTTCTTCTTCCACAGTCATCATATCATACTCTTTGATGTCTTTCCTTTTTGTTGCTATTGGTCTTAGACATGATTGTCCTGATCTGTGTCTTAATACTGCAGACATGAGTGATTACTCCATCTTTTTCTTTTGGTTATTTTCTTTCAAGCTTCAACTTGATGTCAAACTGTAGATCTTGATATGAGCATACTATGCTTGAACAACTAACACAAAGATTCCACTAATGACCCATAGGATGCTGATTACTACATAGAAGATTATTGACAAAACATTGTGCTCAACAATTTACAATCAAGATTCTATCAACATAATTTCTCATTTAAGCTGTGTTGTTTCTTAATGTGTCCAACTTCTTTGAATTAACATTTGATCTTAATAGTGATGATTTTAAGAAACCTTCATATCATTAATTTCATGAAAACAGGTATCTTTTATGTACAAACAATAAAGAAATGGATATGCTTGATTATTTTATGAAACATTATTCAGCATTGAGAAACTAATTATATCAAAGAAACAGATGTTACAATCGAAGAATATGTAAAAGATAAAAGAATTAAACAAGACCTTTGTGACTTCATCAGTGGTTCTTGAGATATCTGACAATATCAAAGTTCAAATTTTTTGTCTTTTGTATTAATGACTACGCGAAGCGTGGACAAATTCCCTATTGAGAACTAAATGAGATATCACACGAGCTTTAGCCTTTCACTCCCGACATGTAACCTAGTGGTCAATGAGGTGGGTTGAGAACCATGACGTCTCATGTTCAAACCCCAGCCTAGACAAAAAAAAAAAATACTGCTCCCTCAATCTCATAAACCTTTGACCTGGCACAATGTTTAAGAAAAAAGAGAACTTTTGAAAATTGCGATCTAAAACAATCTTATAAGACTTTTGAAACTTGCACTAGAACAATTCTTAAATATTTATGTGAGTGACAATCATTTCATTAGAGCAAAAGAAAAAAATTAAAGTTAAATTATTTTCGATTAGAGTAAGGTAACATTCTTTTTTGAATGATGCCACGTAAAATGAAACAAAGAGAGTAATCATTTCTTCTATCCGTCCAAGCCTTTATGTCCTAACCCCTAAATAAAGTCACCTACTACCTAATGGCAGGTGGCAGGTATCACACGCAATTAGACGAGATGCGCCGAAGGTGGCCCAAACACCACCACCTAAAATTTCAAAGAAAAATGAGGGCGAAAAGACCTAGTTTCTAAGCAGAGTGGATTGCCAAAAAATTCAATAAAATGACAATATCAAGCAAAAAAGGACTCTATTGAACAAACAAGGGCTAAAAAACCTACACATCAAAACCTAACAACTATCAGCGCAGGTATAACAAATCAGCTAGCAATTACAGAAGTAGCATATTAATTATTTCCGACCAAATAAGGTTCGAAAAGGGCAAAATGGAACCTTGCAAGTGAGAGACAGAGGTGAACAAACTCCTGACTGTCAATTTTCGGCTGATTACACACATGCGTTGCTAATCTGTCAGCAACGGCGGAGATTCGGAACGAGTTCACATACGAAGCGCCTGGCCTATTGGCTCCTCTGTCTGGTCCGATGCTAACGCCGGCCGTGGAGTTCACCGTAGCTCCGGCCATGTTTCGTTCTTCTTCTCTCACACTGAACTTTTAGGTGTTGTCCTTTGTAATGAGTCAAAAACAGTTTCACCCAGCTTTATATTGAGTTTTTCTTTTTTAAAATAATTTTTTTATTCTATAGTATGATAAAATAATTATGATTTATACTCTTTTATATAATTTTAAATATGATAGAAAATTATAAATTTATCATAGAAAAATGTTATAACATGATCGAAGAGTTGTGACTTTTCTGAAAATTTGTAACTCTTTTAATAGAGTTTGTGATTTTTCTTAAAAGTTATAATTTTTCTGAAGGATTATCACTTTTTCGACAAGATATAATAAAGCACATATTCACATTGCTACTTTTATGATTTTAGGTTTTTTAATTTATGTTTTAGATTATTTATTTATTTTGCAAGATATATATAGTTGCAGGATATTGTGTTCCGTTGGAACTCTTTTTTTATCGAAAAGCATTTAAAACGTTTCTCAGCTATCACAAAGAGGGAAATGTTGATCAATCAATTTGAAAAGACAATCCTAATGAGAGCTTGTCATCACATCCAGCCGAATTTACATAATATTTTGAAAAATTTTCATAGAATATATAAGTTTTATGAATTTCAAAAAGATATAGGATTTATATGTGTTTCTAAATTAACTAAGATAACGAAGGAATTAACTTACATTGCATCTTAGAAATTAAAATTTCAATCCACAATGCATCTTAAAATTAAATTTCATAAAATTCTATTTGTAAATTATATTTATGAAATCCCTTATATTAGAAGGAAGAGTTACCTGTCTGATTCATGGTCTAAAATTACATGTCACCTACATGTTAGTTACGTGTCAAATACTTGTCTGTTTTACGGTCTAAAATTACATGTCACCTGCATGTTAGTTACGTGTCAGTCACCTGTCTGTTTCACGGTCTAAAATTGTATGTCACCTGCATGTTAGTTACGTGTCAGTTACATGCCTGTTTCATGGTCTAAAATTGTGTATCACCTGCATGTTAGTTACGTGTCAGTTACCTATCTGTTTCATGGTCTAAAATGACATGTCACTTGCATGTTAGCTACGTGTCAATTACCTGTCTGTTTCATGGTCTAAAATTATGTATCACCTACATGTTAGTTACGTGTCAGTTACCTGTCTGTTTCACGGTCTAAAATTATGTATCACCTGCCTGTTTCATGGTCTGAAAAGTTACGTGTCAATTCAAATTGTGATTATAAAAAATAAATAATAATATGCTAGAATTATTGAAATTTAGCGAGTCAAATTGGACGGGTCATGACCCAACCCGAATTTTTGCCCATTTGAACCCAACCCGTTTGAGCCCAAAGTAAATTTGGGCGGATCATAACCCAACCTAATTTCTATTTCAACTCATTTTAACATTCTCAATTTCAACCCAATTCAATCATTTGACACCCCTAGTTTGAATTTAAACACCTCGATAAAAACCCTAATTATACAGGCGTCTTAAGCAGTGGCAAGATTTATAAAATTATAGGAGTATTAATATTGAGTTGTTTGTGAAGGTCAAGAAAGATTGAATATCTTCTAATTGTATAAAAATGAACAATTAAATATTTTTCATTCTTGAAAATAGATTCGTTTTTCATATAAAAATTTTATCACTAAAAATAAAATTTTTGACACAAATATAAATTAAGAAAGCCCCAAATCAATTATTGGATGCAGACTAATCATCATTATAGTTTACTAACTAAAGAACTTAGATTCACATTCAAGGTCAAATATGTGTTGATTTTATAAATTTTTGTTTCATCTCATTAACTCAAAAAAATAATGTTTTGTTAATAACATACAAATATTTTGTTTATATGTTATTAACAAATAAAATATTTTGAGATAATATTTTCTTTTTTTACTCATCAAATATATAATTTTTTCATAAAGAAAACTCCACTTATTTTTCATGAAAATATTTTTTATTGTACCATATACACCCTTGACCGTTTTAGATCACACTTTTTTTAATTAAAAGTCTACTAAAAAAATCAAAAAAAGAAAAAACATAACGATGGGAATTACAAAAGTAACATAAAAATTAAAACAAATTTAAGTAATAAATAGTGATTATGAGGCAAGAAATAAAAAAGATGCAATAATTAATTTTGTGCATGTCTTTTAGGCATAGTATCTTTTTTGAAAAAAGAATAAAATATCTATTTATGTAAATTCTCCACAAATTTGCAATTTTCATATTTTTAAAAATATTATTTGGAATATATATATATATATATATAGTAGTGACAAAAATTCATGCATTGCATGTGACATATATTAGTGACAAAAACCATACATTGTACATATATTATTTTTCCTCAATTTATGTTTATTAAGATAAAATTTGGGTTAATAATTTTAATAATACAAATTTTTAAATATTTTAAGTTGTTATTTATTTAATTTATATTATGGTTTAAGTAATTTTCAAATAATACATATTAATAATTTCAAATGATACATATCAATTTTGGGTTGATTACAAACATGCGTTGTTAATCGGTCAGTAACAAACTGTAAATTTTCTGGCACCTTTATATTGATTTTTTTTAAAATAATTTTTTTTATAAGTTCTATAATATGATACTCCAATTTTGATTTATAATGCTTTTGTACAATTGAAGAGTTCTGATTTATTTTAAGGATTATATTTTTTATGAAGGATTGTGACCTTTTGAAGGGATTGTAACTTTTTTCGATAAGATGTAATAAGCACATATTCATAATGCTACACTTATGATTTCAAGTTTTTTAATTTATTTCTTGGATCATCTATTTGTCGATTGATTTTGCAAGATATATGCCATCGTAGAAGATTGCATTTTTGTATGAACTGTCTCCTCGTGAAAAAGTATTTAGAATGCTTCTCAGCTATCACAAGGAGAAAAATGTTGATCAATCGTTCTAGAAAGACAATTTTGATGAGAGTTTTTCATCACAACCTATTGAATTTGTGTTTTATTTTGAAAATTTTCATAATACGTATAAATTTTGTGAATTTAAAAAATATATAGAATTTTCATGCGTTCCAAATTAATTGAGATAATGAAGGAATTAACTTACATTGCATTTTACAAATTAAATGAAGGTTTGTGTTTTATCTAGTCGGTTACTTAATGCCAATTAAAAATATTAAAAAGATACATAACATATGTATATATTTATATGCTTTTAAATTATTTTAAGATATTAATTATTGAAATTTATAGTTTCTTTTGTATTGTTTTTGAATATACATTACTTTTTTGTCCTAATTTATATGGTATCGATAGAATTTTAAGACTGAATCAATTTTTTAATATGCCTTTAAATATTAAATTGTTAATTATCATAGTTTAGATTAGATTTTTACAGTTATTAAATATATTTTTAAAAAATAGAAAAGATAAGACAAAAGAACCATTAAAAAAACACAAATACACATTCAAATTACTCAAGCAGACATGTTGAACCATTCCGAAAGGATCACAAAAAATAATTAAATTGTCCCTCAATTTTATATATGCAATTTTTAGATATATATTAAAAAATTAATAAAACAAATAAATTAAAATAAAATAAAAGAATCACAAAAAAAATTACAAATATATTTTCAAGCTACTCAAACAAATATGTCGACCTGATATTACTGTTAATTTAATAAAATATTATTTTTTCAAATTCATCTTGATTTTAATGCTAATTTACAATAAAGTCATGATAGCAATATATTAGGACGACTAATTACAGGTGCTTCTATTGTTCTTTTTTATTTTAAGGTCTAAATAATCGGCTATAACAAGTCTAAATAATTATTTTTTATTTTATTAGTTATTTTTTATTTTATCCTGCTTTGATTATATATTTTTAAATCGAGGTTTTATTAAAAATAATTTTTTTATTAAAAAAAAGTTAAGATTTATGTATATCTTACTTTTCTCTGACCTTATTTATGTGATTACATCGAATATGTTATTATGATTTTTATTATTACTTTTTTCTTATTTTGCATATGTCCATTTATTATTATTGGAGTCATAGTATTACAATTTTGACAATTAAAGGACTAAATTGTTTTACTAGTAGCACACCACCTAGAATTTTCAAACCTTTAAGTCTTACTTTTTTTTTTAAAAAAAAAAATTTAAGTTACATAACAAGTCTGTTAGAGTTATTAATTAGTCTATTTCTTGTCCATGTTTTAAAGAAGCTCATTAATTAATTAATTAATTCCAATTTTATGGGCAGAAAAAAAATTAAATTAATTGGAAAAAGAAAGTACACGACCAGGTAAAAAGAAAAATTGTTGTTATTATTAGCCCTCCAATATTTTTGTTGGAAGTATTCTCTTATTGATAACTAATTTTGCATCATCAAATCAATATTTCTTGATATTAATAGTGAAATATAGGAGTTATGCGAATGGGTAGAGGTAGATCGAAAAAGTATAAGGGGAAGTTATTAGACATCGTATGACGAGATTTCAGCTCACCGAGGACATGACCTTAGATGGAAATGAGTAGAGGTCGCGTATTAGGGTAGAATATTAATAGGCTTGTCGGTAGAATGTTGTCTAGCCTTGTGATATAGGAGGTTAGTAGGATTAGTAGCGTGTCTTTATATTTCGTATTGTTATTGTCTGGCTTATATTTGTTACTTTTATTGTATTTATATATTATCATTGGCTTTCCACTTTAGTCGGATTTTTTTTTCATATCTAATATCTTCTGCTTTTGAAACTTGATGATATTTTTGAGACCATAGTTTTCCTGAAACAACTTCTATATCTCTATGAGGTAGTGGTAAAGTCTACCTTCTCTATATCTCACTTGTAGGGATTTCACTGAGTATATTGTTGTTGTAATAATGAAATATAGCAACAAAGTACTCTCCTTTTTAAAATAAATATCATTTATTTGTTGTTAGAGGAAGACGATACCATGAAACGACAAACTCTCCTGACCAGTGGCAGAGCCAGCAGAGTGTTCATACTTTTAGAACATGAGCGGGTGATTTTTGTATCAACAATTAATATATATATATATATCAAGATATTTATATTTAACCTATTTCCAATGAAAGATTTTGATCTGGTTGAATGTAGCTCTGCCCATGCTCGAGACAATTTGACATACTCCTTTTGGCTACACATTTATCTGAATCAATAACTTTATATCTTTTTGGCAAATATAATAATAATTCACGAGAAGAAGCTTCCATGACTTTATTATTCATCAACAAAAGTCAATTATTCAAAGCCGTGCTAACGCGGTTAATACACACTATAAAAGAAATTCATCATTTCATATCACAGTATAACACAAACTAAAATGTCTCCACCACAATCTCCAAATGAACAAGTTCGTCCATTGGCCCCTTCATCCCATCGTGTAGACGCCGAAAGCGAACAAGGAGTTCATTCCAGAACAGAGTTAGCAAAGAAACGAAATCGTAAGAGGTGTATCAAATGTTGCTGTTGTTGTGGAGTCACGATTGTAATCGTAGGTATCGTTATCTTGATCCTGGCGCTCACGGTTTTCAAGGTGAAAGATCCGACGATCACGATGAATTCGATAACGTTCCAAGGGTTGAGTGCGCTCACTAGTAGTTCCAATCTTCAAACCAACATGAATTTCTCGGTTTCCGCCGATATTTCCATTAAAAATCCCAACGCGGTCTCGTTTAAATTCAAGGCTACAACTGCTGATTTGAGTTACGGCGGTAGAGTCATCGCAGAAGCGGATTTGCCACCAGGGTCAGCTAGGGCTCGAAGGACATTTAAGATGAACGTCAATGTGACGGTTATGGTTGAGAAATTAGTCGGAATTCCCCGGCTAACCAGCGATTTGGTAGCCGGGGAATTACCGGTGAGTATGTCTACAAATATTAATGGAAAGGTGAATTTGGGTCTGTTTAAGAAGAGTGTTGGTATAAGGATGAATTGTAATATGGTGGTAGATTTAAGGAGTCAAGATGTTAAAGATATTGATTGTGAGAGGAAAGTTTCTTTCTAGTTACCCAACTTTGAACCCTAAATTCCAACATTTTTGGAATTTCGACTTGAGACACTATAGTTTGATTCTGGTAATGTAGTTGGACTCTCATGTTGATCGTTTTATATATGGATGGGATATTTGAGTTAATTAGTTAATGCTGAGTATTATATGGTATGTAGTATACTTAGTTGAGATTATGATACAAGTGATATGTGTAATTAGGAGTTTATTTTTTGGTTTGTTTTCTAATTAGAAAATGCACCAAATTATAACTTCCCATTATTATATAAAGATATTAACGTTATGTGAATATCCATCAATCTTGGATGGAGCCAAAGATTCACTATTTTTTGGCTTTGGGGTATGATGGAATAAAGCAAAATGGCTCCTTAAACTGGTCTGCGCTTCTTTCAATTGTGAAGTAACAGTTAGTCAATGTAACTTTCGATGCTCATCATGGGTCATCTGGAAACAGTCGCCCTATGTTTTTTAAACATAGGGGTCAGGCTGCGTACATACGACCCCCCCTTACCCCGCAATGGACGGGAGCCTTTGCGGCATCGAAGTAATGTTGTTGTTGTATTAACGTTATGTGAAAGTCACATCAATTTATTATGCACAATGTAATGTTATAGCTGTTGTCAGCTATGTTGGACTAATGGAATAAATCATGTGATTGATTGGATATTTTATTGATGAGATAAATTTCAAGTTGTTGAGTCGATGTTTTCTTTTGGGAGTTTGAAATGAAAAGCAAGTAATATCGAGATCTTCGATTTATAAAGATGTAGGAATTCTGATCATCCCACCATATTCTTTAGGGTATAGTATAATAACCTTACTAATTTTTTATATACACATCTAAATAAATTATTTGATTGCATGTCAGCTTATTATTTGAGGAATTATTTCACAATAAAGAATATATAGAAATAAAAGTCCTATTCTTTTTCAGTTCTATAGGTTCTTTTATCAATTTGTTTAATAAGTAGAAAAGGTCCTCTTTTGTATAAGTTTTCTAGTTAAACTAAGATTTGCTTTACACAATTTGTCAGGATGGCCGAGTGGTCTAAGGCGCCAGACTCAAGTTCTGGTCCTCGAAAGAGGGCGTGGGTTCAAATCCCACTTCTGACAGTAATATTTTTTTTGTATAATCATATACTATTTGATATTCATTTTTTGAACTTTTAGTTTAATCACTCTGAAACGATTATTAATATTTTCTTTTGTATAATCAAATATCGGAATAATTTTTAATTTAATCGCTCTCAAATGATTATGAGTATTTTTTTCTTGTATAATCATATAGTATTTGATATTCTTGGTCAGAATAATCTTGATTTTCGTCGCGAAACATTCATTAAAGGAAAAAAAGTTTCATATTTATAATTGCTCTTTTCTCAGGACTTGAACATAAAAATCAATAATTATTAAACATGAATTCGTCTTATTCATCCTTCATACCTTTTGGATGGTTATGAGTTTTTTTTTCATTTTTTAAAACTTTTATAAGCAAGCTCTTGATAATTACTACAGTTGTTTGTTTTTTATTATTTTTCTTAATATAATTACCAACCAAAGAGGAAAATACTCTATCGAAGATTTCTTCATTTTCAAAACTTGAATCGAGACTTACATTTAAGCACGAAATAAATCGCATTCGTTCCACCATACCCTTTTCTTTTTCTTAATTTCCCACTCGGTGTCCAAAGTCCGTGGAGTTTCAACTAAATCCACATCACGCACTACAAGGCCCATTTGTAAGTAGCGCTCCCAACATGATTTTTTCTATTTCCGGGCTCGAACCCAAGAGCTCTGGTTAAACCCAAAATCTATAATTAAGTGTGAAAATATCTCATTTGTCCCACCACACACATGGTTGTGAATTTACAATGATTACTACTCCATATAGACATCATTTTAAAAAATGCCTCTTAAAAGCAAAATATTTTCACAAAAATAGAGAAAAATAACATTGTAACTATGAACTAAATGTAATTTCCCTTACAAATATCAAAATCCTTTTAACATATGCAAAACACTAAAGGCTCTTTGTATTTCAGTTCGTCACTATAAGAAGCATTGGAATGGTGACATTTAGCAAAATGGAGCGACATGAACAATGAGGATTCAAAAAGCCGAACCCACCTGTTTGGGATCGATTGAATCATAGTTGTATGCCCTCAACTAGCTATAGCTTAGATTTTCAACAAAGAGGCCACTGGTGTCTCCGAGTCCTAACTTGAATGAATGCAGCGATGTCATGAACTCGCACTAATCATCACCATGTTCTACTGTATGTTGTGGTTACCTTTCGCTGAGTTCATATTGAAGATGTGATTGATAATGAGAGATTCTGGAAAGCAAAACGATTAGGCAATGTCGCTACTGTCTCCTTTCGACTTTTTACTTTTTTTCTTGGTCTTCAGTTTTTTCTTGCTTCCGCTGTGTTCTTTTGATGCCTTCTTGCGTTTAACAGCCTTCCCTTCCTCTTCCGTCTGCAATGTTTCATCTGCATCTTGTTGCTGAGGTACCTGAGCTTCTGAACAAGCATAACGACAACTCTACTTGTTACTTGTTAGGATAGTTTGGCGTAAAACAAAGTAAGTTAGGCATACCATATGTGATGATTCCCCCATTCACGATAAGTAGTAAAAAAGAAGAAAAAAAGGATAGCCATTCCATTTCGATAAAAGACCCACACTCAAGTTCCCTAGCTTTTGGTTTACTATCCGATCATGATTTTCCTATCACTAGAGGGAAGGTATTTTCCTTTTTGTCCGATTGTGGGCGATGAGAAATTTGAACCCCCGACACCGTGGTTCATAGCCACTTGCTCTAATCCTCAAAGATACATGCCCCATCTCATCTCCACTGGATCTGTTCCCCGAGTACCCTCAAAAAAGGAACGTTTTTCTTTTGGCCATTTAAAAAGAAAAAAGGCAAACAAGGAGATGAAAAGCTAACCTCTTGTAGAGAATTTTGAATCGAAAACAACACTGTTAAGATGCTGCTTCAAGAAAACCTGCATTCACATTTTAGCTTTTCAGTACTAGAGGGTACTCTCTTCTACTGCTTTAAGATAAATTAAAGATGTGCATTCATCGTTCATCAATTACGTTCAATCACAAATCAGTAAAAAGGTTGACCATATGGCATATGAATCCTTTGTTCATAGTTCAACTAATTCTTATGATGGCTGTTGATCTACCACAACCGTAAAGCATGATAAGCTCTGAACTCGATAATTATCATCACATCAGGCAGGACTACGTCTAGGAAACACCATATTATGTTATACAAAACTATTATCTTCACCAAAAGAAGCAAAAAGGATGTGTTATGAACTTATGATTACTTCGGGATCGTTACAAACGAATGTCTAGAAACCTTACAAAAGCTCCGTCTTAATTTAGTCTAATGTGGAAGGATTGGAATTTGTCTATATTTTTCTATATGGTAGAGCCAGTCTTTTGACTTTTCAAACTCAGACAGCCCTAAGGGGTCATTTGGTGTGAAGGATAAGTGTAACTTATCCCGGGATAAAATTATAGTGGTCTTTAAATTATTGTTTGGTTGGTCAATCCGTGATAACTTATCCCGGATAAATAGTACCAGGATAAGTTAGCCATTCTATTTGGTGGTATACTAATCCCGGGATAGCTTATCCCAGGATAAAAGGGATAAATGACAAGAAAATCCTTTTAAACTTCTTTTATATCTCACTTTGTATATTTATATTATTTTTAATAC
>JAPFFP010000103.1:2705117-2718712 GCA_026153255.1 Solanum medicagineum
AAATAAATATTGAATAACTAAAGCTAGCAAAGAAAATATATAAAATAAACTAATAGATTGAAGGGTATTTTTGTAAACAAACAATGTATTCTTAAAATTTATACAACAAACCAAACACTCAATAACAAATAATCTCAACACAACTTATCCCATCATTACTAATCCCAACATAACTTATCCCTTCATAACGTGTAGTCAAACCAAACGACCTCTAAGAGTTAAACCAGCACAAGAGAAGGTGATGCTTGAGTTTCAGTACAAGATAATGCAATTCACTAAATTTTAAAGAGCAAAAGGAGCAGTGTACAGCCACTCATTTCGAAAGGAAGCAGTGGCTCAGAAATGTAGCTGTCTTCTGAATTGTCCTCTAGTTCTGAAAAAGTAACAGCACAGATAATAACTTACAGCGGATAGAAGTTGTCGTGACTTGACATCCCAAATGCGTAAATAGCTGTCCAATCCTAGTCAAAGGCAATTTATTCAAATTAATAGCTTATGAGGAACAAAACTAGAGAAAAACAGCTTCAGTTCTATGAAGAGACGTGTGATCTAGAATTCCAGACCGTAAACAATTTGAGAGAGATTTCATAAGCTTCAGATTTTCTATTGTGAGGTTATATCTTCGTACAGCAAATCCCGAGACAACATGACATTAGGACCAATATCTGAGTTCCATTTCAAAAAGTAACATACATCGAGATCAAAACTGCTATATATTCAAGGACCTGTGACGAAGTGCATCACGATATAAAGAAGCCACTGCGATTTTAAATACTCACCACACGAGGCTATAACTGGAAGCTCTGGATGCCTAATTATGGATCTTATACTTCCAGAACATTTCCCCAAGAAGGATCCCAAAAGTTTCCCTACAACAAAAAGATGCACTCAAGCGTGAGATCCATGATAAATGAACTAAACAAGTCTAGACATGAGAGAGCAAATCATAGTCCCAGATTGACGAGTTTAACTATCATAAAGAACAAGAATCATGTCTAGGAGGGTGGGGTGTACGCAGACCTTACTGAGAGTGGCTGTTTCGGATAGACCTTTGGCTCAAGAAAATCATTTTTCAGAAAATAGTTTGAAAGAAATGCAAAACTAAAAATGTATGAATTAAACAAAAGCAGAAATCATCAATTCGACACAGAATATTGTGAAACAATATCTTTGTCTGAGTGCGACTTCTTATTTATTTATTTTTATTTATTTATTTATTTATTTATTTATTTTTGGAGAAAGTATGAGTGCAACTTCTCATGTGAAACTGAAATCATAACCCAAATTAGATTTTCTTACACATAAAAAGCTCATACTAAGTTAGCCAAGATATATGAAAAGTACAGTGGTCAAGTTAACCACAAAACCATATTCACAGAAGAAACAAGAATGAACTTATGTATTCTGTTCGCCACTTACATGAGTTGTCTTAGTTTCATAAATGATATAAGTTCCGTGCCAGATTCAAATGAGAGAACACACTTAGATTTGGATAATAACAATGTGGATATGAACATGCACAATCGTAAATTTCTTTAAAGATTATTTATGGCAGAGATATGTGAAAATTATTAATGACAACACAAACAACAATAACTATAGTGAGACAGCCATTTACCTGTGCGTATATCAATAGAAGCAAGATCACCAGACCCATTTCCTATGTATATTGTATGTCCATCTACATCCTCAGCCACTGCTTTAATAGGGGTCTCGCGAAAATCAAATGAAACAACAGGCCTTCTCTGAGCAGAAATATCATAAAGACGCACCTACAAATTACCAAGTTGGTACAGACATAGTTTATATCAACAACAATTTCTTTTGACAGGTAAATCAGCAACAAACTTAAGAGACAAAAATGAGCCATATCGTAATAAACTCAGAACCTAATACAGCACTCCGAAGGTGAAACTACTTAACAAAACGGCTATATGTGGGTTTTATATGGATCACTTTTAGTCTATTTAATAGGCTGAAAGCAAGTTATGCTATGTCAACAAACCGATTCCAATAAAAACAACAGACTTCTTTCCATTAACTTCAAGATTAATCAATTGCCGGCACTGCAGTTTTTCAAAGCATTCTAGTGCAAAAGATGGTACGGCATCACGGAATCTGAAGAAATCCAGACACTGTATATTTCTGTAATCAGGAAACTCTAGGGGATAAGAAAATGCAGGATTTGTGAGGTGAGGATGCACACTGAAGTTCAAGAATAGCTGAGCCCATTCTATTTTGCCAGATTACACAAAGCAACCGACCAGATCTCCATCCCCATTGACTCTTCCTTTCCACTGCTATAGATTTCAATGTACTAATACAGGTTTAGAGTAATCTTAGTAGTTTAGGATGGTGGTCAGTGGTGACCAGTTCTGGGAGGTAAAAGCAGCAGCATGTGGAAGAAGAGACAAATGAAAGGGCAGAGATTTAAAATGGACTGATAAGCTGGTCAATTCATTTCAGAACTGAAATTGACTGGGTTAAAACATATGGAATTTTCTGGTGTTACGACTTCTAAGAGCCGAAAGTTATAAGCACATCCAACACTTGAATCAGCTCACTTATTTGGCTTATTCTAGGACCCATCTTTCCCCCTCTCCATCCACTCACTCACCCATGCACTACAATAAACAAGGGGCCATCGATTTTTTCTTTTGGCCACACAGATGCCTTATAATTTCTGGACGTGTTAGTCAAAAAACAATTATAAGGCAAACTACATGAAGCTCTTCTTAGCAAGAGGAACTATGAAGCCATTGCACCAAAATTACCCTCTTGATACAAAAGAAAAGATGGCTTAATAGAGCCAACAAATTAGCTAAGAAAGAATACCTGGTGATTATTAGTGCCTGCAACAAATTTGCGGTGGTCATCTTTGCATAAGAAAGTTGCAGATGTAAACCAAGTTGGGGTGAATATGCCAAGGCTGTTTTTTGCTGGCTGGAATAAGAATACAAAATGTCAAATTCTTAAATTTTAACTAAGAAGGTGTTTGGATGAGTTTTTCTAAAGTGGCTAATAAGCTAAAAGCTAAGACACCCAACTTTTGACTTTTGGCTTTTTCTCACATTTTCAACCTTAAAATAGAGCTTAAAAGCACTTCTTATGTTACCCAAACACTTCCAGAACTTAAAAGCTAATAGTCGCTTAAAATAAACCAATCCAAGCACTCACTAAGACCAGTCTTATTTTTTGTTACACACAAAAATACTAAAGATAATGATGGTAAAACTTACAGATTTAGCAGACCAAACTTTAGCACATTGGTTGAGATCCCAGACATTAACCTCAACACCCTTCCTGATATAGCAAAGAATAATTCATTAGACAGCGCTATTCCCACGATCAATGTTATCTCTCAAAACCCTGTATTCATGATTACTTACCCACCAAACAATGCATAGCTTTCATCTGCATCTACCTTAGAGCACAAAATACTGCCTGAACCACAAACATTCCATGTTGTTGGAGTACCTTCACCACCAGAATCTTCCAGTGATTTGGACATTTTAACATATGTCATGCTTGCTTGTCCTCTGCTTGTGCATGTAAGCAGGTTGCATGACCTATACACATATAAGAAATAATTTAACAAAACAAGCTTATTTGATCTGCATAAAGTTCAAGTTACTGATTTCAAAAAAAAAATCTGCGTAAAGTTCCTCATAAATGCACACCATATGTCCAAGGCAAGCTACATGCGGGCCAATACATTGCAAGAACACCACTCGCAATCCAGTAGTTAGTAACTCTTTTCAACACACTAAATTGTTCCAATCACCACCATTAATGATGTCGACAAAGTTTATTAACTACATTTATGTAGGAATATTCATTTTGTCGTCAAGCTATATCAACAAAATAGGGATAATCATAAGAGGTTGCTTAGTTCATGGATAGCCAAATGAGATAAGAGGGGATCAAGTATTATCCCATGTTTATGCTGCATCACGGAGGCTAAGATTCTACATGGCTTAATTTTCAAGTTGTGTGACTGTTGTTTTGGTTTTCTAAAATTTAGGCCGTGCTAGACAATTTATTGCTGGTGAACTGGTTAACTACTGCTTAATATTCAAGTTGTGACTGCTGCAGTGTTGCTGGTTTATCCTTATGCTTCCCTAAAATCTTAAATTTGTATTGAGGAGTTCCTTTGATTGCTATAATCTGCATAGGAATCAAGGGCTATAGCTGCTGAAATGGCTGTAGCTACTGTTTGATTGCAACATTAAGTTATTAGGTGCTGGAATTCTTTGATGGTTGTAGTTATTGATTAGCTATAGGTGTCTTTGATTATCTGGTCTGTTGCATCAGGGTGTTGCAGTGTATGCGGTGAATTCACATTGATTTTGGACACGATAGTTCTTTAAAATGTTAATTTGGTTTAACAATACTGGAGGCTGGCTCAATGGTTTAGGAAATTCAAAATTCACCTTAGCGTTCCAATGCACGAGTAAATAGCACAAGGATAGTCTGGTAAGCACAGTAGAAAAATACGTATTTTGGTATTTATATATTTGAATTGCCAAGGATAAGGACCAAGCAATTGAGCTACAATTTTTTTAACCCAAAGTAGTCTAACAATAGGTCATCTTCTACTAGTTGCATAATCCATGAGATAACTAGGGTAATTTATTAGACATATCCTGCTCGTACCGTCTAAAGCAGGCAAAGATAATACCTTGATGATGAGCCCAATCTTTCTCTCCGGAATAAATGCAAACCAACAACAGAATTATCTTCTGATCCTGTATGATTTTGATTTTCAATTGAAATGGATGCACGAACATCTCCATTGACAGGACTAAGAAGCTCAATCTGCAGTACATATGCAGTAAAGGGTGCACAAATGAGGGTCAACACACTGGAAAAATACATGGTTTTGTATCATCTTAACTTTGATCAAATATAAAGCCTCACCTGGCCATTTTTCCTCGCTACCCCTAGTAGCTACAAGAAATCAAAATAAAAGAACTAAGTTACTGTCTCATTTCAAAAGTACATTTAATAGCAGCAGTTAAACACCCAAGGACTACATCACAAGCACTTCAAGATGAACATCTAAGTTAATTATAGTAACTTATACTGCATTTACACCGATTAAACTTACATCGACACTAAATTTGAGCTATGATTAGCAAGATGACTCAAGTTGACGTGTTAAATGGAATTTAACTTGTACAATTGAAAGATGTTTACATATAGTGCAGAACCTAATATTCATAGTTCATGCAAGCTGTCACTAACTCATTCCTATGGTCTTCATTACGCAGAAACTACGCATGAATGGAATGATTTTTCTCTTTTTCTCTATATTTTTCTTAATGGGTTAGAGTTTTGATTTAAAGATGGGAAATATTCATCCTGTTAAATAGGAAATAACATCAAAAGTCCAATGCTGCGAAAGAAAAGAGAAAAGAAATGAAACATCCATATCAGCTGAATAAATATAATACTGGAAGAAATTACACTCTTGCTTCATGTTTCTTTCATAACTGTTTCCCATTTAATAGCTGCTTCTATATTCGATATTCCATATTGAGACTATGTTTCAACCATGTTCTACAATCTAGACAAAGAACTGATAAGAGACTGAAACTCACAAGTCCAAACAACAGGCAATGTTTTTGAATCAGTAACTATGCTATAACTTGACATCCAAAATCAGCTTATCAAGAAAACTATCCCACCCAAGAACATATTATATGGAGCTCTATTCACACATTGCAGACTGAACATCACCAGTGAAGGAAAAGAAAAACAAGAAATCAGTACCTCAAACGCTAGGCCACAAATACTGATAATCTATAGTTCGATACTATAAAAGCATGAAGTTCCAACATAAAGTGTCAATTGATGTTTTTACCCTTAGTGAATTTCATGGGATATCTGTGCAACTTAAATGCTACAGTAACAAAACAAACAGAGACACTTACAGGGTCAAATTCACGGTCAACAAGTGATGTGGCAAGCACACACCTCGATGCATCAGGCTCCCCCCATCTCTCCACCACCTTTGGAGCTTCCTTCTGTTCACCCTTAGCTTCAATAACTACAACAAAATTTAAATATATAAAATAACTCTGTGTGAGATTTCACCAAATTCACAAATCATTCATCATCCAAAGGATGATGAATTGGAAACTTACATCCCAAAGGGTGGTGGGCACACCCTCACAAAGATATACAAAATTACAACTTCCCTATAAAATTGACTATATCTATGCTTTCCCCTACCACACCAGAAAAACAAAAGACTTAAGCATTTCATTTTTATCTTTTGAGAACTATCTTTTTGTCCTTCAAAACACCTAGCATTCCTTTCTTTCCATAAAGGCCACCATATACATGGTGGGATAGTCTTCCACCAATCTTCAGCTTTCCCCCTATTGCCAATTCCTGTCCAGCTACTCCATGGTTGTCTTTGGCATTACCCAGTTGACCCCTAGTATACACAAAAACATGTTCCACAATTCTGAAGCTGTTTTATAATGAATGAATAAATGATTATTTACTTCTGCTTTCTGCTCAAATATAAAGCATCTTGAGCATAACTGCATCCCCCTTTTTTGTAATGCCTCATGGGTAAGGCAAGCTTTTCTTATGACCAACCAGGAAAAACATGCTACTTTGTTGTTGTTATAAAATAAGACTCTTAGTACTAATCTTTCTAGCTAAAGAGGGACAGTCTTTTTATCTAAGTCTAGTGAAGAGAGTTACCCTGTACAAAGGTAGCAGCTACCCCTGGAGGCGCAAAACTAAAGGGGCAGTCTTTATACGTGTCACGTAAAAACCCAATATTCAGCATAGACGCAAGATACTATTGCAAACAATACTAGTAAAAAGAACCAAACTTCATTGTAAAACGATAGATTAAATCTCAAATCTTTACCTTAATTAGTCCAAGAACTACAGTAGCAGCTCAAATCTTTACCTTCAATAACTGCATCAAAATTTATTTTATTTTTGAAAAAAAGGCCCTTACCACTAATATTTCTAGTTAATATCGTACAGTCTTTATATGTGAAAACCCACTCTCCAGCATAGATGCAAGATATTATTACTAACAGTACTAGTAAAGAAAAACCAAACTGCATAGGGAACAATATTAAAAACCGTCAAATCTTTATCATTATTTAGTTCAAGAACCACACCAGACTAAACCTCAAATTTTACTTTAATAACTACACCAAGAAAATATTGAAAAAGAACTCTTCATACTAATATTTCTAGCTAAAAAGGGACAGTCTCTTTGTCCCCGTCTTAACAGACACAGTTCCTCATACTTGTGCTAGTTAGTGGGAGGCAAAAAGTACCCTTGAAACTAGTCGACTTGTGCGCGAACTAACCCAAACACGACAGTTATTGAAGGAAAAAAGTAGAGTCTTTATATGTGAAATGCCAATTTTCAGCATAACATATGAAAACTATGTCTTGGTCTCAAACAAGTTGGGGCCGGCCATATGAATCCCTGCTTCTTCATTAAAACTCAATTTTCAGCATAGTTGCAAGATGTAAAAAGAACCAAACTTCATTGCAGAACAATAGACTAAAGCTCAAATCTCTACCTTCTTTAACTATACCCAAAAAAATTAAAAAAAAAGAAAAGGAAGACTCTTACTACTAATGTTTCTAGCTAACTAGAGAGAGTCTTAAAAAACCCCATTTCCAGCATAGATGCAAATAAACCAATTTTCATTGGAAAACAATAAATAACAAGCTAAAGTCTTTTTTTTGACAATCAAGCTCAAACATTTACCTTTTAATCAGTCCAAAAACCACACTAGCTTAAAGCTCTAATCTTTACCTTCAATAACTACACCAATAAAAAAAAAACTAAAAAAAGAAGACTCTTCGTACTGATTTTTTTTAGCAAAAAGGGACAATCTTCTTGACTAAAGCTCGACGGATGGCATAAATCATACTGCCCCGGACACCACAGTCACTACAAAATATTTTTATATAAAATGTTCTGCCTTTATTTGTGAAAACACAATTTTCAACATAACAATGACAACTATACCTAGTCCCAAACAAGTTGGGTTCGGCCATATGAATCCCTACTTCTTCATTCAAGCTCAATTTTCACCATAGTTGCACGATATTACAGCTAACAATACTAGGTGTTTTCTATAGGACAATAGAACTAGCAAAAGAACCAAACTTCAATTGAAAAACAGTATAGTTCAAATCTTTACCTTTAATCAGTCCAAGAATATCAAAAGTTAAAGCTCTAAGAGGAGGGCAATCAGAGCTCTCCACAGTAGTAGTACGAGGCATATCGTTGAATAAAATCCTACAATCGATAGCAACGAACAGCAATAGCAGGAGAGAGGTGGAATCAGACGACCTGATTCTTCTTACTTCAATGTTCAAATGAAACCCAAAAACGGATTTGGAGGAGGGGATAAACCCTAGGGTATAAATTAGGTCCACTCATGTCACAAATAAAATTAAAATAGTCAAATTAAATTTTTATATGATTTTTAAATATTTTGAATTATTCATTATTGTGATTTATAATATTTTTATGTAAAATTTATATAAATAATATATACTACTCTATGCTCGAATTTATATCTATATCGATATCTATCTATATTTATATCTATACTATATTAAAAACATGAAGCTCTTAGACTGTTGTTTGAACATTTTGGCATTCACTGAGAATCTCCTCTTTGTACCAAAAAGATTTTGAGAGTTAATTAAATTTTAATCTGTTTTTAAAATATTTTAAATTTTTAACTATTATGTTTATACAGGAAATTAAGAGAAATAAATTGAAACAGAGAAGATACTAAATATAAACGAAGGAAATAGAAAGGGTGATAAATCGGACAATTATGATTCATCTTAAGCAACTCAATATATTTTTTTTCACTTGTCTCAATTTATGTGGCTATCTTTCAATTTCAATTTTTTGAATAGTTTAAGTTGTTAATTATTATGACTTATAGTAATTTTTATTAATATCTAAAATAATATATATTACTCTATCTGCCTTAATTATGTAGCACATGTAAAATTTTGAAAGTCAATTATATTTTTGATATATAATAGATGTAATTATGAATAAAAAATTGTCGACTTTTAAACTTGTAATTTACTTTCTATTTTTTAATTTATATAATTTATTCCAATTTAAATACATCATATTTAATATTGTATTATTAAGGTTGTCTTTAATTCTTTGAAATGTCTTTTTAGAATAAAAATAATTAGAGATTCCAAATTTTAAAAGATATGATAACTCTGATGCTTTTTAAAGTGTAAAAATTATTACAATATTAATGATTTCGTTTTTATTTTTATAACTAAAATTAATATAAATATTGGTATATAAGTAAAAATGCTATTCTTATTGACATATTGAATCAAATGAACTCTTAATTTTATTTTTAAATATCTTTATTACTCTAGAATAATTTTGATTGCATGTGTAACAATTGACTAATTCGACAAAAATTACAAAGTTATAATCAATAAAAACTTGCCTAAGATATACACATTTGTGATGTTATATAATGTAGAATGAGTTATATATACATATTTGTTTCTTATAAATTATTACAACTATTCATGAGAACAAATACATATAACAAAAACTATTAAATAAATGTAAAAACTTTAATTGAAGAACCGATAGAATTAGTAAAAAGAACCGAACTTTAATTGAAGAACAATATATTAAAGTTCAAATTGTTACCTTTAATTAGTCCAAAAATGACAAAAGTTAAAGTTGTGAGAGCAGGACAACCAGAGGTCTCCACAGTGGTAGTAAGCGACATATTTCTTAATAAAATCTATAAATTTTAATGATCATAAGAGATGAATAGAGATCCAAAAAGAGATTTTTGCAGAGAAATTTGAAAGCTTTAAAGGAGGAGGGTGAAGGGCTAAACTATAAAATTATTCAATTTTAATCGTATGCCATAGTGATAGTAAGCGGCATATTTTTTAATAAAACCTATAAATTTTAATGCGCAGAAGACATGAATAGAGATCCAAAAAGAGATTTTTGTAGAGAAATTCGAAAGCTTTAAAGGAGGAGGGCAAGGGGGGCTAAACTATAAAATTATTCAATTTTAATTGTATAAATTCAAATAATTATGTAATTTTTTGTTAATACTAAGTGAATTTTTTAAATAATTTATTGTTAATCTTTTATTAATCATTGTGTACGCATTTTAAATTTTTATTATTTTTTAAAATACAATAGATATAATTTATATTTATATCTATCTATCTATACTATATTAAAAGCGTAAATATATTAAAATTATTATTTAAATTTTTATATTACGTTTAATATCAATGTGAGGAAGCCCATAACTGACTAAAATATGCGACAAATTTCATAAACTAATTAGTAAAAATATATGAATACAAGAATTATATGTATGTTGATTAATAATGATGGAATTGTTATTCAATAATTAATTAACATTGAAAATATTTTTATATAATTACTTATTCTAAAAAAATACTTTTGTCTAGATGGAGAAAGTTAGAACAATTTAAAACTTTAACAGGTTAAAGTTGAGTTTGCAAGATACAACAACATACCTAGTTGAATTCCACAAACATGACCTAATAGTATTAAAAAAATTATTGATATCGAACTCTATGTTTTTTAAATATGGATGGCATCTAAGCTAACTTGTATGCACCTCGACTAACACCTTCCACCAACAACAATATTTGCCTCAACTAAGAATTGAACTTATCTCATGATTCTACACTGACGATGTATATAACTCAAACTCGCCCTCGGATACCCATAATTGGAGATAAACAACTGTACCAAATGTGGGACAACAAATACATTCCTCTAACAAAATTGTTGCTTGTTCCAGAACAAGAACACAATGCTGAAAAGCGCACAAAGGAGGAGCAATGGACTCTCTCTTCATTTGTTTCAAGAGGCTGAAGTATGAACAAAAGAAGCAATACATCAGCATTTATCAAATGTATACTATACATTGATTTTCCTTTCAGATTTGCACCACTCATATCTATATATTGGACCATCCTGCATCAAACCAGAACAAAAAACTCTCCAGCCAATTAACCAAAAAGCCGAAATTTTTTTAGTTTTCACAAATCCAGACAGAAAAAACAGTGAACCAATTGGATCTTTAGTGGTTCCACTGGTGAACTCATTGGAGCAGCAATGCTAATCAAATGGCGTGCTTTATGAGTTTCGTTGTGTTTCATCTGCGACGCCTGTTGTTGACGAAATCTGGATTACCTTTCCTCATCATGGCAGCGAACTCATCGTAATTGATTCTTCCATCCTGCAAATGGATAAAAATATGTATCCATGACAGTCCAAAAGAAACCATTATGTTAAACCACAAGTCACTCGGAGAATCTTTTATTTTTGGAGGGTGCAGCTTTCTTGTTTCAAGGAAAAAGAATCTATCTTTTCTTAATAAATATCACAAGACATCAAAATTTATGTTGATTCCGTTCAACTGTACAATTGACAACATCTGATAAGAAACATAATTTCTGCAAACAAGCGGCCAGAAACGCGGTTCACTAAAGGACTGTCCAAAATTTACTTCATTGAGAGAGACCTATTTGTAAAAGGAAGAAAGAAAGAAAGGTTCAACTCCTGTTACCGAGCACAATTCCCAATCGTTATTTAAGCCACAGAGAGTCCTTACTATTTGATCAAACCATACTTATAAAATCTCCTAATTGACCAAAAGAAATGTCAGCAAAACATTAAAGTATTTCAAAAGATACGGTTAGTCACTAGACACTCTTTTGTGAGAGAGGCAAGGGTCACCATCTTTAAATGAGAAAGTGAAAAGTCTCAAATATTGTCGATGAAGCGTAGTGACATAGTCAGACATACTTCTTATAATGTGTTATCCTTTTGAAACTTGAGCCACAAATGTTTGTAAATAGAACAACCATATAAACTTGTGTAAAGAAAAGGATACCATACATTGTCTGTGTCAACTTCAGCGATGATCTCTTTTATTGATTTTTCATCAGTAATGTTGTATTCCTTCAGCGCATGCTCCAATTCTTCCATCGTAATATATCTAAAGGGGCCAAGATTAGAAAACAGTAAAATGTTAATCCAATCAGTGTAAACAGGCAGGTGGATAGCTTCATACCCGCTCTTATCCTTGTCAAAGTACTCAAACGCTTTGTACAAGTGATCTTCTCTTTCCATGCGATTCATGTGCATCGTAGCTGTTATGAACTCAAGGTAATCAATTGTTCCATTTCCATCAACATCAGCCTGGAAGAACAACCAAATATCTGTATTATCGACTATGCATTAAGCATGTTAGGCAAATGAGTACACTCTATGCACGCAATCTTCATGGTATTTTGAAGCCAAATATTTTTCATATCAAACTATTTACACACTATCATGTGCTTTTCGTTGTTAATTGTTTTTTTATTTCCTTTCCTTTCTCCTTTTTTCCATATCTAGTTTATTCTGCTTATGAGTTTTTGAGACGAGGGTTCCCAGGAAACAGCCTCTCTACAAAACCAGGGTTCCCAAGAAACAGCCTCTCTACCTTGTGAGGTAGTAGTAAGGTATGCGTACATTCTACCCTCCCAAACCCAACTTGTGGGATTCCACTGGGTATGTTGTTGTTTTTTAGAACAACTACATCATTTCCAGGAGCATCTAATAATTAAAATACAGTCCATTTTGAGCTGTAAATTTGCAAATGGTGAGAAATACTGTCACTTAGCGAGATAAACTTCACCAAAATGAAGTGTTTCTGCCAGACTTTGTAAATCTCTTGTTCATGCGCTTCACCGAGAAGCTTTTAGTTTTCAGAAATTTACCTCTCAACAAGTGATCCACTGCTTGCCAAATTTACGAACATGACGAATAATTGCAAGATGGAGATATGAGCTAAAAAGAGAGGGAATAGTAACCGTAAAATAAGGAATGGCCAGGAAAATACCGCTTCCATCAATTGTCTGACTTCTGACTCAGAAAGCTTAGTACCCATTTTCGTAAGACCAGCTTTCAACTCTTCAAATGTGATTGTCCCACTGTTATCCGTGTCTATAGATTTGAACATTTCCTTCAACCCAATGATTTCTTCTTCGGAGAGATTTTCAGCAATTACCTACAAATTCAGGGAAATGGAAGATAAAGCACAGTTGTCGGGAAACACATGAAAGGGAGAGAAATTGACCATCTTGTTAAGAATAAGAGCACTGAATATAAGACTCTAACCTTCAGTGCTACTTTCTTCAGTTTGTTCATAGCACGGAATTGTTTCATTCTAGATAAGACAGCAATGTCAAGAGGTTTGTCAGATGCATCACCATCTTCTCTCATCCATGGATGATCTACATTTCCATAAGATAATTACTTAGTTATAGTACAGTATGAAATGGTCGTTCCAGAGATTATAAGTAATATAACCATCAATTATTGTTGTTGGAAAATTCTAGTGCATTAGCTTGGTGCTAATACTAATGTGGAAAATAGAAAGAGATAATTTTAGAGAACTAATCTTCATCTTTTTATTCATCTTACATCTCATTACAAATGACCCCTATTTATAGAAAACAAAATGGTAGGAAGAGAATTCTAAATA
>JAPFFP010000103.1:2735352-2749139 GCA_026153255.1 Solanum medicagineum
ATAGATCAGATTATATAATAAAATTTGGATATATAAAATAATTATTATTTTTAAGTTTGTGTGTTATTTTTTTATAAGCAAACTTTAGATAAATATATTGAGTTATTAAAAATTGTAATTTAAAATGCGCAAGTACCCCCCCCCCCCAGACAATAATCAAAATTTCAGAGACACACTTAAACTTTTACTTGGTTCTATTACCCTCCTGAACCTATTTTTTCGTAATTTAATGCACCTTATTTACCCTTAACCATACGTCTAAGTTTTTGTGCATAATACACGCGTGGACCCCACACGTCACGTAGGCAAAGAAGGGGCATTAAATTACAAAAAAAAAAAAATAAGTTCAGGAGGTTAATAGGACCAATTTAAAGTTTGAGTGTGTATCTGAACTTTTGGTTATAGTTTTGGGGGATACTTGTGCATTTTCCCCAAATAATAACAAAAAAACTCTTGTTGTTGTGGTCTCAAATTAAAGTTGTGAAGACTGTATATATTTAATTTTGTAATCTTAAACATGTCTGAAACAACCTATATATCTGTATGAGATACTGGTAAGGTTTACGTATATTTTATCATCCTCAGACCCCACTTGTGGGATTCAATTAGATATGTTATTGTTGTTTTAATCTTAAACATGTCATGTTTGAAAAGTTGAAACTAAAGAATTGTCAAAAATGAAAGAGACATTTTTTTAAATGACTAAGAAGGAACATAAGAAAAATAAATTGAAACGGACGGAATATAAGGTCATATCCTTAGTAAGCTAGAAATGCATCCTAACTAATCACTTTTCCTCAATATTTGTTCGACTACCTCTATCTCTCCCAAAGTTCAACAAAAACTAATCTTTTACATCTTAAGGGTGCATCTGCATCTATCCTCTTTACACATTCAAACTATTTCAATCTCGTTTTCGTCATCTTGTTTATTATTACTTTCTCATAATCTTGTCTCATCTAGTATGCCTCGTACATCCATCAATCAGTGATAGAGCCAGAACTTCAGATAACGAGATTTAAAATCTAAAGAAACAAACACTTGAACTAATCAAAAGAAATTCAACATCTAATATATATAATAGGAATTCAAATAAATCCCCTTGACATAAGATGGCTCCGCCTCGCCATCGATACAAGTTGACCACACATTCACCCTATCAGCCCACCACAATATTACTTGCTTGTAAGAATAAGAGTATGTAATAACTAATAAAATGAAATTTTTAATATTAAATAATTTTTTAGCATGTATTATCGAAAATAGTCTCTTAAGATATTATTTCTATCAATCTTGGATGGAACCAAAGATTCACTATTTTTTGGTTTTGGGGTATGATGGAATAAAGCAAAATGGCTCTTTAAACTGTCTGTGCTTCTTTTAATTGTGAAGTAGCAGTTAGTCAATGCAACTTTCGATGCTCATTATGGGTATTCGGAAACAGTCGCGCTATGTTTTTAAACATAGGGGTCAGACTGCGTACACCCAACCCCTCCTTACCTGGCAATGGAAGGAAGCCTTTGAGACATTGGGGTAATGTTGTTGTTAGTCTCTTAAGATATTGAGGAGATATATATTAGTAATTAATATTAATTATATGCTTCCCTTTTGATTAGTGGAAAGGCCAAGTAGACTTTTTCTATTGCAGACAAAAGACAACAGACATTTCCACATACACAACGTGTCCACGTTGGTCAACAATCGATTGGTCGATGATTAGAACAAATATTAATAATATAAAAATTAATTACATAAGATTTAATAATGTAAAAGTTAATTATGTATAGTTTAGTTATGAAATAATAATATTTTAGATTCCTAATTATTGATAAATTTTAGTTTTAATACTATTTTTACGTAGAAATTATGTTATATTTTACATTAAAATAAGTAATAAACATAATATATGAATTAAATGATAAAATAACTAATACTATTTAAAATTTGTGAATATTTACAAGTAAATGCATACATTTCAAGTGCTTGAAGGTTAATCCTGCTTAATCGAAAATTATAAGGAATAACTTAGATTAGTAGGTCTATTTGGACGAATTTAGATCAATCGAGATCAGAAATGTTAAATATTAAATGATTAAAAAAATATTTTTAGAAAATATAATATGAAAACATTTTTTAAAAAATATTATTATCAAAGAATCATTAATTTTAGATAATTTTTTTTTTATGAATATCCCCTTAGAATTCGGCTTGTTAAAAATATTTTTGACGATTTATAATTATTCGTTGAAGATCTTTTATCGACAAGCCATATTTCGACATTCATAGAGATTTTAAAAAGAGACGTATATGCGAACAAATTCATCCTTTTTAGGCATATGAAGGCAGTGTTTGTAGTCCAATTAGAATAATTTATTGTCATAATGATGCTTATATAGTCGGGCTTAAGGTTAGATTAACTAAGGAGCCGCTCACTTAGCTAGCATCCCTTAAGAGGGTATTAGGCCCAAATAATAATCTTTTACTAACATAAATTACTTTTAATCATCAAAAATTATATTGTTAGGAATTTTTAAAAAAGTCAGTGAAAGCATGTCATACCCTTCAAAAGCAGTGCATTTTGGAGAATTCAATACAAATGCGATAACGCTTCTGAAGACTGAGTAACACAATTTCAAATAAACTTGAAGATTTTGCAGTTTTAGTTACAACACAAAAAGTAGAAGGAAAAACAAGGGAAATGAACAAACTCTATCAACTTGTTACGATACAAACTAATGTGACTATTTCCTTCTTCCTATTTTTTGTGTTACGTTTAAGAGGATCAACAATATTCTCACTTACTATTTACCTAACTCAAACATTTGAACGAACTTAGTACATTTTAATTGACAATCACTCTTTACTACTTCTCTTAATATTTGATCGAGCTGTTTATAAAAATTTTGTATTTTAAGTTGATAAACAATTCTTCATCCTTGGATTGAGCCTTGAGGCTATACGTTCGGTCCATATCTAACGTGACATTCCTTCCACCAACCTTGAAGTCCATTAGGAAACGAACTACGAGTAAGTTAATGCCAGGATGCTCCCCCATATGCATACCATAAGCAAGTGCTTCGCGATCATCATGTCCCCCAAAGAACAAGATGGTTAAACTCAAAACATCTTATTATTAGGAATAAAATTATCATATGTATTGTAAAAATTATCTGTATTCAGTATTCACACTAAATTATATGTACTTAAATTGTAAATCAAATATTATATTAATCGTGTCAAAATTTACGTATATAAAAAAAATGATACTCCATTCTTTCATTTTTACTTTTTACAAATATTATACAAAATTAGAAATAAATAAAACAAAATAAATAAAAAAATATTAAATATAATATTATTTATATATAATTTATTATTTGAATAACTTACGACCTAACCAGCTACCACATGACCTGAAAGACCATCATGATCATGCTTAATATATGACTCCATCTTTGCCATCAATTCCACTCTTTGGAAAAGAGAAAGTTTCTCTCTCCACTTTTTTCTCTCTCAGCTCCTTTGTCTTTTTTTTTTTTCATAATAAAAGTTGCTCAATTTCTCTAAAATATATTTTCATAGAAGAAAAAGAATATATTGAGTACATATTTCTCCTATTTTCAATTTTCTCCATCATTCAGGTTTCTCTCTTCCCCTCTCTTTATAATATGTTATCGTCGAAAAATTATACTATATATATGTGCATCATGTGTATATATATGAATATATAAAGTACATTTGTTATAGACAAAAAAGCTTTCTTAGAAAAATAAGTAGATTTTTGACTTATTTATTTTTAATGTTCAGTAAGTAAAATTGTATTATCTAATTAAGAGTATTAATATATAATTTAATAAAATATCAATGGAGAGTGAGAGTACACGAGTGACAGGAGAAAAGATGATCAAGAGTGGAGGGCGTTGAATGATCGAGGAGGAGATAATTAACTTAGAATGTTATTTATGAAATTTTCTCTGTTTTCGTAAGAGAAGTAATTTTTTTCCTCATTTTTTACAAAAATTTATTTTCCTTCGTACCAAACACTTCCATAATATGTTAAACAAAAATATATTACACTTTTTGGACCGATTAAAAAGAAAAAAATGCAACATAAATCGAGATAAAAAAATGTCACATAAATAACTTTCAAATTACATTATAGAGAAAAAATTCTATCTGGAATGGAAAGAAAAATAGAAAATAATGACACAAAAATCTGGAAATAGCTTTTTGTTTTTATTTTCTCAGAATAATAATTATTTAACGTTATTTTGCTCGTTAGGAAATTGAACTTGCTTAGGAAAAACAAAAAAGACTTATGATAATTACTTACCATATCATATTAGGAAACCAAAATTATTTAGGATTATATATTTATTTTTTAATTTATCAAATCCGTATCTAAAAAGGATTTGCAGTTAAAATCATATTAAAATAGGAAATAAATTTTCCAATATCTAATCAAAATAAGTTTTCGTACCATTATAAATAATGAGACTGCTAGGCTAAATTCATTATCGACATATTTTTACGTCTAAATATGTTATGGTTGTTATAGTAAGATGTTGTTATAAAGAGTATATTATATAATATAACATGAAGAATTTGGTTCAAAAAGGTTATTTGTTTGTTATAGTGAAATGTTGTTATAAAGTGCATTCAGTTTGTCTGAAAATGTAATGGTTGTTATAACAATATGTTGTTATAAAGAGTATATTATATAACATAACATGAAGAATTGGTATCAAAACGGTTATTTGTACGTTATAGTTGAAATGTTGTTATAGAGAGGTCTGACTGTAAATTGATCTCGACTTTGACAGGGAGGAATTCTACTTGGTCCATCTGCGCTTGGTCGGAACATGAAGTATTTGAATGTAATATTTCCACCAAGGAGCCTCACAGTGTTGGATACTTTGGCAAATTTTGGCACTTTTCTTTCTTTTCCTTGTTGGGCTCGAGTTAGATCCAAGGTCTCTTCGTCCTACTGGAAAGAAAGCTCTTAGTATCGCCCTAGCTGGAATTAAGCATTAGGAGTAGGGACTTCATTTGTTCTGAAAGGAACTATTGCTAAAGGAGTTAGTCAAGGCCCTTTTCTTGTCTTCATGGGAGTAGCTCTTTCGATCACTGCCTTCCCCGTCTTGGCTCGGATTCTAGCTGAACTCAAGCTCTTAACAACTGACATTGGTCGAATGGCAATGTCTGCTGCAGCGGTGAATGACGTGGCTGCTTGGATTCTGCTTGCACTTGCTATTGCCCTTTCAGGTACTGGTCATTCACCCCTTGTTTCACTAGGGGTACTTCTGTCTGGGACGGGATTCGTCCTGCTTTGCATACTCATTGAGAGGAAAGACACGAGCAAACAGCTCTGAATCATGACTTGTTTCCACAGCAAGAAGAACATTTCCACAATGATCAATCTCATCGAGGCTTCTCGTGGTACTGCAATGAAAAGCCGCGTCTATGCAATGCACCTTATGGAGTTGTCTGAGAGATCTTCAGCTATTCTGATGGTCCACAAGGCTAGAAAAGAAGGAATGCCCTTTTGGATAAAGGGAGGGGCTTCGGATTCTAATCAGATTGTTGTTGCTTTCGAGACTTTTGAGCATCTCAGTAAGGTCTCTATCCGACCTACAACTGCAATCTCTCCGATGAACACCATGCACGAGGATATCATCGCTGGTGCTGAGAGAAAGAACGTGCACATGATAAACCTCCCATACCATAAGCATCAGAGGATAGATGGACATCTGGAAACAACAAGAGCTGATCTAAGGCATGTGAATTGGAGAGTTCTTCAGCACGCGCCTTGTTCAGTTGGTATCTTGGTAGACAAAGGATTTGGTGGAGCATCTCATGTATCAGCTAGCAATGTTGATGTCAAAGTAACTGTCTTATTCTTTGGGGGACATGATGATCGCGAAGCACTTGCTTATGGTATGCGTATGGCAAAGCACCCTGGCATTAACTTACTGGTGGTTCGTTTCCTACTTGACCCTGAGGTTGCGGGAGGGAGTGTCGCGTTAGATATGGACCAAACTTACAACCCCGAGGCTCAATCCAAGGATGAAGAGTTGCTTAACGACTTAAAAACACAAAATTTCCATAAACAACTCGATCAAATATGAAGAGAAGTTAGTAAAGGACGCTGTAGGGACTACAGAATTAATTCGCGCATATAACAGATGCAATCTGTTTCTTGTTGGAAGAGTGTCTGAGGGTCAAGTAGCAGCAGCATTGGATAGAAAGAGTGAGTGTCCAGAATTAGGTCCTTTAGGTAACTTGTTAACTTGTTCCAGATTTTCAACTACAACATTGATCGGTGTTGGTGGTGCAACAGTATCAGAGCGAGTTATCTCAAGATTCAATCAATTCGTTGAAGGATGGCGAGTTGACAAAAGGAGGGGATAGTGATTCAAGTTAAAATGTACAATGTAAGTTCCAATGTTCGAGTTGTGTAGATAGCAAGTGAGAATACTGTTGATCCTCTTAAACGTAACACGAAAAATAGGAAAGAAGAAATAGCCACAACTAGTTTGTACAGTAACAGACTAATAGAGTTTGTTCATTTCCCTTTATTTTTCCTTTTACCCTTTGTATTGTAACTAAAGCTGGACAATCTGTAAGCTTCTTTGAAGCTATACATCTTGTTCGAAAGTTCCAAAAATATTATTGCAACCATATTGAAATATTTAAAATGCACTATTTTTAGAGGAGCTGACATGCTCCCGAACAAAATATGTGTCAATTATCCTAAATTTCTTGAATTCCATTATTCATTTCATTACATCCGAGAAGGCTGGAATGATATAATTAACATGGAATGTTACTTGTGCAACTTGTGCGAGTTTTCTCTTAAATGGGTTTTGCAAGGCTAATCAGAATTTAATTTGTCTAGGAAAAAGAATGAACTTTCATATTATAAAGAAAAATTGAATACATGGTAGAGTTATTAGAAAAAAAAAAAAAAGAAGGTACATAAAAGATAAAATTAAATATTAAAATAATAAGTAATAAAAGTCAAAACGATAGAAAAATTAAGATAATGACATGAGTATATCAAACGCATCATTACATAAAATGTAACTTGATGTGAGCTTGAGTTTATTTGATCATTACATTACATTTCGACACTTTATTATATCAATCTTTCAGACTTTTCTTGGTCAAGCTTTCCGCCAAGCTCGATGAAAAAAAGTATGCAAGAGGTTCTAGACCTAAGATCTCTTACTCAACCAACTCGGCAACTTTATTACCAAAGAATTGTTGGAAAAATTCCTTAGAGTAGCACAAATTTCATTCATTTAAGTAAACATTACACCGGGGTTATATTGCTCACAATAACTTTATGTCTCAACCGATAAATCAAGCTTATTGGCATTATACATTATACTGTAAAAAATTGCCCAGACCCAACACGAGTTTTGTTGCAATGCCCCAAATGAAATAATCACAAGAAACAAGACAGTTTCAGAAATGCAAAACTAGTCTTTTCGGAGAAAATGAAATAATAATACACAAGCAAAGCCATGGATGATGACTTGAATCTGGTCATTCGCCAATTCAGAATCCACAGAACGTCAATGGAAGAGTGATAAATACGGGACAAGGCTCCAACTGCTCAAGCAGTAACCTGACCGAACAGGCACTTGCGGATCTGCAAGATTCAGGACAGCAACAAAAAAGAAACATAATTAAGCGTAGACAATAATATCTAAGTAACTGACTGAACGAGACTCTTAATACAAACTCATTCATAATCACCCTCACCTTCCCCACTGCTGAACAAATGGAAGAGCATCTTGTTCAGTGTAAAACAGAAGGACAAGGATCTAGCAATCTCTCTCTCTCTCTCTCACACACACAGAGAGAGAGAGAGAGAGACACGGGGTAAATCTGGAAGTTCCCTCTTGCTGTCATCCATCCATTCTAAGGACTAAATATTCATCTCAGTTTACTGGTTAATATTCTCTGCCACACATTCATTTCATTCAGTTCATCTCCCTTTAATGTTCATTCAATCCATCCTTACTAGTCCTGTTGCTGGTTATTAACACATTCGCAGTCTCAAATCTCAATTAGCTTGTGACCTTAAACGGGTCAAGCACCTATATTACCTTACGGACATTTTATTTTAATGTTCAAGTTTTCAGAAAGTCTCGATAAATATTATTAAACAACTGACCTGCCCTTGAACCAGATTAACTAAATTTAGAATTAAAAAAAATGATAAGGAGATGACAGTGCAAATATTAAACCACATAGCTCCAAGATATAACATGTAAATGAATTGAGCTGCAGGAAGCTATTCCATAGAGATCAATCATGAACAAGAAAATCCTCTAAAATGTGCATATAAAGTTGACAATTTAAGAAACTTTGCAACTAATTTAAATGCTATTTCAAATAATAAGAGATGTATAGCCAGCTAAAATCAGCAGTAGATCACGTCACTGGAGGAGTGAAAATCAAGAGAATTGGCAAGACCAGATCACAGAAATCCGAGAAGTACAAAGGAAAGGGCAGAAGAAAGTACCTCTGGTAGTTTTTTACGGAACACAACTTCCAATCTGGCATCAAGAGTATTTTCACACACAATTTTCCCATCTCGAGAAGCCAATACCACTCCTCCAGAGCTGTGGAGATAAAGAGAGGGAGGTAGGTAGGAGTTACGTGATTTTTCAGAAAGCTAATTTCTCCCAAAAGCAATAACGCAATCAAGAGAAAGAAACGAATCCAACCAACAGATACTCATGAAAGTAAGGTTGTAATAGAGCAGCGTACCAAGAAGGACCATGCATATTATGATGTGATGGAGCAGGAGGAAGGTGGACTTCATCAATTATGATCTCAGGTGGATGGACGTTTGCCTTCTCTGCGTATTCTTCCTTTACTGCATCCAGTACATGCTCAACCAGGGGTACATCATGTTTCCGACAACGCAGAAGGACACAAGGCTCTTTAAGCCTAAGCAAACTCTGCAACAGAAAGAGTTGGTTTCAAATCATGCCTAAAGACAGAGAAAATAATAAATTCAATAAGCCATCCAGACACCAAGACGAGTCACGTCAATCACGGTCACAAACAACATAAAAGACAATAATTTTGTTGTTAATCATCGTATTGGCTTTGGTTATGGCATTCTAGTTAGACATTTAAATAATTGCAAAGACGAAATTGCATGCTTCATATTACCATGAGAGAAAGTGCTACAGTTTAAGATTCTGTTAAAGTCGAGCCTCAATTTTAGAAGTATCCACCACGAAAATAAGGTACCAGTAAAAGTTCCTTGTAATACTATCCAATTATATTTTTGGTATCTAAAACTATAACATGATTCTAGTACAGTCTTGAGACTTATAACACCTAGTCCGAACTTGAAGCAAGAGATATTTACACTCTTTATGTTCTCATTCAATTGTAAAATAGAGTAAATGCCATAAAAACCAAATAAAGTTTCATCATCTGGCGTCTAAGAGTTCAGATACTGATGCATATAACCTCATCGATAGATGACTAATATTGGTCAACTTACACGTATTATATCTTCCATAAAATATTCCTACTCAATTTGTAAGATTCATAGTTTAATTCGTGAAGTCCAAAAACACGAAGAGAACATCATGTAGATTAACGTCCATCATACCTGAACAATAAGATCATGCAGAAGCTTCTTATAACCGCCATGGTGGTGATGAAGAATCGAATCTATGATGCCGTGCTCATGATGGCTAACATTTAAGAGCTCCTTTGCTGCTGCCTCTTTCATGTTGTTAACCAAGTCATCCTGAGCTTGAAGAACTTTGATTCGAGAGGCATTGAGTTGCATGGAGTATTCGCTGCAAGAAGTACATTAAAAAGAAACTATAAAGACCATGCCCGCCAATTGCAGTTCAAATTACATAATTAAGCTGAATCACATCAAATGGAATTTCCCAAAACAATAGCAATCTAAATTTAAACTTCAGAACTAGTTCAACATGATCTGGCTTTGCTACAGTCGACAGAAAGGAACATTGCAAGGAAATCAACTTAAGACCAAATTTAACCATGTGGCTTGTTCCAAAAAGAACTACTACATTCTAACTAACAAGAAGCACTAAAAAAGGTATTAACGGTAATAGAGTACAACACTACAAAAAGCTCAGAAGATGCCATTAGTAAGCTTTTTTTTCTTTCTTTTACAGTAACATCATACACAATCCATTTACTTGAGAAATACCACCAAAACCGACTGAAAAAGTACATCCATGATGTTCCCCAAAAAGCATGAACAACACAACAAGAAACTTGGATAAACCAAAAGAGAAAGAGGTACTCTCAAGCTGCAAACTAAATTCTTAAGCTAAGACACCAAATAAAAATAATCAGTTTCTTCCAAAATCAAGTGATAGCTATTATATTTATGAAAAACGATTCAAATTGCTGTTACAGTACAGTAATACTGAACATCCTCTCTTCAGAGTTAGAGCAACGGCATTTTGATGGCTAACAGAAAATCAAATCGCAGCATTTGACCAGCAAAAAACATTTTCTTCAATCCAATTTGACGTAAAACACAAAATGATAACACAACAACAAACCAAAACAAATGAGCAAATTACATCTTCTTGCGAACATCCACTTGTTTTGCTTTGCGTTCGTACTCTTGTCTGATCTTCTTCTTCTCCGCTTCCACTAGCTGCAACTTCTCGATGTTGAATTCCTAAGAAATAACCACATCAAAAGTACATTATTTCTCTAATTACCTTAAAAGAGACTCCAAAAATGGGCAGATCCAACTATCTCTCTGTGAATTTAGAAGCACAGCTACTTTTGGCTGAAACCATATATATAATTAAAACTTTTCAACTCCAGTATATTCAAAACAGTCGATGCTTATTCTGACATATACACACTTAAAACTTCTTACTCTTGAACTACATATATAATTAAAATTTCCAAAACAAACAACAACATCATACCCAGTGTAATCCCACAAGTGGGGTCTGGGGAGGGTAAAATGTACGCAGACCTTACCACTACCACAAAAGTAGAGAGGCTGTTTCCAGGAAAATTTCCAAAACAGTATGTATATTAGTAGACTTATAATCACATTTCAGTGATTTATAATTTTGGATCCATCTCTAGCTCAGAACAATCTTAGATACAGAAAATAGATAGTCAAAACTTTTTGAATAGTGCACGTTTAAAACTTCTTAGACGAATCACATATATAATTGAGATTTTAAAAACTGCCACATATTTACATTTATTATCACAAAAGTTAGTGACAATGGATCCAAAATTTAAGAATTCTTAGATGAATCACATATATAATTGGAGATTCAAAAAGTACCATATATTTACATTTATTATTCACACTAGGCACTTTAAATTTTGGATACGCCTCTAACTCCAAACAATATCATTTAAAACTTTTTAGACTCCAACTACATATGTAATTTGAAATTTTCTAAAAGTGTATATTTTCACACTTATTATCACAAAACTTTAAATTTTGGATCCACCCCCGACAAAAAAAGATGCTAGATGCAGAAAAATAGAGAGTCAAAACATTCTGAAAAGTACACATTTAAAACTTTTTAGAGTCGAACTACATATATAATTCAAAATTTTCGAAAAGTACTATACTTTTACACTTATGATCACAAATAACACTCGTGACTTCAAATTTTGGATCTGCCTCCGACTCCAACCACTGCTGGATGCAGAATTTAAATAGTCAAAGCTTTCTTAAAATTACACATTTAAAACTTTTTGGAGTCAAACTACATATATAATTCAAATTTCCAGAAGTACTATACTGTTTTACACTTATGATCACATATAAGACTCGTGACTTCAAATTTTGGATCTGTCTCTGACTCCAAACACTGCTGGATGCAAAATTTAATTAGTCAAAACTTTCTAAAAAATTACACATTCAAAACTTTTTGGAGTCGAACTACATATATAACTCAAAATTTTCTAAAAATGTGCACAGGGTAAAATCTAGCTCGACCGAGAAGACAACCACAAACCTCTTGCTTTCACTTACAAGGGGGTTCGAACTTAGACCTCCAACGTGAAGGTCTCAAGTCCAAGCCACCGAATCACCATGATCTCTCTTCTACTAAAGCGAGATTTCGATCCTAGGACCTATGACTTATGAGCTCACCATGCTTTCACTTTGCGACTCTTATTTCGTTTTAAACTCACAAAGAAGTATCAAAAACGAATTCAAAGGGATCAAAATGTAACATTTACAGAACATTAGGGTTCTAAATGAACATAAAAGAAAAAGTTACTACCAAACAAGTTCACTGTACCTAAAATTTTCTTCCTCTTTGTGCCTATAAATACCATCTTTCTTCTTTCATCTAAAAACTCTAGAAAAAATCAAAACTGAGGAGGAGGATTTCTGAGGTATGAAACAATTCTCTTCTTGTCTTTCAATTCTGATCAATTTTTTTTTTTTTGTGTGTGTATATATATATATATATATATATGCTGCTATATATGTAAAAGTTTTCGATATATACTCGAGTTGATTTAGGGTTTTGTTGTTCTTGTTGTTGTTCTAATTAGGGATTCTGTGGACGGAAATGGCATCCAAAAGGATTTTGAAAGAGCTCAAGGATCTCCAGAAAGATCCTCCTACCTTTTGCAGTGCTGGTAACATCTATAAATCTTTGTTTGTTCCTCTTTTTTTTGTTTTGAGTTGTGTAGTTTTTGTGTTTGAATGATTATTTCTTGGTTTGGGTTATCGAAAAGATTCTTCCGTGAGCTGAGGGTATATCGGAAACAACAACTTTTATCTCTCAAGTTAGGGGGTAGGGGTAAGGTTTGGATACAGTCTACTTCCCCAGACCCCACTTGTAACTTGTGAGGTAACACTGGGTATGCTGTTGTTGTTGTTGGAATAATGTTTTGATGGTTATGAGTTCCTTTTTCCTCGAAATTGGCTGATGTTTTGACTGAGTAAGATTGTGTGAGAATACAATTGATGAAAAAATTTGTTTTTTTTTTTGATTTGCACCGGGTGTCTGAGTCTCTTAGAGCCCCGACTAATCCCGGGGGTGCACAGGCCCTCGGCAAGGAGTTTCCCGCAAGTGCACAACGGTTAATTCAGGTTTTACCCGATAAAAAAAAATTGAATGATTATTTTTTGGTTTGGGTTATTAGAAAGATTGTTCTTTGAGCAGAGAGTATATTGGAAACAACTTTCTACCTCTCAAGGTAGATGCAGAATTTACATAGTCAAAACTTTCTAGAATTACACATTTAAAACTTTAAGAGTCGAACTACATATATATATCAAAAATCTCGAAAACTAAAAGTACTATACTTTTACACTTATGATTACAAATAACACACGTGACTTCAAATTTTGGATCTGCGTCCGACTACAAACATTGCTAGATGCAGAATTTAAATAGTCAAAAGTTTCTAAAAATTACACATTTAAAAATTTTTGGAGTCGACCTACGTATATAATTCAAAATTTTCGAAAAAAGTACTATACTTTTACACTTATGATCACAAATAACACTCGTGACTTCAAATTTTGGATCCAACTCCGACTCCAAACACTGCTGGATGCAGAATTTAAATAGTCAAAACTTTCTAAAAATTACACATTTAAAACATTTGGAGTCGAACTACATATATAATTAAAAATTTTTGGAAAGTACTATACGTTTAAGGTTATGATCACAAATAACACTTGTGACTTCAAATTTTGGATCCAACTCCGACTCCAAACACTGCTGGATGCAGAATTTAAATAGTCAAAACTTTCTAAA
>JAPFFP010000103.1:2749239-2782349 GCA_026153255.1 Solanum medicagineum
AATTACACATTTAAAAGATTTGGAGTCGAACTACATATATAATTAAAAAATTTCGGAAAGTACTATACGTTTACACTTATGATCAAAAATAACACTCGTATCAAATTTTAGATCTGCCTCCAACTCCAAACACTGCTGGATGCAGAATTTAAATAGTCAAAACTATCTATAAATTACACTTTTAAAACTTTTTGGAGTCGAACTACATATATAATTCAAAATTTTCGAAAAGTACTATACTTTTACACTTACGATCACAAATAACACTCGTGACATCAAATTTTGGATCTGCTAAACACTGCTGGATGCAGAATTTAAATACTCAAAACTATATAAAATGTACAAATTCAGAAATTTTTTCCACTCGAATAACATATATGACTCAAATTTATCGAAAAGTGGCATATTTATCACAAAAACTAGTAAACTACAACACTATACACACTTGCCTGACTTTAAATTTTGGATCCGCATATGAATCGGAACAATGTTAAATAGTAAAATTGAAATTCAATATAGGGCTTACTTCTTCAGCAGAAACGGAAATCTCATTAGCTTTTTCTTCCGCTTCCTGGCGGATGAATCGAACCATTTGCTGGATCTGCTTTGATACATCGGCGTCGTTCATCTTTGGAGCTTGAATTCGGATCGTAATCGGGTCAACGAAGTGATCCGGTTAAGGTGATTTCGTTATCTAGCAGAGAGAGAGATTTTCGGAGAAGAAGAAAAGACAGGTAAGAAAGTGAGCAGAGTTGACAGTTCAAATAATTTGTAGTCTTCCATCTATCTACCCCGTGTGTTATCAAAAATTCGTTTAGACACCCAAAAGTTTTTTTAAATAATATTTAGGTACAAAATCCAATTGAAATTGATAATTCGAATCGAAAAAAAAAGTTAGTTATTTATTGATAATTTGGTTATTGGTTTAGAGATTTTTGTATGGTTTTATTTTTTTCTATTATCTGGTTGTTAGTTTTTTATGGTTTTAAATTTTTCCTTAACGAGCTCACCAATAATTCCATAGTAAATTACATAATTCTATTTATATCATTTGGTATACTTAGTTTTTAACTTATAGTTTAGTTTTATACTTTATTCTGGCGATCCCGAACTTTTGATTATTCTATAACGTTATAATGTTTATTTTTGAGTAAGATGCAATCTGTCAATTCTTGTGCACTGTTTATTTGGTTTGTTACCTTTTTTTGAAGTGATTTTTAATGATTTTTTGTATCAAATCGTAACAGTTAAATCGATAATTTTGAATTGAGAACGGTCAATAATTGATAAATTGATATCTTAATAATTTTATAACGGTTAAGCATGTATACAAATCAACAATTGGTAAGTTGAATCGATAAACTTCAAAATCGAATTAAACTTATCGATATGCACTCTGAGGAAAACCAGCACTATCTTTTGAATGCGCACATGGTAAATCCCTGTGTTGCTATTCAATAGCTCGCAAACCACACAAGAAAAAAGCTATGTGCAACGAATTCAAACCATAAAATAAACCTCTAGCTTTTGTTGGCAAAGGATTTCAAACTTAAGACCTATAATATGGAGAATGATTTATTGATAATGGATTATTGGTTTAGAGATTCTCGTACGATTTTGATTTTACATTATCAAATAATCAGTTCTTAATGGTTTTAATTTTTTTCTTAACAAGTTAACCAATAATCCCATAATAAATTATATGATTATATTTATATCATTTAGTATATTTAATCTAGAACGATGAATAATCCATAAGTCAATACCTTAATAATTCTATAACAGTTTGGCATATCAACAAATTGATAACTGATAAGTTGAATCGATAAATTTCAAAATCAACTTGAACTGATCGATATGCACCCTGAGGAAAATTCGCAATCGCTATCCTTTGGATCACATAGAGTAAACCTCTTCGTTCTCATCCAATAGCTCGCAAACTACACAAGAGTTGTAACTCAAACAAGAAAGTTTTGTACAATGAGTTTGACCATTAAAGTAAACTTCTAGCTTTTGCTGGTCTTTTCAAATTAGAGACCTGTGAGATGGAGATCGCAAGCTCAAATTACTAAGCCATTATATTTTTCTTTTATTAAAGCAAGATTTCGATCCTAGGACATGTGAGTTATGGGCCTCCTATGCTTTCACTTCGCGACTCTTATTTCATTTTAAACTCACAAAAAATTATCAAAAACAAATTCAAAGAATCAAAATGTAAAATTTACAGAACATTAGGGTTGTAAATGAACATAAAGAAGAAGTTACTACCAAACAAGTTCACTGTACCTAAAAGTTTCTTGCTCTTTCTGCCTATAAATACCAACTTTCTTCCTTTCATCTAAAAACTCTTACCATTTCCAGAAAAATAATCAAAATTGAGTAGGAGGATTTCTGAGGTATGAAACAATTCCCTTTTTGTCTTTCAATTCTGATCAATTTTGTGTGTATATATATATAGGATATATGTTGCTATATATGTAAAAGTCTTTGATATATACTCCAGTTGATTTAGGGTTTTGTTGTTCTTGTTGATGTTGTTGCAATTAAGGATTTTGTGTACGGAAATGGCATCCAAGAGGATTTTGAAAGAGCTCAAGGATCTCCAGAAAGATCCTCCTACCTCTTGCAGTGCTGGTAACATCTATAAATCTTTTTTTGTTCCTTTTTTTTTTTTTTGAGTTATGAAGTTTTTTGTGTTTGAATAATTATTTCTTGGTTTGGGTTATCGAAAAGATTGTTCCTTTAGCTGAGGTTATATCGAAAACAACATCTTTATCTTTTGAGGTACGGGGTAGGGGTAAGGTTTGGATACAGTCTCTACCTCCCCAGACCTCACTTGTCACTGGTGAGATAACACTGCGAATGTTGTTGTAATGGCGTTTTGATGGTTATGAGTTCCTTTTTCCCTGAAATTGGCTGATGTTTTGACTGAGTAAGATTGTGTGAGATTAATATTGATGAAAAAAATTGTATTTGAATGATTATTTTTTGGTTTGGGTATCAAAAAGATTGTTCCTTGAGCTGAGAGTATTTTGGAAGCAGCTTTCTACCTCTCAAGGTAGGGGTAAGGTCTACATTCCACTTGTGATATTGCACTGGGTATGTTGTAAAGATTTGATGAGGGAAGAGATGATGAAACATGGTCCAAGAGTGTTACTGTTTGATTTTGGGATCCTGTGGTAATGGGAAAAAGAGTATCTTTGGGAAAATGGTAGAGATCAAATGATTCAAACTTGAGGAATTAAGTTCCTGCAAGTCTCTTGGCTCCTTTTGTAGCCTTAATTTTGTTCATTACTACAAATTTGAAATTTGATTTTTTTTTTAAAATTTGTTCATTACTACAAATTGCCTGGTACTGAATCCTTACAACATCATTCAGTTTTGTGTCATTCAGTGGACAATGGTGAGCTTGTGTTTTATTAATTTCTTTTTCAGTTAACCATTCAGCTCATTGTGAGAGAGTGTTGAACAGATAGCCCTTCTCCGCGAAAGAAAGAAAAGGGCAAAATAACCAAGGGGAAAAGAAGAAAAGATTGAAATCAGAACGAAAAAGTTCTCATATTGTTCTTTAAGTTGGCTTGATATGTTGAATTTTCCATTTACTCTGTCAGTATGACTTCCTGTAGTCTGAGACACTGCCTCATGTATGAAGATAACAGAGGTGGAGCTAGGATTTCAACTTTATATAGTTCTAGATTTTAGAATGGTGATGTCAAATGCTCATAATGGGTTTTATAAATTTAACGTGTACTCTGTTTGAGCAGAAGCTGCTGGGTTTCGCCTAAACCCGCATCTAGGCTTCTGCCTCATAGAAAAAAGTATTCTTTAGTCTTATGAAGGACGGGGAGGAATTAGGTTGTGCATTGTTTCCTGTTCATCTGTTCTTCATTTGATAATGTTACATTATGTTACTTGTGGAGTCGTGGCATTCTTGGTTCAATGAGGTTATTTGTGGAGGTGGTGTCCTGGCATTCTTTAGTTTATACAGTTTTGCTCCTGTCGTACCTAATGAAGCTAAATGCAGGAGGAACAACAAGGTCAGTTGATTGCTTTTCCGGTGTTTAGTATCATGATCAAATGATACATTGTAAGGTTACAAATTACACATGATACATACTTTTGAAAGACCTGTATTAAGTAAATGTGGCTTGTGCATACTGCATACTGTGTCTGTGTTTATTCTCTAACGTGTTTACAATGTGCATTAAGAAAGTTATTTGATTATTTCTCCCTTTTTTCTTTTGCTGTTTGTATTAGGGAAGTAGCTTTGTGAAACCTGTTAAAGTTATCTGTGTGGAATGTTGTTCTCTGATTATTGTGCTGTTGCTTGTATCAGGCCCAGTTGCTGAAGACATGTTTCACTGGCAAGCGACCCTTATGGGTCCATCTGACAGTCCTTATGCAGGCGGAGTGTTTCTTGTGACCATTCATTTTCCACCAGATTATCCATTTAAGCCTCCAAAGGTATCTTATCTACATCATGTGTGGTTACATACATTTCTTGATGACTCACTTGATAAAGCGCTTGCTTACTTATCAATGCACTGCTCCTAAATCTTGCTGGGATCTTTTCTCAGTATCAAACGTGCTATTGTTTCAGACTTGCAATAAAATATGTCAATTGGTTGTAAAGTAGTTCTTCACAACAGTATTTTAAGCCAAGTTCAGACGTTAGAGCTCATTTGCTTGGGAGAGAACTGATTTCTTACCCTATATCAATTCAGAACTATTGTGTGAATTGGTCTTCTATAAAGATCAATTTTATTGGTATTAGTCATGGCTTAAATTTAAGTTAATTAGTTGTAAAATCTTCATGAACTGGTATCAAGAAACCCCAACTCTTTTCTGAGTATCTGCGTTTTGGTAACACAGTAGTGATGGTATAGCTGCCTGTGAGTTGTCTTGTGTCCTTATTTGAGAACCTGCACTCCAGGACTTGTGGAAGTTCCGATACGCAGATTCGATATAATCTACTCAAAAGCTGCTGATGTATGAACTGCCTCCTGTATGAGCGGCAAGAAAGAGTTTGTTTGCTGGCTTGATTATTTAGTCGAGTGGTTTTCCTGTTGTCCTTACCTTTGCTTTGCTTGTGTGGAATCCAAGAAGTCATGAACTGTCTGGGAGAATGATTAGTCTTTTCAATTTAAGAAGAATGACTTGGATTTGGCCCAAAGAGATTGGTGAGTGCTTGATGCGAAGGAGTAACAAGTGGTGGATCCTAGGTTTAAATCCTTGCTAAACCTCTCTGTAGGAGCCTATCTGCTCCAACTTTGATGGGCAGGTTTACTTGGCATTGCATTTGTATGCCAGTTGCAGGATGCTCGGTTAATTAGTAGAAGAGCGTGCACAAGTTGGCCTTGACACCATCTTCATGCAAAAAGATGAAGGAGGATTACTTTGATTTCCCTTTTGGTTGAGTTCATTTTCCGTAATTAGCTATACTGTGAGATAATGGACTTCTTTATACTTTCAGTGTTGGTGCATGAACCACATAGGTGATTGCTTTCAGTTCTTCAGGTTTGAGAAAACATGCATCTTGTTAATTTCATTGAAAACAGTCCCCTCATGAGTACTATGTTGAACACTTAACTAGAGGGGAGACAGAAAGACTGTTTTTCTTAATATACTTGAGCCTTGGGGTTTGCTCCCTTTCAAGGTCTCAAGATCGGAACCCGCTGGGTGCAAACAATTTCTGAGGGCCATCGGACTGGGTAAAACCTGAATTAACCGTGGTGCACTTGCGGGAAGCTCCTTGCTGAGGGCCTGTGCACCCCCGGGATTAGTCGGGGCTCTAAGAGACTCAGACACCCGGTGCAAATCAAAAAAAAAAAAATGCTAGTAAATAATTTTGTTGAAGTACATACCGAATCCAACAATTGATTGACTTTCTTCATGTATTTTCGTAGAATTGACTTGGCGTTCTCTTGGATTCATCCGCCAAAGTACATAAGCATTTTCTTTGCTCTTCTCCCTGTGAAATTTTACACATCATTTATGGAACAATGTGCAGGTAGCTTTTAGGACAAAGGTTTTTCACCCAAACATCAACAGCAATGGCAGTATTTGCCTTGACATTTTGAAGGAACAGTGGAGCCCTGCACTTACGATTTCCAAGGTTATTTCTGATATGGTTTCAGTCACATTTGTTGATCTTTTGATTCTGCTTTTTTACATTTCATAAGTTCTAAGTACCAATACTCTCTGCCCAATCGGGTGAAAATGAACTAAGAATGTGAATGCACTCCCATTCGTTCAATCTTAAAAGAATGCAATAATATTTTGCTTCTGTTGAGTGTGTAATTTAAGAATTTAAGTACCAGTAGTTTCTCCATTCCCAGTTTAAGTTGTTCTCGAGAAAGCTAAAGGAGAGGTATACGTGTGGACAGATCAAATCAATTCTTGTTCGTTTCAAGTGCACTAACCAGAAATTGATCTATCGAAGTGCAGATATCATAGTTAGGAAGACAGATTATGGGTGGGCGGGTTGTATGGTGGCGGCTTATTTTGTTTTCTATTACTTGCAGGTGTTGCTGTCAATCTGCTCTCTGCTAACGGACCCTAATCCTGATGATCCTTTGGTGCCCGAGATTGCTCATATGTACAAGACTGATAAGAGCAAGTACGAAGCAACTGCTCGGAGCTGGACCCAAAAGTATGCAATGGGTTAGTTGCTGCTCAGACCCCTATCCAGAGGGGGCTCCTTTCCCTCTGTGAGTTTGTGGTCATTGTCTATGATATATTAAGAAGTGTTTGTTTCTTATGTATAATCAACTCGAAAGGAAAGGTTGCATTGTTGCCTGGCTATGAAACATTGAATTTGCTGTGTCTGTAAACCTTAAACGGCTTTTAAAATCCTATGGATGGGTTTAAAGTAGTAGACATTTGACCCTTGGTAGCTGAACTAAGAGATTGTTTGGTTGGCAACATGTTACCCTCGGATAAGTTATCCCACCATATACCTGGATAACTTATCATCACTAAGGCAAAAATGGTGGAACAAATAGTTCAAGGATTACCTTATACTTCCAACCAAACATGGGATGAAATAATTATACATTTTATCCCAGGATTATTATAATTTATACTTCACACCATACGACTCTCAAGTGATCTCTCTTACACATGAAAGCAATCCAAAGCCTTAATACTGGAATACTTTTCTGGTTAAACTTTTAAGGAAAAAAAGAACTGCAATTTGTCCACTAGGGTGTGGTTGATAGAATGGAAAATGTTTTTATATGGAGTTAAAAGGAATATTGAATAATAAAGTTATAAAATATAAAAAAATATTTTTTTTAGTAGAGAATGTAAAGACAAATTGAGACAGAGAGAAACATTTTACAGTCGTTCTAACTTGAGCTAATTTCTTTTTTCAGCCAAACACTTGGCAACTACACTAAGAATATGCATCTTGCTAATTTTTGAATGTTCCAATCTTGTCCACTCAGCTAAAAGTTATGTCATTTCTTGTGCCATCTTCAGATCGCACTAACATACATCTCGATTAGTTTAACTAACATATTGAATAATTTTATCAATAGAAAGAATAATGAAAAGGTTAACCAAGAGTCATATAAGTACTGTTGGAACATCAACAAAAGATTTGCTCGTGAAAGTTAGATTGTTCCTACATACGGAGGATGACTAAATATGAGTGTCCTAGGTGTAATAACAACACATTTTCAAGAAAAAACTTTGTAAAAATTTCCATAAACCTAGGCACTCACAGCACCAATGATGTTCAATAAATCCATTGTTTTTTCAGAAGCTAATTAAAAAGGAACATCAGCAGCATGAACAAGGTATGTCACTGCCAAGGCCAACAACATTAATACACATGCAATCCCCTGGTCAATTGTTGTACCTGCAAAACAATTACAACAATTACAACAATTAAAATACTTTCGTACAAAGACGGATTCAAAATTTGAAACTTGTGAGATTCTATAATGAACTCAAACTAATATACGTAAAGAGTCTCAGCAAAACCTACTAATTCATGTGAAACCAATAGTAGTACTATAAGAAGATATTTGCATTTTGCGGGTGTTATGCTGAACAAACCGGTGTAAATCTGTGTAACTCATACTCTTCAAAAATATCACCTGATATGTGCAGGATATTCCAAAAATTATGCACTTTTTAGGATGCAACATGGGTGCGGAAACCTTTTTAGAGAGTTCGAGCAACATAGGTGTAAGTTGACTCCTTTTAATGCACACTAATAGGGTGAACAAATACCAATATATATGTTGGACACAAACCAAAACTTGAGTAGAAATAGATAAGTAATGCTATCTAATTCAATGGGAAATAAATTCCAAAAGAATTCATGGGATTTGATATTTCCTCACCATCCCAAGAAGATAATCATTCATTAGATAGAACTTAGAATCTCAAGAACAAATATGAATTTGTTATCTATGCTATGTACTTTGAGATCCCATCCAAACTTTCAAAGTTAAGTTAGATATAGCAAATAATGAAAGTGTTTGGTAAAATATCGCATAGGTCCAACATAATTTTCTCCTAATAGGCAGGCAAATATGAGCGAGGATCCAATTAGTTAGCTAAGTAGATGTTTAAGTAAAAATAAGGCTAAATATATTCACATCACAAAGCTATTGCATACCGAAATCTATCCACGACCATAATCTAAAATGGACAAATTCACAAATAAACAGCAAACTAGAAATTAGATTGAGAGAGTGACCATCTGAGTAATAAACTCCAGTCATCTAAGCATTGGATTCACTTCCACCTATTGTCTTCAGAATTCACACACACAGAGCTTCCAACAACTAACTAATTGTTGCTGACAAACAAGTTGGAGTCATTTATATGGATCCTTACGGTTCATATTGCTCCATTCATACCCATTCTAATTCAATATTATAAACAAGATTCATTTCCCTACTGTTAAGATTAAAAGATCCTAAAAAACATTGGACCTAGTAGTAGAGCCACATGCAAACAAAGGGATTCAATACCGAAAAGTCATGAAGATGAACTTCTTATACATAGAATTTCTAAGAGAAATACACATTTAAAGCCCAAGTATAGCCCTTTTTAGATTCTTTTTCTTTTTTTGAACCCCCACGCTGCCACCAATTGAATCTAAAGTAAACATACTTATACTAACAACAATAAACTCATTGTGATCTCATAAGTGGGCTTGAGGACAGGGGAACATAGGCAGACCGTACTCCTACCTTTGCGGGCCGAGAGGTCGAGGTATAAGCTATGATGAAAATATCCAATGCAAGAATACCAAAAGGGGCAACATGGTGCACTAAGCTCCTGCTATGCCTCAGATTTGAAGGACCAAGAACAAGGGTCTATTATAAGCCGCCTTACCCTGCATTTCTGCAAGAGCCTATTTCCAAAAGTTCCCACGATGCGTGAGAGTTGGGGAAGGACCAGGCACAAAGATCTATTATAGGCCACCTCACTCTAGATTTTTACAAGAGGCAAGCTCCCGCTATGTGTGAGATTCGGGGAAGGACTAGACACAAGGTTATACTATAAGCCGCCTTATCCTACATTTCTAAGCTTCCGCTATCCTGTGCTTCGGGGAAGGACCAAGCGCAAGGAGCTATTATAAGCCCTTTTATCCTACATTCCTACAAGAGACTGTTTCTAAGTTTGAATCAGCAAGGCTCCCCGTCTGACAAGACTAAAATTTAACCTATATCATCAATTTAGACAAATTTTTTTTTAAAAAAACATATAATTTCTTCAGGTATTGGCAGGTTTATGTTGGGTCCAAATTAATCAAACAAACAAATTCAAGCAGTCATGAATTTGAAGGATCTGGTATAACAGCTGTCTCAAATTCCTCTCCTGTATGCCACCCACATTGGATCCCAATTAATCCAAATTCATAAATCCCCATAAGTTAACCCAGGCTCAAACCCGAAACCTCTGGTCCTCAAATTAGAAACATGCATATTGCTACAAATTAATTAATTTTGAATCATGAATTCTCACCAATGTCAATAAAGCAAAAAATAAATAAACTGAAAATGAAAAAAAAAGAAGAAAAATTAGACTTACCGTCGCTGGCCGGAGCAGGTGCCGGAGCTAAACCTTCATGTGCCTGAACGGCCGGGAAAACGACCGAGGAAACCAGAGCAAATGCTACAACGAAACCAAACAGCAACTTTCCAGATCTCATCGCCATTTTTGTTGCTATCAATCAATTCGTTTCTTCTTCTTCTTCTCTCTGCGAACAGCCTCCAACGAAGATCTCGAAAGAGAGCCGACTGCAGAGAGATTTTATATAAAGAGAAAACTGAGAAAACTTTCCTTTTAAATCTCACAACAGCAGTTTCCTTCCCAGATTACTCCCTCCGTCCATTTTTAGTTCTCGTCGTTTCTATTTTTAGAATTAAATAAATTTTAAAAAATTAATTTAATTTATTTAACTTTAAAAAAAATTAACTTTGAAAAAAATATATCAAAAATTATAAAAATACACAATTTATATTTACATAATTTCATATAATTCCAACTCTTTTAAAAAATAAAAATCTTTGCAATATTTATTGATACAAATACAATCCTCACTTCTCATGTATCATAATTAAAATCTCTTGATGCTCTTACCTTTTCGACATGTATCACTAGTTTTTTTTTTTTATAAAAAAGAAGAGATTTTTGATAATTTTGAAATTAATTGGAATTGGCTCCAAAAGGTATGGGATTTGTGTAAGCTTTAGAATATGATGGTCGGATCGGGTGAATGAAGAAATCACTAGTTTGGGTTTTAATTATGTACATTTATATTAGTTTAGACAATTATTTTTTAATCACTTTTTTTTCTTCAAATATATGTATTTGACAAATTCACATATATATATATTTTGAATATATATAGATTAAATTAGAAGTAATTTATTTTAGAAGTATTATTTTTAAATGTGATTCACATATATTTAAGATATACTAATTTTCTCACTTGGCTTTCTTCTATCTTCCTCTTTTGTTCATCTCCCTTCTTATATATTGTATATCAAAATGTATCTGATATCAAAGATACATGTTGACAATGTTGTTCGCCTCTCTTTTTCTTTAATTATTTATCAAATTTTTACAAATAATTATCTCAAATTATTTATTATTTTTCTTAAAATTAAGGAATAATAATTACTTTTACTGTTTTATACTTGATAGTTATTTGTCATTAATGGAGATGCCACCTAAATAGAGTAAACATTCCATGAAAATTTAAATTTAAATAAGAGTATATTAATCAAATATATCCCTTAATTAATATTACTTCATTGGTTTCAACATTTTAAAAAAAAATGTCCCTCGTCTTTTTGAATAATTCTTTAATTTCAAATTTCTGAATGATATGTTTAAGATCAGAAGATTTAAAGAATTTCAATACATTTGATATATATTTAATTTAATATAAAAAGATTTTTTCCTTTTCTAAGCCCCGCGTCAAATTAAAATGATTAACATATTTCTTAAGGAATGTATTTAAAAAAATATAGAAAATATAAAGAAAACATATATTGTTTTCTTTTCTTGATTCGATGCTTTTGTAAGTGTCTAAAAGTTATATAAATTCGTACTTATGTTATTTTATTTTATTTTAAAATGATGAATAATTTGAAAAATCTTTATTCAAAATTTACGGTATAATATTTAAATCAATCCCCGAAATAACGGAAGTTTAGTGGACATGATAACATAGAGATCAAAAAAAGCCATTCCAAAATTATTCTTTATGTTGGTTAAAAACAATTGAGAAAAGAAATTTAAAAAAACAAAATAATTACAACTTTTTTTTTGTCACTTTTATTACCAACCTCATACTTTCAACTTTGACCATTACAATTTCCAAAAATTTTGATCAAGTTCTCCTTTTTTTGGACTAAAAAAACTTTTTTTGTTTGTTTCAATTACCCGTTTATCATCAATAATTTATTATACACAAAATGATGGGGTTAGTTTTTTTTTCTGGCATTTTAACTTTTTTCCTGGAGGGTATTATTATTATCAAGAAGGTGGTGATTTGATTTGATCAAGAATTGGTTCTAGCTGAATTTTTATTGGGTTTATTCTTAAAAAAATCTAATAAAAATTCAGTATTTCTCTTGTTGAAAAAGGTGCAAACCCTCATTTTAATTTGTAGATGGCTTAGTTTTTTTGGGCAAATATTGTTAGGGATATGTACATTTCATGATAATTTATAGATTAATATTATGGATCCTCATTTGATGCAATTTCTTGCTTTTTCTATGTAGTTCTAATCTATATATTCAATAGATTGATATTCATGTTCGATAAGATAGAGATAAGAGTATCAAATAGGGAGGAGAAGCTCCTTTTTAAAATTTTAAATGACGATGAAGGTGTAAGCCAGCTTGCGTGCACCTCAACTATTTTATTAGATACTTGCTACTTTTCACGCAACTTTGCCCAACAAAGTTTGAATAAATCCCAAATAGACAAAAATATTTAGTGATTTCTTTCAATCAATTCAAGCCTTGATAGATGGGTTATATGATACATGTGTTGGTAAGAGATACTAGGTATCTCGTGAATTTGTCAACAAGCGCAAAAAAGCTGGCTAATTTGGACACCATGGTTATCAATATATATATATATATACATATATGTTTTAGCATTTTTGGGATTTGAATCTTGGCATTTCGTATAGTTGTTTTTGTATCTAGTATTTTTTGTCTTTGGGGCTAATATATTTGAGTTGAGGGTCTTCCGAAAACAACCCCTTTATCTCTGTGAGACAGTGGTAAGGCGTGCGTACATATTACCCTTCCAGACTCCACTTGTGGAATTTTACTGGGTATGTTATTTTGGGCTTTCATGATTTGGTGCAATTGTAGAATTACATTACATATATTCACTTTATTAGTAACTTAAGGTTGGGCTCAATCTAATTTTTGTGGCTCTATTGTAGGTCTTTCTTGAATTGAAGTTTCTTTTGCAACTCGTAAAAGGTGAATGGATCAATTTATGCAAATTGGTGAAGTAGTTGGAAGTTTGAAGGCTCTAATGGTATTGAAAAATGATATCCAAATCAATCAAAGGCAATGTTCTTTTCTAGTTGATATGTTTGTTCATTCTTTTGATACCATTTCTGAAGAAATCAAACATAATTTAAGGTTAAATGAGATGAATATAAAGTGGAAAGCTCTTGAGTTGCCAATGAAAGAGCTTCATAGGATCTTTAAAGAAGGCGAAGCATACCTAAAATACTGTTTGGATGTTAAAGATTTGTGGGGCAAAGCCATAAGTCTCCATATGAACAGAGATTGTGTTGAGTTTCATATTCATAACTTGCTGTGTTGCTTCCCTGTTGTTATTGAAGCTATTGAGACTGCTGCAGAAATCTCGGGGTTCGATGAGGAGGAAATGCAGAAGAGGAGAACCGCGTTAATGAGGAAATATGATAGGGAATTCATTGATCCAAGATTTTTTCAGTGGATTTCTGGGAAGCAGTATATGGTAACTCGCAAAATATGTAGCCGGTTGGAGAGTTGTTGGAAAGAGGATAGATGGTTGCTTATCGATATGATTAGGCAAAAGAAAACAGAAACTTTGTTGAAGCATGAACAAAGGCTTGGAGACTTATTGTTAAGGAAATTGGATGGTGTTGAGTCAACTAACAAGATCATGTTGCCGAGTTCAGTCTTAGTCGGATCAAATGACTATCATGTGAAGAGACGTTTAGGGTCGTGGGGCGGACATGTTAAGGAGATACAATGGTTAGGGGAGAGTTTTGCTCTGAGAAACTTTTTCGGAGAGGTTGAACCGTTACATGATGAGATTTCTATGGTGTTTTCTTTGTCTCATCCCAACATTCTGCAATATCACTGTGGTTTTTATGATGAAGAGAGGAAAGAAGGGTACCTTGTTATGGAGCTGATGAACGATACGCTTGCAACGTACATAAAAGAGCATTCTGGCCAGAGGAAGAGACCGCCTTTTTCAACATCTGCTGCAGTCGATATTATGCTTCAGATTGCAAAAGGGATGGAGTATCTGCACTCGAGAAAGATCTATCATGGAGAGTTGAACCCGTCTCATGTACTTCTTAGAGCAAGGAATTCCTCAGCTGAGAGCTATTTTCACGCGAAACTCAAAGGGTTTGGCTTAACTTCAATCAAAAGTACTTACAGGACTGCTAACCACAACGCGGCTGATTCCATCATATGGTATGCCCCGGAAGTTCTAGCTGAACAAGAAAAACCAGGAAGCAAGTGTGTCTACAAGTACACAGAGAAAGCTGATGTTTATAGCTTCGGAATGATTTGTTTCCAAATTTTAACGGGGAAGGTTCCGTTTGATGAAGGCCATTTGCAAGGGGAGAAAGTTGTGCGTAACGTCAGAGCTGGGGAGAGGCCTCTATTTCCCTATCCTTCACCTAAATACCTTGTCAACTTAACAAGAAGATGTTGGAACACAAATCCAAATCTTCGTCCACATTTCTCGTCTATATGCAGGATTCTTCGTTACATCAAGAAGGTCCTTGTCATAAATCCAGAACATGGCCAGCCTGAAACTGCCCCTCCACTTGTAGATTACTGTGACATCGAGGCTGCCTACACGAAGAAGTTTGCTGAAGAGGAGAACAAGACGAGTTTGACCCCGGTATCACAGATTCCTTTTCAAATGTTTGCTTACCGGCTCATTGAGAAAGAGAAGATTTTTGGAAAGAACTGGGATCCATCAAATGATGGTTTTTCGGTCTATAGGAGAGAATCAATGCTGAGTGATGACGGGCAATTGTCTGTGATGGATGATCTCTTTCTTGCACCAAGTGATAGAAGGTCAGTTTGCTCCGAGATAATTGACAGGAAAGATTCAAGATTGTTTGATCAGAGGTCAGCTATTTCCGAGATACCACATAGAAGACTTTTCTTATTTGATCAAGCATCAGTTGGTTCTGAGAGTCCGGAGAGGAGATTCTCATCTGTGGCAGCAGCAGATGAAACGTTTCCCTTTGCTGATAGTCCGGACAGGAAAGGAGCAGTATCATCACCAATAGTTAATAGGTCACCGCGTATTGACACACTGGAGAAAAGGATCATCTCAACGGTGAGCAAGAACCAACGACTCAAATTTTTGGCCGACCAAGAGAAGGCAATGTCTCCAAAAGCAGGTGATGAAAAACCTTCATCAAGCGTAGCAGCTCAGCAAAGTTTAGCATCTCCTCAGACTCCAGAGCAGATGAAATCAGCTGAAGAAAATTTACTATCCCCTCTGACTTCAGAGGAGATGAAACCAGCTGAGCAAAATTTAGTATCTCCACGGACTACAGAGACGAAGAAACCAGCTGAGCCGATGACAACAGAGACGAAGAAATCAGCTGAGCCAAATTTAGTATCTCCACAGACTACAGAAACGAAGAAATCAGCTGAGCCAAATTTAGCATCTCCACAGACTACAGAGACGAAGAAATCAGCTGAGAAAAATTTAGTATCTCCTCGGACTACAGAGAAGAAAATTCTGTCTTATAATCAGAAACTGTCGAGTTCTGAGACTCGAGCAAAGAAACACAAATCAGATGATCAGAAACTAATCAGTTCCGAGGCTCATGAGAAGAAACATGCATCTGAAGATCAGAAGCTAATCACTTCCGAGGCTCATGAGAAGAAGCTTTCATCTGATGATCAGAAATTACGACGTTCCAAGACTTTAGATCAGAAAAAGTCATTAGCTGCCAATGACAAACCACTTCATGACGATGACACGCAAAGTAAAAGTTTGAGGATCAGAAGAATAAACCAAAAGATATTTAACCTTGTAGAGAAGAAAGTTCCAGAAGCTAATCAAATTTCAACGTCATCCGAGAATCACGAGACAACTGCATCCAAGCCCATCAATCAAAAGACAGCAGCCAAGAAAGATTCATCGTGCAACAAAGTGCAGGACGCAAGGACTAGCACTATATCAGGTTAGCTCTTCTACTAACCACCTCCACCCCCCAAATATAACACAAAACAAAGCAACTTCTTTCGTTTTAATATGCTTGTCTGATTTTAACTTGACACGGAGTTTTAAAAAGTAAACAAGACTTTTGAATTTTGTGTTCTTAAACTAAGATATGTGGAATGTACCAAATGCCCTTTAATCATTTGGTCTAAAGAGTTACGTGGAAAGTTGAAATTAAAGAGTTGTCAAAAAGGCAACGAGACATTCTTTTTGAAACAGATTAAAAACGGAATTTGGACAAACAATTGAAACGGAGGGAGTAGGTCTTATTTCGTCTCTTGATTGTCAGTCAGTCTGATGTTTTTATCTCAGTTGAATTTTTAGTGTTTGAGAACATCAAAACATGAGTATAATATTGAACCATTTGTGCAGAGAAACCGATTGATGACTCACCAAGATCTTCACCAGCTAGAGTTAATAGAATACATTCATCACCAATGTCTTCTCCAACACGAACGCCAAAGACATATTCAAGATCACCAGCAATCGCCTCAAAGGGATACGAATATCAATCCCCAAGTTCATCACCATTAAATCCATGTTCGCGATGTTCAAGAGTAAACCGAGAGTATCAAACTTCAGGTATGAGCCCACGTATACAGAGGAAAACTCATACCTCTCATTCAGAGATAGCTTAGCTCTTCATCCGTCTTCCAATCCATGCTTATACAATCAAACCTCTCTATATGACTGTACAACAATATTTGCACGGGTGAAGATCGACAGGCCTGTTGGAAGAGCACCCGATGAGACATGTAGTCCCAGGTTAGAGCTAGAAAAGCTCCCCAGCTTTTCATGGGGACCTTTGTAACAAGAGAAATTTGAACTACTATATATACAGTTTTTCACTTTCTGAGATAGCTACACAAATTTCACCCATTTATATTATCTCTGTTTGTCAAGATCTCCGCTTCTTAGGCGACAAATTTTACATTATTTTCTTGGCACGATACATGAACGGACACTCGAACCTGACTTGTACGTCCTCCAACTTTGAGAGTGCACACCTAAACACCTCAAATTGGTCTCAACTAACAACCAAACACTCTAACTCAACCCCATTGTGTCTCGTGGACACCTGACGCTCCCGTGACACAAATTACAGAGGTGTCTAGATATCATTTTGTAAGTTAGAGTGTTCAATTGACACAATAGAGACGAATTGGGGTGTCGACATGTGCATACTAAAAGTTTGAGCGTGTAATTGTTAGGTGACACCAACTTTAAGTGTCTATCTATGTGTTATGCCTATCTTCTACGACTCTCTTGATTTCACGGTTCTTGTAATACTCTTTCACATTAAAACAAATTTGGCATATCTGCTTGATATGAAATTGGTATAAAGGCAGTTTCTCACCTGCACATAGGATAAATGTCAATTTGGAGTTTCCTTTTGTTTATGTTGACAAAATATATGTAAAACAGAATATCGGTTGTACGTGAGTATCCTGATGTGTTTCCTGAGGATTTACCGTTATTACCTCCCAAGCAGGAGATAGAGTTTGCATAGATATTCTATCAAGGACTCAACCTATTTCTATCTCTCGTATTGTATGGTTCCGACAGAGTTGAAGGAACAAACAAATGATTTGCTTGATAAAGGTTTCAAACTAAATCATCTACAACTTCATTCATAAGTTGAGGTCCACTACACCATGAGCTTTCTCCCTTGCTATTAACATTGGCTTTATCTGTCAGTTATGTTGCGTCTATCACTCCATTGAAAATTATGAAATAAGTGTGTGGTAGTTCAAAACTGGAATTGACACAATATCACGAAGTGGCCACCCTTGCTCAATTAAGCTCAGACTTTGATGTTGCGACTCATGCATTATTTTGATCATTTAAAGATGAATTTTCTCCTAAAATTTGGACACTTGTACATGTTATGTTGCATGGATTCTTTATTTGTCTCGACATATTCATGTTCAATGGCGTGATAAAGATGTGGATACTTTGTACAAGTTCTTTAAATATACGATTAGTAACTTAAAGAAAGAAAAGGATCATTGCTTGATTGAACGAACGTTGATTGCATCGTTCTAAATGACACTAAATATCTTGCATTTAATACTATGTTTGGTGCTAATGTTTGAAAAATAGGATAAGTCTAAATATTAATAAAATAATTATGAATACCAAATATTTTGCCTTCATCTAAAGTTCGAGAAAAAACCACACCCAAGGGCTATGATGCAAGTATCAATGCCGATTCATGTGTCCTTTTACGAGAAAATTTTTTGATAAATGAACTTTTTTTTCTTTCTCGTGCAAGGATCTTTCTGTCTACTGTTTAGAAATAAGGGTGAAACTTGAAGTCTGGATACAAGCACGCCTAAGTTCATTAATTTTTTTTTCAAACAATATATTTTTGTTAAATTGTACAAATATCAGATTTAAAACTCTAATTATCACAAATTTTACTTCTTAAAAATCATCACAAATTATCTAAAGAAAATAATCTAATATTTGCATTACTTATTAAAATAAGAGAATAATAAAATCAAAATTACCCTAAAAGAGGGGTATATCGGTCATATAATCCCTCACTCAACCCGTCGCCGCAGAGAAATCTAGTCAGTGAATCCCAATCCGCCGCCGTTCTTCCGTCATACAATACCGCCGGCGACTTCTCCGGTAAGTTTCTTTTCGCCGTCTTCTCTCTATTTATCTTGTTGTTGCTCTTTTATTCCGTCTCTGAGGAGTTTTGTATGTTGTAATTTCTGGTGTTGTAAGTGTGTATTGAGGTGTTTTTAATGAACGTCAGGGTCGCGGAGCTAGAGTAGATCTTACAAATTCTGCATATCTAGTAACTTTGGTCCAAATCCGGTATCTTTTTGAAAAAAAAAATCCATTGAAATTGAAGATGTACAAATTATTAAAACAAACTCCAGTATAGAGCTAGAATCCCGAAATCGTAAGCTTCAAATCTAAATTCAAGTGTTTTAATTGAGTTTTAGCTTTTTGCTGGACTTAATTGTTGTTTTTTTTGTCACTGATTTTGACTTGGTTTGATTCTGCACTTTGTGCGTTTGAAATAGCTCCCTATTTTTTCGAAATGCTGAAGTTGCAGTGTGCTTCAATTAAAAAAAATAAATTGAAACGCTATAATCTTTTCAGAGTGTTTTGTTGTTATAGTTTTTAGTGACAGAATAGTCTCATTATGTGTTTGGTAGTTTAGTTAGAGACCTCAACTGGGGTATTGTCGATTCCTTTTGGATATGGGGGTCGCAAATTAGGTAGAAGGGTAGAAGGTAGTTGAGGGTTGTCTATGGTGTAGGGCTGGTATTAGGTAGAAGGGTAGAAGGTAGTTGAGGGTTGTCCATGGGCCAGGCCTGGTGTAGATAATGTTAGCATTGGTTTCGTAGTTTTTTGTTCTTCGGTTATTGCTAGTTCCTATTGTTTCTTATGCTTTGTTTATCATATTATTCTACTCAGTACGGTCTGTTATGTTTTCTGACTTTCTCTATTATTTGTTATGCCTTCTTGTTGGTGTCTTATTTCTTCTTGTTTAATAATCATGGTGTCCGGGCTAATTTGTGCGCGTCTTGACTAATTCCAAATGATACCTGCTACCTATCACTAGCACAAGTGTTACGAAACTTTGTCTCGGACAGTTGAGAAGAAATCATCTAGAGTTTTTTGCCTATTGAACTTTAGACTTCATTGTTCTCAACCCACGTCATTGACCATTGGGCCACGCCATAGGTTGCCTAGGGTATTGTTGATTCTTGTGAAACGGACTTCTTCAATTGCATTAAAATGAAACAAAAGACAAACTGTCTTTTTACAATACTTTTATTATGTTGCCTGCTATTTTTAGTGACAAAAAGTTTAGAGCTTAATATGCGCCTCGTGGCAAGGAGTACATATTGCACTGTAAGTCTGGAGCATCCATTTTAAAACTCCATTTACACACAATGCATCTGCTGAATAATGCAAAAAGAGGATCTAAATGAACCAATAGATCAAACAACTTATTGAAGAGAAAAATGTCAATCGTTAAGGATAATTATGCTTTCAGTTCGATAGAACTTAAAAGCATCTGGACATTCATTCATATTTAAATTCAACTTGACAACATATTTGTTGTCACGGGATTATTTGTAGCAGGAACAATCTAGTTTATACTGTTTTGTTATCTTTCGCTAATTTTGTGAATAAAAATTTTCATTGTAGTTTTATCGTCAAGCTACTTGTGTTAATTTCATTTCTTTTTCCTTTTTGTTGGTTATAGATGGCATTGGTTGTTATCTGTGGTCAACCATGTAGTGGGAAATCAACAGGTGCAGCTTGTTTAGCTGAAGCTCTTGGACAAACGGAACCAGAACCATCAGTTAGAACTATCAATGAAACTTCGTTTCATCTTAGTCGCAACCAAAGCTATGCAAACATGACCGAGGAAAAGAATCTAAGAGGCGTATTGAGGTCTGAAGTTGACAGATCTTTGTCAAAGGACAGTATAGTTATAGTGGATTCCCTTAATAGCATCAAGGGCTATAGATATGAGTTATGGTGTTTGGCTAGAGCAGCAGGGATTAGATATTGTGTTGTCCATTGTGACGTTGACGAGCAATCTTGTAGAACATGGAACATCGAACGTCGTGAGAGAGGAGAGCCGTCTTATGATGATAATATATTTGAAGATCTTGTAAGAAGGTTTGAAAGACCAGATAGCAAAAATAGATGGGATTCTCCGTTGTTCGAATTATGGCCAGCTAAAGAAGGAATTGATAAATCATCTACAGCTATGGTAGATGCTGTTACTTATCTTACAAAAAAGGTAGACTCGAAAACAAGGGATGTTAAGATTCTTCAGCCGACCATCGCGACGCAAACTGCACGTGGTTCTGAGGCAAATTCTTTATATGAGATGGACAGGGCGACCCAAGAAATTACAAGTGCTATTGTGGAAGCTCAGTCCCGCGCTCTTGGGGGTCCTCTCAATGGTGTATCTCTTGGTCCAGGAATACCAACTCTAGATATTTCGAGATCTGTCAGCCTGCCAGAACTGCGTAGAATACGACGAACTTTCATCAAGCTTGCTGGACAGACAAGCTTGAGCGGGCCACCCCCTCCTTCAGATGCTGACAGTGCAAAAAGGATGTTTGTTGATTACTTAAACAGAGAACTAGGAAGTGGCTGAAGAATTATGTTACAATGAAGGTACACGCGGAGGTTCGTTAGTTTTGATGGGTATAAGTGGGCTACTTGAGTAACGGCAAGGGCATTTTTGGACCAAAACGGGACTCCTATTTTCAATAATGAAGGAAATTGTCTACCCTTCTCTGAGCAAGGGCTGATTTGCAAGCAGGACAGATAAATCTTGATTGAGTACTGTAAAATTAAATGCATTTTTAGTATAAAGAATGTGATGTATAATTTAACATGTTATACCATTTTTTGCAGAATATTTATCTAAGCTTTAATGAAGTATATTAAGTTTATTTGAAAATATTTGTCATATATAATGATTAGTTTTGAACATATGCTCGTTTGAACGTGATTTGAAATTAGATTGATTGGAAGTTGAAGTTTTTATTTGAACATATATTAGAAGTTCACGAAGGTCAATCAGAAACAACCTCACCTAGAATTAATTACTATTTTAAGTAATTTATTTTTTTATGACACTATATTTACCCTTCTAGAATCATATTTTTTTTTAATTTTATATTTTTGTAATATGTGAAATTAGAATTTATTAGAATCACGTCTATGTGTCAAAATATAACAAATGTTTTTGTTTTGTGATCCCCATTTTGTTTTGCCTCCTCTTTTAAAGCTCTTTTTTTTTTCCTTTTTCTTGATTCAGATAAAATTATCCTCATCTTTTTGCTCCCAAATTCAAGTAATATTGTGAGGGGAAAAAAAGTAATTTTGGATAAAAATCCAGAAAATTGATTCTTCCCAATGAAAAAAGTGAAACTTTTCATGGTAATATATTTTCTTTGATATTTCTTTTAATTTCATATATGTTTAACGTTTTCATGACCTTTATTGAATCTTTAACTTAAAAAAAACATTTCTTTTATTTAAATGTCTCTTTCAATTTCCTAATGTTCATGAATCCTTTTCAATATATATTATTCTATTATTGTAATTGTGTTGTCCACACAGTTTGCACACACCTCGATTAATTCCACGAAAAATCAATAATATAAAAATATAGTTTCGGGAGTTGAGTGAAATTAAATCAACATTTTTGTTTGCATCCCCTTGTTAGATTCTTGGTTCTGTCACTGAGCACATAAAGGCAGCATTTGATGTATTTGGTTATGACTCGCATTTTTGCATCTATTAGAATTCTTTTTTCCATCTATGGAATATTTGATAAGTTTGGTTATGACTCGCATTTTTGCAATATTTTCTTTTTTGAATTCTTGGTTCCGTCACTGAGCACATCAAGGCAACATTTGATGTGTTTGGTTATGACTTGCATTTTTGCATCTATTAGTATTCTTTTCTCCAGCTATCGAATATTTGATATGTTTGGTTATGACTCACATTTTTGCATATTTCCTTTTGAATTCTTGGTTCTGTCACTGAGCACATCAGAATGAATGAGTTGTTGGAAGTGTTTTGGTTATGACTTGCATTTTTGCATCTATTAGAATTTTTTTTTCCATCTATGAAATATTTGATATTTTTGGTTATGACTCGCATTTTTGCATTTTATTTGAATTCTTGGTTCCGCCACTGAGCACATCAGGACGAGTTATTGGAAGTGTTTTGGTTATGACTTGCATTTTTGCATCTATTAGAATTCTTTTTTCCATCTATGGAATATTTGATATGTTTGGTTATGACTCGCAGTTTTGCATTTTATTTGAATTCTTGGTTCCGTCACTGAGCACATTAGAACGAGTTATTTGAAATGTTTTGGTTATGACTTGTTGATCCTGGTTTACTCTTTTGATGCGAGCAGCACAGGTACCAGTTAACTCGGAGCATTACTACTATCCTTTGAAAATTCGGAAGCAGACATGAGGAAGCGAAGTTGGAAGGAATCAATGAAGGCATTTGGGAGTCATGTTGATCCTGAAAAGGAAGAACAGTTGAAATGGATGAAAATAGGTAATAATTCGATCCCAGAACAACAACCTCGACCCTTTGAATGTTATTGGAGGTTGTGGGATAACGCGTTAGAGGCAAAAAGAAGGCAATATAAAGCAAATGTTCGCGTGCAAATTTACCCCCAACGTGGTGGATTTATGTGGTATACAGAATGGCAACTGGTTCGCAGTAAGTTGTTGATACATCCTGTCAAGAAGTGCTTAAATGGTGGCAAAAAACTTAATGTTAAAACTTCTAAGTGTGTAATTAGAGGTGGATCTAGAATGGATAATGTGAGTTCAACTGAACACATTGCTTTCACCTCGAACTATATATAGACATATACAAAAAAATCATTCTGAACTCACTGACTCTAAATCTCGTTCCATATCTAGTATCTTCTGCTTATGGGGCTTGATTTTTGGGACGAGAGTTTTCCGGAAACAACCTCTCTATCTCTATGAGGTAGTGGTAAGGTCTGCTACGTTTTATCCTCCCTATATCCCACTTGTGGGATTCGCCTGGTATGTTGTTGTTGTGTATAATTGTTGCAGATTGATATCTGTTTCTGTTGGTGTTCCCCATCAGTTCATTATGTATCCTTCTATTGTGTTGTGTTGTCTTATTGACACAATGTTTTGGTTAGACTACATTGTTTGTTGCTATGTTCCTCAGACTCTTCAAAAATGTTGACGGATGAGTGTTGGATCCTTTGAAAGTAGTGTATTTTTGAAAAATCCGACAATGGTGCAGCAACATTTTTGGACAGTCCGAGCTACATAAGCTTATGGTCATTTAGTACCATTTTCCTTGTTTGGTATGACTGGATTGTACTGTTATAAGTTCTTAGACCCCTAATTAGACCAAAGTCTGTCACATATATTCATACCACCCCCGGGAAGTCCTCGTGTTGCATCCCTCCTTTTTGAAAGGGAGCCTTAGATTAACTGGTAAAATTGTTGTTATGTAATCAAGAGGTCAGGGGTTCAAGCCTTGAAAATAGTCTCTGGCAGAAATGCAAGGTAAGACTGCGTATAATAGACCCTTATAGTTGGGCCCTTCCCCCGGACCCTGCACATAGCGGAAACTTTAGTGCACCAGGCTTATTCTTTTTTTTACAATGTGCATTGACCATATGTGACCTTTATGGTTTTTTGCACATGTGAAGCTACTTTTTTATCTACGTTGCCCAGACTCTGTAAAAATTCCGCCATTTCTCCAAAGTTAACATAAAATGCTATGTTGCTCGGATTCTCAAGAATATGATGTCGCACCAGTGTCAAATCCTCTAAAAGTAATGCTTTGAGGATCCAACACTGGTGTGACATCATTTTCTTGGGAATCCGAGTTCAGCTGTTTTTCGGTTTATACAACAAGGGGATCCTAACTTGAGAGTCTTGTTTGTTGTTGCAGAAATTGAGAATAAAGTAAAAAGAATTGCAAAGCTAATCAAGAAAATAAACCAAGGTAGTAGAGAAGGAAATTTGAGGAGAAGATCAGAATTGCTTCAACTTGTTGATGAATTCCATAAACAGTACCAGTCCCTCTATTCTATGTATGATAATCTCAGAGGGGAAGTAAGAAAAAAACTTCATGAAGAGCACGAGGGCGATTCATCATCTCAATCTTCTTCATCGTGTTCGAATTCAGAAACATATTTTAGTCCTGAGGAACTGACCGCGAAAAGTAGCTCATCTCGTTCTCATTGTGAACCTCTTGATGAGGATGCTGCTATTTTGAAGGACAAAGTTATAACTTCAAATATTGAAGTGAAGGGAAGTTTCGAAAGTTTTGATATGGAAACTTTTGAGACACCGATGTCTTTTAGCCGAGGGTCTGAGTCAGGGGAGTTCTTTAAAGACTTGAGGATTCAAGGTGAAGAGAAGTTGATAGATGAATCTGTATGGTTTCAAGAGAAAGTAAAAGAAAAAGAAGACGAAATCTTGTATCTCACCGATGATTTTGAGCTTCGAGAGAAGGAGAGATTGTCTCAGATGAAGGGGTTAGAGGATCAAGTTGCTAGTATGAAGGTTGAGTTAGATAACTTATGTGTTCAAAAGAGAGAACTCGAAGAACAACTCGCGTGCAAGTCAAATGAACTTAAGCAAATGGAAGAAAGTAACTCGGAGCTGAAATCTCGCGTGTTAGCACTAGAAGCAACCTTCACAGAAATTGACGAAAATCTACTCAACTCGACGTCTAGAATAGATGATCTTATGGCAAGATCACACTTCCTGCAGCAAGAAGTGGACCGTTCAAACGCTGAAAGGAATGAATTGGAACAAAAGTTGTCAAATGAAACCAAGAAAGGATCAGAACAAGTCAAGGACTTCGCAGAACTACAGCAAGTAAAAGGTCCACTGCAGCAAGAAGTGGACTATTTACGTGTTCAAAGGAATGACTCAGAACAAAAGTTGTTACATGGAGCCAACAAAGGATCGAAACAAGTTAAGGACGTACATATTTCAGAACTACAGAAATCCAATTCGGAGCTGTCACTCGAAAAGAAGTCTCACGAGTCATCTGTCCGAGCTCAGGATTTAACAGAAAGGACTAATTATCTGCAACATGAGTTGGTGGAAGCCTTAAGAAACCAGAATTGTGCACTAGAGTTGTCACTTCAAGAAAAAACTCGAGAACTCTCGGAATGTCATCTTCAGATAGAAAATCTGAAAGGGGAATTAACGAGCAGTACTTCATCCGGAAAGGGGTTAACAAACGCAATGGAGAGCTTAAAACTGGAGGTAAAATCACTCATGGATGCAAAATGTGACATGGAAGAGAAGATAATGGACATGAATCAAGAAGCTTATCTTTCAGAATTACAAAACGAAAAGCTAAACGATAAGATCATGGAATTGGAAACGAAACTATTAGGAAAAGAAGCAGAGGTGGGAATTCTCGAAAAGAAACTGGAGGCTTACATGAACGATATGGCCAATCAAGGTTCAACGTTGACAGCACGAATCAACAATATTCAAAAGCAGCAGCAAACCGCGGAAACTGAAAAAGCAAGATCTCAGTCTCAGCTTGAGAAGGAAAAACATGAATTTTCTCAAAGCCTTATGCAGATGGAAAAGAAAAATACCGAATTGACTATCAAGATCGCGGAGCAGGAGAAAACTTTAAAAGAGATGCAAGACATTCTAAACAAGTCAAAGGAGGAAAGTAAGCAAATGCAAATCAAGCTAGAGGATTCCAAATTAATTTTTCACAATGCTGAAAGAAAACTAGGAGACATGACGGAGGAACTACGCAAGACATTTGAAGACAGCTTACGAATCTTGAGCAGAAGGATCCGTGTTGCAGAACAAATGCATATCGAGAACAATGAGTGGTTTCGAAAAACCAGAAACTCATACGAGAAAGAGAACAAAGATCTAAAAGAGAAAAATGCAAGATACGAAATGGGGTTGAGCGGAATCAAGGATCTATCATTGACAGCTAGTGATATTTTAGGTTCACTAGACGCCGTGGCACTAAAGTTTGAGGAATGCACAGCTCATTTCTTGAATCGAATATCAAAGAATTCATGTGAGCTGCAATTTGTAAAAGATTGGGTGATGAGGAAAAACAAAGTGATGGCACATGTGAAAGATGATTTTGATTGTTTACTCGCGCAATGTGATGACAAAGAAGCTGAGATATTGAAGTTCAGAGAGAAAGTTTGGAAGTCGGAGAACAAAGTTAGGGAACTGAAGAAAATGATCAAGGACAAAGAGGAATCAGTGTTAGCTCTCAAGGAGGAAAAACGAGAGGCGATTAGGCAGTTATGTGTATGGATTGATTATCATCGTAGTCATGCTGATTACTATAAGAGGATCTTGCTAACTGAATTTGGCCGAAGGAGCACTCCCTAGGAATGTTTTTTTCCTTAAGAGCTGTCAGTAACTTCTTTAGCCATAGTTATATTAGGAGATATAATAGCTCGTGTCCTTTTTTTCTTCTTTGTGCATCTGGTATCCGAAATCCACTGAATTCAGATTCACACGAGCCCACTAATGGGACGAAGGCTCTTCCTACCAAGAGCTTACTTAGTTTCTTCATTATCAGTAACATTTTCAGCTAGTCCACTCGCTCCAGAATCGTGCAACGTGAGCTTCACTAATGGGGAAAGGTGCTTCTTACAAGGAGTTTCTTCATTCTGTCTTCCACGTTCCACGTCTGTCTTCCAACAAGGGAATTTGCTTAGATCAAGCCAAGAAGCTGATGTACAAGGTTAACAATCTTCCTAAGAATTGTAAACCATTTTTGTTTGATGTTCTTAGTAGGTTTGTCCTTGTTAGAAATGCATGTTGTATACTGAATAAAAGTGCATGAGGCACAAAATTAGTCAAAACACTTAAATAATTTTTGTGACAAACTACCATAGGCCAAGCCAGAGCTTGCATTGTATATTTGGATTTGGGAATCAACAAATCTCTTGTTGGAGAAAAGTGATTATAATGTTATAGAATTCCATATGCAAGAACTTGTGTTGATGGCTAATTTAAAGTTTTCTAAATGTAACTTTATTTCTTCTCTTTTGTGATGAGTTTTCTAGTTTAATATCTTAATATTGGAACAAGTTTGAGGTTTTACAGCTTATAGAGGCTACAGGCCAAGCCCGGTGCACTAAAGCTCCCGCTATGCACGGTTTGGGGAAAGACCCGACCACAAGGGTCTGTTTTACCTTGCATTTCTGTCAGAGGCTGTTTCCAAGCTTGAACCTGTGACCTCCTCGTCACATGGCAACAACTTTACCAGTTGCAGCTTATTGAGGTTAATGAGTATAATTAAATGAGACAACATACTTTAAATGGTGACTTGTCCATGCAATGAGCAATTTGAGGCAATATACACAATAGATACAGAGTGAATCTATATATTGTATCATGAGTTTTTTGAGTTAACTATTGTTATCTTAAATAATTAGCCAAACCATGCTATGATTGGTAATTAGGACTCAAATACCACAATTTCTTAATTAGGTAACTTCTAGATATTCCAGTAGATTCGGAGTTAATTACTTAGATACATGCTAATTTGCAATATTATGAATCTTACCCCTTTTGGAATTCGGATACATGTATCCAACGTGTCCAGATACATCAGATAGATGTATCTCCAATACATGAGATCAACATTAGATGTAATTTGTTCTAAATGCATGGTATCCATGTGGATTCACATGTATCTAATATATATGGGCAAATCTCGCTCACATCCCTCCTATCTCCTTCGTGTATTTGGTATCCCAGAGTGACACATACATGTATTTAGCATGATTCATATGTATCTAGGATACATAGACAAATCCTACTCCCCTCTCCCCCTATTTCAGCGTATCTAGTAGCAAAATACACGTATCTAAGTGTATCACACTTGAAATCTGGTATGAATTTATTTGTTAGTGAAATAATATATGATATTTCAAATTATAAGAAGAATTAGTAAATATGCTTGGAACATTTGCGTAATTTAGTTTTTCCTTTTAAATTTCCTTTTTCTTTTCTTTTATTTTCTTAAGGCTCTTGGGCCATCTTTAAATGAGTAGATTGGCCCAACTATGAATTGGTTCACAACAGTCCAGCAAGCCCATGTTCAAACTCCACTCACTCTATCATTTACTTATGGTTAAGCCTTCATGTCTCCTTTCAAGAAGCCATTGATGCAAACATGCTGAACTGTTTACACCCTGTTTGGAAGAACCCCATCATTCTTGCTTCCTCTGCTTCTCCATTTTTCCACAATTTAAGAAACACCAAACAGCTCAAGTATGGGGAAAAAACAAGACTTTACAGCAAAAGATCAAGAATAGTGTGTGGATTTTTGCCAGTTGATCCATGGGCACCAAATATTGACTCACAGAGCATAGCTTCACAGTTATTTGCTTTTTCTCTGTTCCCTTATGTGGGTTTTTTGTACTTCATCACCAAATCCAAGACTGCTCCAAAACTTACACTTTTTGGGTTCTATTTCTTGCTTGCTTTTGTGGGTGCCACTAGTAAGTCCCTTCAATATTTCCCTTGTTTATACATATAAATATATTTGTTGTTTCTATTGTTTCTATTGTGGGGCTTGATTCTTGAGACTAACAGCCTCTCCGGTGGTAACGTTTGCCTATATTTTTCAACTTTTCCCAACCAAATCCCTGTTTTAGAAGTACTACCAAACACTCAATTATGTTGAAAGTAGAAAACTTTATAGTAAAAGAGCAAGAATTGTGTGGATTTTTGCCTTTGGGCACCAAATATTGACTCATAGAGCATAGCTTCACAGCTTTTAAGGCTTAAGCTTGTCCATAGATGCACCTAACGGGACTAGGCTCTAAAGAGAGAGAGAACAACAACAACAACATACCCAATGAAATATATGCAGACCTTACCACTACCTCACAGAGACAGAGAGGCTGTTTCCGAAGGAACCCTCATCTCAAAAATATCATCCTAAAAGCAGAAAATACTAAATATGGAACAAAACGACTAGAGTTGAAAGCAAATGATAATTTATAAAGACAATAAAAGTAACAAAATAAATTACGGACAGTAACAACATAATATATAAAGACACGACTACCTTTACTAACCTACTATATCACAAGACTCTAAAGAGAGAGAGAAACAACAACAACAACATACCCAGTGAAATCCCACAGGTGGGGTCTGGGGAGGGTAGAATGTACGCAGATCTTACCACTACCTCATAGAAGTAAAGAGGCTCTTTCCTGGAAAGAGAGAGAGAGAATTGGCTAAGTCTTGTTCTTACTCTTGTTTGCTATACTCAACCAGAAAGCTTGTGTCTTCCCCACAATGTCTCAAGGGAGAAAAGCTTTCATGTCAATCTTATTTCTTGTCATTTTAATTTACAGCTAAATATAAGTATAAATAGGGTAGTGGTATCACTTACCCCATGTTTTTTCGTGCAGTTTGATCTTCCAATTAATCTATGAAATCAGACACTAAGTTTATCTCAAGTGAATAGAAATATCTTAAAGTTGTACTTTCAACTATTGTTTCATCTCCTATTTTATTTCTTCTCATATGTTACTTCTTTTTACGTGGATGATTCAAAGAATCTTATCTTCTTTATGTGCACTTAGGGCGGTCGGAGTTATAAAGGCTTCAAGCATGTAAACAGATTCCTTTTCTGGTTTTCCAGCGGATATGTCTAGATTTAATTACTTTACTAGGTTCAAATTTGATGAGAGCAATCATTGAAATAATTGTCTTGCATAGGTACTCGTTAATCAGTTCAATCTGCTTGAACAATTCATGATTAATGACTGGTTTTATGCATTTCATCGACACTTAAACTATAGTTGGAAACCTCTCAACCTAGAGCTTTGCCTTCTTAAATGAAAGAAGTAATTGTGCATAAATTTTGTCCTCATATCATTTTAACTCCTTTTGATTTGTTTTGACATTGTGTTCTTTCTGTTTCATCTCCTTTGTGCAGTTCCTGCAGGAATTTACGGTAACTTCCTCTCTCACCAAATTGATTGTACAAGTCTAACTTAAGACCGTAACTCTAAGTTTCTAACTATCATGCTTTGGGACAGCGAAGGTGCATTATGGAACTTCTCTGTCTAACGTGGATTGGTTGCATGGAGGAGCTGAATCACTGCTCACTTTAACCAACTTATTCATTGTGTTGGGGTTAAGGGAAGCTATTAGGAAAGCTGAGAATCCTGAAGAAAGCAAAGACAATGATGTGTCCAGAATTAAAGAAGAGAAGAAGTCATCAATCTAATTGACATGTACCTAACATCCTTTGATGTTTGTAGACATCTGTATATTAGCGATTCAAAGAAAAATGTTGTTTTTTCTTTGCCCGTGCGCTAGGTATTTGCTGTTACTGAATGCTGCTTCGGACTCTTTTCGTCCATTGTATTTTCACTGCAAGCATAGCTTCAACAGTCCCATCTTGATGCATCATTAGAGAAAGATTGTTGTATAGATTGCATCAATCGATGTTATGAACAGTCAATGAAGCACATAATTGATCACCATCTTGTCTAGCTCTCATTCATTTGCTGATTATTTAGTCTGTTGGAATGTATTATACTAGTAGTTGTAGCAGTATTCTTGTAGTTTCTTGGTCGTTGATATCTGTTGCAGTTTATTTGTTTCTTGTACTTCAGTATTATTTTATTGTAGTTACTGTTCCCTTTTTTCATCATGCTATGTTATGCCGTCTTTAGTATCTTGCCGTGGCTTCTCCACTTCCATTATTTCTTTTCCCTGACTACTTTGATATGCTTCTTCTTGAGCCAAGTGTCTATCGGAAACAACCTCTCGACCTTCCAAGGTAGGGGTATGGTCCGAGTACACACTGCCCTCCCCAGATCCACTTGTGAGATTACACTAGGTATGTTGTTGTTGTTATTTTTGTTGTTTTATTAAACCTTAGCTGTCTGTAGTTTGATAGAATTCATGAATGTTCAATAGCCTTTTGCAAGAATATGCTTGAATGTCACTCAGCAACTTGATGTCAAATGACTGGAAGTTCAGCCAGTGAAACATAGTACACTATTGATAAAGATATAATTGCTAGTTTCTAAATGGTGTAGTGAAAACTCGCCAATGATTGGAGAACTTATTGCAGAAGTGTTCCTTGAGAATATATCAGTGAGGTCCGATTCTGAATGATGCAAGTGATGAACCATTCCAACCATTCATCTAGCAGCTGCTTGAGACTGGGAAGTAGTTTGGTTCAGGGGTCGTAGGATAGACAAAAGATGGTGAATAGCTGCTACCTATCAGATCGTCATCAACATGGGGAAATCTGGAAATGTTGATTTTCCTCTGTCAAACCAGAGAATGTTGAAGAAAAGGAGAAAGAACGTGCTGTTTCATTCTTGTCCAAGTCGTTGGTATTGCCTCTCAGGTTTGTTCTCAAGTTCATCAATACTTAATTTGAATATTTCCGTGTTTGATAATCCGCTTCTTTCTTCAATTCTTGTTTCTCTGGAGATATTGGGTTTATTGCCGAATAAGCATCTTGACGACAATCATGGGAACCCCTGTATGTTATCTCAAATACAGTAGGATCATCATCTGACCTTTGTACTTGCTTTCTTGCCCAACAATTTTGCATGTGACTACATGTGCATCTGTAGTAGCTTCTGCAAAGCGTATGTAAACTTGGTATCAGAACATAGGACTCCGTTTCCTAAATTTCCCAAAAAAGTAGACTGTTGTTTTCTTAGTTATGTACTAATAAAGCAGAATGACCAAAAGGAGATAAGAACATTTTATATTTGAAGTTAAAATGTGCACATAAGCGTGATAGTGGAATTACCATCTAAGTTGTGCGGACTCTTTACTTTTGATGCTGCAGCGTGTCAGATTCTCCAACAAAACACTATTTTTTGTAGAATCCGACACGCACCCGTTGGCATTTTTGAAGAGTTCGAGCAACATAGATTACCATAGGTAGCTAGTTTAGTACAAGCAGTTAAAGGTAATAATTTTGTAGAGATCATGCCCAAGACATTTGAGTTAAAGAGTCAATTTAAAGTAAAAATAATATTTTAACAAAATTTAATAAAATAATTAAAATGAGTATTTAGTACTTTTTAAAAAATTAATTTAAAATAAAAATTAGTTTCAACAAAATTTAATAAAATCTAAAATGAGTATTTTATTATTTTTTAAAAATTAGTTTAAAATAAAATTTGTACTTCAATGAAAAAATCATTTTGATTGGTTGGGTGACTTTCTAAGTGAAACATTAATTATTGAGTGACTTCTAAGTAACATACCAATAGTTAAGTGACTTTTGAGTTATAAAACAAAGTTGGGTGACTTTCTATGACGAAAACTCATAATTACGTGACTTTCTATGAAAAGAAGATCCTAAGTTGAGTGACTTTGAGGTTAAACAAGAAAGTTGAGTGACTTTCTGAGATATTAACTCGGAAAAACTTGTCTTTTTTCTTTGGGGTGGGGGCAATAGTTGAGAAGCTCAGGAAATTTCTGAGAAAAGAGAACAACAAAGGCATGTGGAGAAAAAGGGAGTGGAGTTTGAAAGTTGACTGGTCTTTAGTAAAAATCTCTTAGAATTAGTGAAAATAATGAGAAAGCAAATAAGAAGGT
>JAPFFP010000103.1:2792716-2804089 GCA_026153255.1 Solanum medicagineum
TTATAATATGTATAGAACACATATAGTTACAGGTTGGTTCTCCCGAGCCTTATTGGCAACGGGTGCCGGTCCGCCCTGACGGGATTCGGGGCGTGACATACTAGTCCCTGGTTCTCACATTCTTTGATTGTATTAGTACTTGCTATTTATTTTGTTTTATTCTTTATATTATTTTATTATGCCGTTAATTTTTCTCTAGTATTTTATATTGACTTCTTCATTATTGTACTATTTTTTATTACATATATTATACTTGAGCTGAGAATCTATTAGAAACACTCTCACTATCTGCACAAGATATCATCTCTAAAATTTTGTTGAGGGATTACATTATGCATATTATTGTTCTTATTTTCGATATGTGTCTCAACTCATTAATCTCCAACTAACTACATTGTGTACTTTTGATCCCTTAATGCATGAAACATAAACTCCATTTCAATTCGTCTGTCTTCTCTTTTTTTTAGTTTGTTAAAAAAAATATTTCTTTTTTCTTTTCAATAATTCTTTATTTTCAATTTTTCATGTGACATATTTTAATCCATAAAATTTAATATATTTTTTATTTTTTAAAATTCTATGCCGAATTAAAATCGGATTTAAAAAATTGGAATAGAGAGGAATATTTATTTTTGAAAATAAAAAATTCAACTCATTTCAAATTTTATATCTAGATTCAAACATGAATGGACATTTCGGTCATTTTGCCAAGCGCGGCAAACTTCTTTCCCCATCCCCAATTTTTCCCTCTTTTTATTGTCACTTTAACTCTTACCTTCTCCAATTCCTTCAACTTTTCTCCCAGTGCTGCTTCGGTTACGCCATGAGATCGTAAGTTCCTTCTTCTCTACTTTTAGCTATATCTAGGTTTATTGTTTTGATTTCCATATTTCGCTTTGATTTCCACATTTCACTGTGTTGCTTTTTTTTTATTCAACTTGTTTCAAAGCAGTCACGATTTGGGGATTTGAGAAGATTTTGCTTCTGTTTATGGAGATTTACCTGTAGTATATTTAATCGCAACTGAAAAATCCAGGGTGGAAGTAGTTAAACTTGAGTGATCCTAGTTATTAGTTGTCAAGTTTTCTGCCAGTGCTGCTTTGATTACGCCTTGAAATTGTTTGCTCCTTCTTCTCTAGTATCAGCTAAATCTAGTTTCTCAATGTTTTGATTTGCATGCTTCGCTTTGATTTCCACATTTCACTGCATTGCTTTTTTTTTTTGGGGGGGGGGGATTCAATTTGTTTCAAAGTAGCCATCATTCGGGAATTTGAGAAGCTTTTGCTTCTTTTTATGGAGATTTACCTGTAGTAAGTTCAACCGCAATTGAAATCCATACTGGAAGTAGTTAAAATTAAGTGATCCTAGTATTAATTGTCAACTTTTCTGCCAGTGCTGCTTTGATTATGCCTTGAAATTGTTTGTTCCTTCTTCTCTAGTTTCAGCTAAATCTAGTTTCTCAATGTTTTGATTTGCATGCTTCGCTAGGATTTCCACATTTCACTGCATTGCTTTTTGTTTTGGATTCAGTTTGTTTCAAAGTAGCCATCATTTGGGGATTTGAGAAGATTTTGCTTCTGTTTATGGAGATTTACCTCTAGTATATTCAAACGCAATTGCAATCCAGAGTGGAAGTAGTTAAACCTAAGTGATCCTAGTATTAGTTGTCAACTTTTCTGCCAGTGCTGCTTTGATAATGCCTTGAAATTGTTTGTTCCTTCTTCTCTAGTTTCAGCTAAATCTAGTTTCTCTAGTTTCAGCTAAATCTAGTTTTTCATTGTTTTGATTTGCATGCTTCGCTTTGATTTCCACATTTCACTATACTGTTTCTTTTGATTCAATCCTAGTATTAGTTGTCAATTATTCTACCAGTGCTGCTGTGATTGCGCCTTGAAATTGTTTGTTCCTTCTTCTCTAGTTTCGGCTAAATCTAGTTTCTCTAGTTTCAGCCAAATCTAGTTTTTCAGTGTTTTGATTTGCATGCTTAGTCTTGGATTCCACATTACACTGTGATTTTTTTTATTCAATTTATTTCAAAGTAGTCATATTTTGTGGATTTAAGAAGCTTTTGCTTTTTTTTCTTTTTTTTCTTTTTGTGGAGATTCATGCTATTGCAATTGAAATCAGGAGAGGAAGTAGTAAAACTTAAGTGAGCTGAGGATTAGTTGTCAACTTTTCTTCTGGTGCTGCATTGATTATGCCATGATATCGTAAGTTCTTTCTTCTCTTATTGAGGATTAGTAATAGTTTTCTAATATAACACAATTAGTTAGTTGGTTAAGGTAACTTATTGTATAGGAATGATTCTGTGGGGTGATGAACACAATAGTTAACATGAGGATAACTATGTATATATATACATACACACACGTGAGAATACAGTGACAAGTACATAAGTTTTTCCCCAAATCAGATTGTTTAACGCTTTCCCTCAATTTCCTCTAGTTCTCTCTCTCGATCCTTCATTATCTTCTCTGCAGTGTCAATAATCCCGTGAAATCAATATGGTATCAGAGCACGGGTAGAGCTTCGATTTCTTCATTGCAGAGGTAGTTGATTGATGCAGCGTAAGGTCTCGAAGCGAGTCGGTGAAACCTAACCCTAATTTCTCACAATCGCCATTAACGCAGCTCGAAGAGGATGGAATCCACAGCGAGTTCTAGTTCGAACGCAGAGGAAGCTCCGACTGAAACTCTTGATCAGATTCTAAGGAATCATAGCCATCCATTGTATCTCCATCCGTCGGATACTCCAGGTAGCATCCTAACCTCAGTGCAACTCACAGGCACTGAAAATTACTCGATCTGGAGTAGATCAATGATGATCACTCTTCGCGCAAAAAGCAAACTAGGTTTTGTTCTCGGCACTTGCATAAGGGATCAGTATGGACCTGAACTGGAGGAGCAATGGGAGAAGTGTAATGCCTTTGTGCTCGCATGGATCATGAACACGGTTTCGAAGGAGCTACTGAGTGGGATTGTGTATGCTTCGGATGCAGCGATGGTGTGGGCAGATCTTAGTGAGCGATTCAACAAAGTTGATGGCTCTAGAAGCTATCAACTCCACCGGGAAATATGTACTTTGAACCAAGGTAACATGACTGTTTCTAATTACTTCACTAAAATGAGACTCTTGTGGGACGAATTCGATGCACTGGTTCCTCTCCCTACATGTAATTGTGATAAGTCCAAGGCATATGTTGATCATGTTCAGTATATGAGATTGTTTGCGTTTCTAATGGGGCTGAATGAGGTCTATAGCCAAGCTCGCAGTCAGATTTTGATGATGAATCCCCTGTCCAATGTGAGCAGGGCTTATGCCATGCTGATTGCTGATGAGAGCCAGCGTGTAACTGCTGGTTCTAAATCAGGTTCTGAAGTAAACGAATCTATGGCTTTGTATGTTGGTAAAGGATCTTATCATACAGGAGGAGGTAGTGGAAACAATCAAGGCCAATTCAACAACAATCAGAAACAAAGAAGGAATTGGAATGCAACTTGTGACTACTGTAAGATGCGTGGACACACCAAAGATATCTGCTACAAGCTAGTTGGATATCCAAATGATTGGAGATTCAAGAAGAAAACAGAGCAAGGGCCTACACAGACCGACAGACTGCAAAAAAACCAAGATGCAGTGCATCATGTGACTACTTCCAGAGATGGAATGGAGTTAGCTGATGACTTTGCTCCTGGAAAGAAGGGCAAGGAGATTGAGACTGGCACACAGATGGCCTTCACTCCAAATCAGTATAATAGGCTTCTGCACATGTTGGAGAAGGAAAAGGCTGGCTCAAGCACAGGCAAGGGACTGGATAGCATGTCAAATATGGCAGGTATGATCACTGCTCTATTTGCAAGTAGTGATAACACACTGATTAAGGCTGAGAAAGAAGGGCATCACTGGATAGTTGACTCAGGGGCCACATGCCACATGACACATAATTTAGACAGGCTTTATTATGCATCCAAATGCATCAATAGTGAGGTACATTTACCTAATGGTGAGACTGCACAGGTGTCATACACTGGCTGTCTACACACAGTTAATGGAGATGTATTGACAGATGTACTGGTTGTGCCAACATTCAAACACAATCTGCTTTCAGTATCCAAATTGACAAAGCAATTACAATGTTCTGTTAACTTCTACCCTGATTTTTTTGTACTCAGGACCTCTCAACTGGAAGAGTGAGGGGGATTGGTAGAGAAGCAGGAGGACTATACTACTTCCATAAAGGGTTGATATGCAGGGATATCAGAGAAAATAGGAAGCCGCAGCAGTTGTTGATGACACAACATCATGTTAGAGATAAAGTACTATGGCATAGAAGACTAGGGCACCCTTCTTCAAAGGTGTTGCAGCATATTTTCTTGAATAAAAGGATCAATGGGGGTGATGATTACTGTCCTGTATGCCCATTAGCTAAGCAGGCTAGATTACCTTTCCAGTTGAGCACATCTAGAACAAAGACAATTTTTGAATTGATTCATATGGATGTATGGGGACCATATAAAGTTGCTACTCATAATGGATTCAAATTTTTCTTAACTATTGTTGATGATTACTCCAGGATCTGTTGGGTATATTTGTTAAAGCTAAAGAGTGATGTCTTCTCAGTACTAAAGTCTTTTCTAACACTGGTCAGAACTCAATTCAGTACACAAGTTAGGAGGGTTAGAACTGATAATGGGACTGAATTTTTCAACAATAATTGTGGAGATTTACTAAAATCCTTTGGCATTATACATGAGAGTAGTTGTCCTTATACTCCACAACAGAATGGAGTTGTTGAAAGAAAGCATAGGCACATACTTGAAGTGGCTAGGGCGCTTAGGTTTCAAGGCAACATTCCAATCAGATTTTGGGGGGAATGTATATTATCTGCAGTATATCTCATAAATAGACTTCCAACTTTAGTTTTGCAGGGCAAATCTCCTTATGAACAATTCCATGGACACAAGGCAAACATTCAACATTTAAGGACCATAGGTTGTCTATGTTATGCATCCAGAGTGATCAACCAAGATAAGTTTTCTCCTCGAGCTGAGCCATATGTGTTACTGGGCTATTCAGCCACTCAGAAGGGGTATGTGCTGTACAGTTTGTCCAAGAAGGGAATTGTTGTTAGCAGAGATGTCACTTTCAAGGAGCACATATTTCCTTTCAAACAGATGCCCTGTAGCCAGCAGCAGCAACAACTCTTTCCTTCTGAGGCAGATGGCATATTAGATGATATGCCCATAGATCAGGAAACTGAGGAACCACTCATGCACAATGCAACAGATGATATAACAAGAGCTGTAACTAATGAGGAGAGTGTTGATCAATCTACTGCAGATGACATTAACCATACTTTGCCACTAGAAGAATCTGAAGAAGCTATCTGCAGAGAGCCTGAAGAAACTACCCGCAGTGATTCTGGAGAAGCTGCCTGCAGAAGATCAATTAGGAGTCACCATCCCCCTATTTGGCTGAAGGACTATGTAACTCCAACAACTTCCACCTACTCTCAGAGCCATTATGTATCCTATGACAACATATCACCAAAGTACAGAGCATATTTGTCTTGTTTCTCTGCAGAAGTTGAACCAAAAAGCTTTCAAGAAGCTATTAAAGACTCCAGGTGGATACTTGCCATGCAGGAGGAGGTTCAGGCTTTGGAGGAGAATAAGACCTGGAAAATAGTTGAGCTGCCTGAAGGAAAAAATATTGTTGGTTGCAAGTGGGTGTACAAGATAAAATACAGGGCTGATGGACAGATTGACAGATTTAAGGCCAGATTAGTAGCAAAGGGCTACAGCCAAACTGAGGGAATTGACTACCAGGAGACATTCTCTCCAGTGGTGAAAATGACCACAGTAAGGTCAATCATAGCATTGGCTGCTGCTCAGCATTGGAACATCTTCCAGATGGATGTATTCAATGCTTTTCTACAGGGGGATCTACTTGAAGAGGTGTACATGGAGCTGCCCAGGGGTTTCTATGCTTCTGAGAAGGGGAAAAATGTTGTATGTAAGCTAGTGAAATCCTTATATGGGTTGAAACAAGCTTCAAGACAGTGGAATGCCAAGTTGACAGAGGCTTTACTGAGTTCAGGCTACTCCCAAAGTCATCTAGACTATTCCTTATTCACAAAAAGGAAGGGCAGTGGACTGGTGATTGTTTTGATATATGTGGATGATATTTTGCTCACGGGGAATGATGACAGACTGATAGAAGAAACTAAACAGGTGCTGCAAAGTCACTTCAAGGTTAAAGACTTGGGTGAACTCAAATATTTCTTGGGGGTTGAATTTATGAGATCCTGCAAGGGCATTGTGATGAATCAAAGAAAATATGCACTTGAATTGATAGCTGAGGCAGGCCTGGGAAATGCTAAGCCCTGTATGACTCCTCTGGAAAGCAATCATAGGTTGAGCAGTACTGATTTTGAACCTGAGGACCTGCATGAAGACACTGCACAATATCAAAGGTTAGTAGGAAAACTGCTCTATCTTACTATTACCAGACCTGACATAGCATTTGCAGTACAACTCTTAAGTCAATTTATGCACAAGCCTAAAGCATCCCATTGGAAGGCTGCCTTGAGGGTGGTCAGATACATAAAGTTAGAGCCAGGAAAGGGACTGTTTATGAGCTCAAATCAGACACCACAGCTGAAGGGTTATTGTGATGCAGATTGGGCAGCTTGCCCAAGTACTAGAAGATCTATTACTGGCTTCATTCTGAAATTTGGTGATTCTCCTATCTCATGGAGGTCCAAAAAGCAAAATACTGTCTCTAGAAGTTCTACAGAGGCAGAGTACAGAAGCCTTGCATCACTCACTGCTGAGGTTGTCTGGGTTACAAGCTTGTTCAAGGAATTAGGTGTCAATTTGACAGGGCCAGCAGTCATTCATTGTGATAACAAATCAGCCCTGCAGATAGCTGCTAATCCAGTGTTTCACGAGCGCACGAAGCACATAGAAATAGATTGTCATTTCATCAGAGAAAAGATTCAAAAGGGTGTTATCAAAACCGTATATGTCAACACAAAGGATCAAGAAGCTGATCTATTGACTAAGGCATTAGGAGAGGCGCAACATAACCTATTGGTGAGCAAGCTTGGAGTATTGAACGTCTTCAATACGTCCAGCTTGAGGGGGAGTATTGAGGATTAGTAATAGTTTTCTAATATAACACAATTAGTTAGTTGGTTAAGGTAACTTATTGTATAGGAATGATTCTGTGGGGTGATGAACACAATAGTTAACATGAGGATAACTATGTATATATATACATACACACACGTGAGAATACAGTGACAAGTACATAAGTTTTTCCCCAAATCAGATTGTTTAACGCTTTCCCTCAATTTCCTCTAGTTCTCTCTCTCGATCCTTCATTATCTTCTCTGCAGTGTCAATAATCCCGTGAAATCAATATCTCTACTTTTAGCTATATCTAGGTTTACTGTTTTGATTTGTATGCTTCGCTTTGATTTCCACATTTCACCGTATTGCTTTTTTTTTTTTGGATTCAATTTGTTTCAAAGTAGTCATCGTTTGGGGATTTGAGAAGCTTTTGCTTCTGTTTATGGAGATTTACCTGTAGTATATTCAATGGCAGTTGAAATTCAGAGTGGAAGTAGTTAAACTAAGTGATCCTAGTATTAGTTGTCAAGTTTTCTGCCGGTGCTGCTTTGATTACACCTTGAAATTGTTTGTTCCTTCTTCACTAGTTTCAGCTAAATCTAGTTTTCCAGTGTTTTGATTTGCATGCTTCGCTTTGATTTCCACTTTTCACTGTTTTTTTTTTTTGATTCAAAGAGTTTCAAAGTAGTCATCATTTGGGGATTTGAGAAGCTTTTGCCTCTGTTTATGGAGATTTACCTGTAGTATGTTCAATCGCAATTGAAATCCAGAGTGGAAGTAGTTAAACTTAAGTGATCCTAGTATTAGTTGTGCGTTTTCTGCCAGTGCTGCTTTGATGATGCCTTGAAATTGTTTGTTCCTTCTTCTCTAGTTTCAGCTAAATCTAGTTTTTCAGTGTTTTGATTTGCATGCTTCGTCTTGATTTTCACATCACAATGTGATTTTTTAAAATTCAATTTACTTCGATGTAGTCATAATTTGTGGATTTTAGAAGCTTTTCGTTTTCTTTGTGGAGATTCATGCAATTGCAATTGAAATATTGAAAAGAACAAATAAAATAAGTAAAACGTAATAAAAGTTGGGTTGGATTGGGTCTTGACTCACTCTATAACTCGTTACTCAACCTGTTTTGACTCGACCCATTTTGATCCAAACAAATTTGGATTGAGTTGGGTTTGATCTGTTTGGTGTGTTGACTCATTATAACCTGCTCAAATTTGACCCAACCGTCCAATTGCCGTCCCTAATATATATATAATTTATTGTTTTCCTACCTGTTTCTCGAATCTTATTTCCAATCAAAATCAACTCCAATATTTAAACTACCTCAAAATGAACTAAAATCTAAAGAATATTTTCAATCATTTACAACAATACCCAATCTAAACAAATAACAATTTTATGTAACCTAATTGTTCGAAATTTCAAATTAGTTTCGAAGCTTTTTGATGATGGTTAATGAAGTTTTTCATGCAGTTTATAGATTGGGGTGTGTTTGGTTAGAAAGTAGGGGGAGAAAATGGGACATAAGAGTTTAAAATGGGAATGATTGGAACCTAATCCCTTGCGTTTCCTATTATTTTACTTAATGGTAAAATGTTTTTGTAATTAAGTGCAAGTACCACAAATGGTTATATTAGGATTTAAAATTAGATTATCCGTGTGAATTTGAAATCTCTATTGCGTATCCTCTACCGTGTTTGGAGAGTTGTTCACAATGTATCATGTTATATTGTATTGTATCATATTATTTTAAAATTTTAATGAATATTTTGTTTAAATAGATTGTACCATTCTTTATCGTTACATAATGTCATACAATAGCTATTATAAAAAAGTGGATACATGATAACAATAGAATTATTAAATAAATAAAAACAAAACAAAGAAAAAAAATTAAGATAATACGATCATACCAATTTAAATGACAATTGAAAGAAATATTATATTTAAACTAATATTAATAAAATATAAATGGGAAACAACCATACAAACATGGTGTAAGAGCTCGTTCCAATTCTTAGAATTTAAGTAGCTTTTAAATACTAATAATTGAAAAATACTTTTGAAGTCACAGAATTTGTTTTATAAATATGCATATACTTAGATAGAAGTATTAAAATTGAAGAAATTCTATTGAATATCAAAATTAAGGTATTTAAACCTCAAAAATTGAAAAGTATTAGGTAAATTTAGAATAGATGAGAATATAAAAAGTTTATTTGACTTTGTTAAAATAGTAGTAGTTTTTTTTTACCACATAAAATGGGACAGTAGGAGTGATTCCTTTGCACATTGGATAAAACATTTGGAAGACGACTACTTATGGTAACCTCTTTTTTAGGAGACATTTCTTTTAGAAGAATTTATTTTAAATGCTCACATTTGATATACAGATTTTATTGTGAGATTATAATTTTTTTGACTAGTTTGATTTACCACATAATTTCATATTTGATGGTATAGCATGGAATATTTTGAATTAAAATTTATGATTGGCTTTCTAATAAAAAATAATACTAGTAATGATATTTGGTGTATATGTATAAGAGACAGTTAAAAACCCGAGAAAATTAGCGGGTGATTTCAGTTCCAGCCACGTGGTGGTAGTAGCCGAGTTGCCCGTTGCCCTATTAACCTCTTTCTACTCTACACCGCCTGCCCGAACTGCCCGTCAAACCTTCCTTTATATACCGAGTTCAATTCATCTTGTTTCCACAAATTTTTACTTTTCATCATGGCGAAACTCTCTGTTGTCGTCCTTTTCCTCTTTTTCACCCTCTCACTTGCTCGTACTCCGTCAACTCATCCGGAAAGTGACGTCACGCACCTGAAACTTCCTTCCGAAAAGGACGTAAGCCTCCCTGAACTTCCTCATACTCTACCGGAATCGGATGATTCTACGCCTACTAGTAACCTCCCTACTAAGTCCGATCATGAGGAGACTCGTTCCGCCCATCCGGTGCCGTTGACCTTAGTTAGATTCCGGCCGATCAACCGTCGATTCAGGCTCCGATATAGCGTACCGTTCCGCCTATGTCACCACCTGAAGACGGGATCACAGCGTCAGATCCCTTTTGGTAATGATATGATAGTGCCTTCTAAGAGAAACATTGACTTCGATAAATTGGTGTACCGTATCGGCGTGCGTCAGATTCCGTCGGATAGGTTCAGTTTCCGCCACCTCCAGCACAATGATAAGACGATCTGGAAGTTTCTACATGATCGCGAGATGTTTGGGGAAATGAAATGGAAGGATCAATTACCTCACCATCACCATCACCATGACGAAAACGAAGACAATGATCATGAACAGAGGAAGATCTCGAAGTTTCAATTCATGCCCGAAAATCAAGGTAAATATGGTGGAATTAAATCGAAAAATGAAAATCAATTCGGTACTCATCATGCTAATGATGAGTCTGACGAAAGATCAAAGCTTTATGCGAAGCACTATGAAATGAAATTGAGGAAGCGTTTTCATTATAACTATGGTGAAGAAGAAGCTAAGGAAGAGAATAAGTGGCATAAGAGGGAAAAGAAGAAAGGTGGATTCATGAGAGGTATTCGTAAGTTCTTGCATCACTACTTCGATTGAAGCATCTTTGCTCTGATATGCTTCATATTTGACTTTTGTGGTGTTGTGTAAAAGATCTATAGAAGTGTGTGTTAGTCTTTGTTTTGATGTTGATGTAAATAATTTGCATCCATGTGAGATGTAATAGAAAATATAATAGTTGTAATTTATTACTCTATACTATATCATGTGTTTTGTAATATGTTGCCATATGATTGTACCCAGACATTTATGAATCTTGGCTTATATGGAATAACTGTTTAGTGAAAAAGGTTAGTCTGGTCCCCAATGCAGAAAACTCTCCGGGTTAGTAGGGTCTGTGGAAGGGCTGCGCCCTAGGGGTGTGTAACAGATGTTGCGCTCGAACCCGTAACCTGGAAGTCACATCATTGTGCTGGAATAAAGTTCCTAATCTTTGGATACCGACGTTAATCATTATGCCTGTGTTGGCATTCCATTAGACTGATCGCCTTTGTCATTTTCCTGCTCTCTGGTGCCACAGAAGCTGGTGTTAGTTAAATAACTGGTGCTATTGAATCTCATTCGTTAAGGAAAGCAATGAACTTATTGATGTGTGTGTAAATATACGTACGTGTATATATATATATATATATATATATATATATATTGAGATTATTAGGGGGCATGTGACCCTCCTAC
>JAPFFP010000103.1:2809083-2825495 GCA_026153255.1 Solanum medicagineum
AAACACCTAAATATACCATCAACCTGCTACTCTAATTCGTGACCTCCACTTCTTTCTATCTAGGGTCATGTCCTCAGCGAGATCAAGTTCAATCAAATCCTGTCTGATCACCTCCCCCAGTGGAACACACTTATCATTAATATATATTTAGTGTAATCCTACAAATGACATCTAGAAAGGATAATGAGTAAGCATATCTTATTATTAACGCTTAATCAAATAATTTGATTTTATGAATTACCAATGAAAGTAAAAATTATTTGAGCATAGCTAACTAATATGTCAAATGCAAGAACATGCTTTGCATTAATGATAATATAGTACAAGAAAGAAAAAAAAAATCATGTTATGAGAAAATTTGTACCCCATACCCCATAAACAGGCTGTAACTTGAGTGAGGATTTTGAAAAATAAGTTTAGAAGAAATCGCATTCACAAATAACAACTGGTAAGGTTTGAATATTTGAATTTGCCAAGTGGTTAGCATTATCCGTGTGGACCCTAAAGGAGTAATTACGCAGGTGAAGTCTAAAAATAAATATAAATAAAATATATGATCAAGTATATTCGTGTGAACCTCAGAGTTAGTGGACCCCTGTTTATTTATTTTGGTTTAAATCCCCTATTTATTGATGAGATACAAAAAAAACTATTTTATCTACGTACTCTGTTTATTTTTATTTATTCATTATATTATTGAAACGTTTAATAATATTTTTTTAATTTATCAAACTAAGTGATAATTTTTATTATTATAATTATTTATTATTTTTAATCTCTGTGCTAAGTTAACGGAAGGAGTATATAATCTACTATTGCATTATAGCCAGCAGTAATGAACATTGAATGACTCAAAAGGGAAGTTGAGCTGCTTCTTCTTTATCTCTCTTTTCTGGCAGCAGAAATCTGCTTATATTGATTTATAATTGCATATGTTTATTAATTCAAGGTTAGAAATGGTTCGCTGAGGTGTCTTTTGGTGTGTTGTATAAAGAATGACAATTTTAGGATGAAATATAGGATTATTTTATTCTATGTTTGGTTGGAGATTTTAGTGGCAGAGTGAGGATTTTCTTTGAGGAGGTTCAAAATTTAAAGTAGACACATGAATCAACTGAAGGGGGTTCGTCATATATTATATATACACAAATACCCAAGATAGTCAGAGAATTATTTATCTGATCTATACCCAAATAATAGAATAAGTTATTCCATACCTTAAGAATCTGCTAGCCATCTCAACTTTGAGTATCACTTCACCACTCTCCTATGTTATAGGGTCTCCAAATACTGAATTTAGTTGTCAACTAAGTGGGTATTTGAATTGACTTATTTTTTTTTCTTTTGGCTTTTAAACATTTTTTCAATTTTAAAAGTGTTACAGTAATATAAGGAAGTGCATTTAAGCACTTTTTTAAAGCTAGAAAAGTAGAAGAAAAAAAAACGAAAAGTCAAAAGTTGAGGATTTCCAACTTATAAGTTATTTTTAAAAAAATCAATTCAACCACTCTAGAAGTCATCAATTTGGTTAGGATTTGGCATCATTAAGAGTAATAACATTTTATCATGTTTCGAGATCTTATTCCTCTTGCTAGGAATAGAAGCATCACATTCATCGCACTACGCTAGCATGTATGTGTGAGACTAGAAAATTCACTAGTGTAGGAATGTGCAAACGAGCAATACTGTGGTAATAATTAAGCTAAATACCTTTTAAAATAGGAGACATAGGTACACCCAATATTTCAAAATTCCACTAAATTTGAAAAGTCTCTCGTTTTGCACGTATTCAACAAGTAAAAATTGCATATCGTACTTTATTGCGAAGAAAAATCAATAATAGCGACATCCTTTTTTCGTGCAAGGTCGAGCCATGTTGATCTTCCCCTACATATAGTTAGAAATGTGTACAAATTGAGGTGAATTCATAATTTTTATGGGATGAGATTGGAATAATATTTTGAAGTTTAAGAATTTTTATAATGATTTTAAGTTGATATACTATAATGGTTGGGTTCAACAGCAATAACAACATACTCAGCGTAATTGTATAAGTGATTTTAGAGAGTATTGTGTATGTAGTCTTTTTCCATATGTAGTATTTTCTGCTTATGAGGCTTGATTTTTGAGACGAGAATTTCTTGGAAATAACCTCTCTATCTCTATAGTGGTAAAGTCAGTGTACGTTTTACTCTCTTTAGATCTCACTTATGGGGTTTCCATAGGATATGTTGTTGTTGTGTATGTAGTCTTAGTCCTCTCTTGTTAAAAATAAAAATATTATTCTAAAAGAGCTTCAGCTCAAATAACAAAAATATTTTTCTATTTGATTTTTTATTCAGTATCCAAATTTATATTAAATTTAATTAAATTCAAATTCTTACTGAGAAATTATGCACTAAAAATAAAATATTTTTAAACTAAAGCAATTATATATCAAGGAAACTCGAATTCGAGATCTTGATTATGGCATGAGTAGAGGTACAACACGCAAAAAGATGCTATCAAATGGGCCCAAGAATTCATTTCATTAAAAGCGTAAAGTTGATGGGCCCACGTCTTTCATTAAATGGACTTTCTTGTAGACAGGGCTCATGTAGATATGGGCCCACATCTCTTTTTCATTTATGGCCCAAAAAGTTTTTCTCTGTATTTGCATGTGATACAGACCTAACTCCTCTCTCAAAAGTCTAATTCAAGACCGTACGTTTTGTATTTTTTGGTTATTTCATAAATTCCACCTCATGTTCAAATTTTTTGATTTTATTGGTTTTTGTATCTTTTGATTATTTCCACAAATCCTACCTCATGTTTCAAACTTGATTTTTGTTTTTGTGAAAATAGATTTAGGTGGAGGTCTAACAAAAATAATTTTTTCGCTTTATAAAAATGGATAAAATTTTTATACATTTTATTTTTTAAAATTTTAATTATGAATATGTTATTGTTATTGTAATAGAAGAGTAACTAGTTTTCTCTGAACCTTTAGTGTTAAAAATTTGTTGACTTTGCTTAATTCATATAAAAAATGGTTCACTCCTAAATGAATAGTTTATTAAATACAATCTTCCTGTATATATTACATTCTCCTTAACACTATTTTGAAAACAAACTGAATATATTAGAGAGAACTATTGAAAAACACGCTTAAATTTAGAGCGAATTATCAGTTTCGTTCTTAAATTATTCATAGGGATAAAATACCTCTTTAATTGACTGAGTTTAACTACATCCTCAATCTTGCAACATGAGTGATGTACACTTCTAAATTCTTATCTAGTTTAGAGGTGTTTTCAACATTTTTCTTAGTTTTTCATTAAGATCCTCATGCTCCTACAAGTGTTTCAGACTGTTTGTTATATCATGTGGTAGATTGAGGATGTATCCTTGGCAGCGAACATGTCATTGATTGATAGTTTCTCTTCCGAACGGAAACAATACCTATAACTAATTAAAAAAAGGGGATAGAGAGTGCAGAAAAGAATCTAATGATTTTGAAAGAATTGAACGAGGAGTCATATGAGGTGAACATCTCATGTACAGTTTTGTAGAGTGACAGTAAGAGTTACTTATCTGTCAACTTTTCCACTATCACCCCAAAAAAGTTAATCCATTTAGTTAATCAAGTATAGATATATTTTTAAATTTTTCATCAAATTTACGATATATTCCTATTATTGTTGGTCTCCATTAGACTAAGGAAGAAGAAAAACTCTCTTTTGGTATGACCAAGGGAAATGTGCAAGGTGTGTGTGTGGGGCATAAAAGTGGGGTTATTGATTAAAGATGGGCCACCATTGCAAAAAGTTGAGTCTTGGAAGTATTAGGACTTAGTCCATATGGTGCACACCAGTGAGCTAACGCCTGCTAAAGTGACAGCTCCTTTGGTCCCCTACAAATGGTCCAGTCCCCAAAAAAGACACGTCACTGCTTCATCCTTTATCTGAAAACAAAAATAGAAAAAGTGATGATGTTGTAATTATGATATCATGATTATCGCATATTTAAATTTGGTTTATTATATGCGTTTATATATTCTTTATTTCCTTTGTTTTCAAAATAAGAATGTGCTAGGTTTATGAACTAATACAACAATAACAACATTATCCCAATACCTCAAAGGCTCCCGCCCATTGCGGGGTAAGGGGGGTCGGATGTACGCAGCCTGACCCCTATATTTAAAAACATAGCGCGACTGTTTCCAGATGACCCATGATAAGCGACAAAAGTTGCATTGACTAATTGCTACTTCACAATTGAAAGAAGTGCAGAGAGTTTAAAGAGTCATTTTGCTTTATTCCATCATACCCCAAAGCCAAAAAATAGTGAATCTTTGACTCCATCCAAGATTGATGGAAACAATGTTTATGAACTAATAATTTATGATTTTAAAGGTCATGTTATATCTAAATTAAAAACAGAATTTATTATGTGGTACTCTTAATGCTAGATGAAAATAAAAATGTAATGTCGTAATTCTTTTTAGTATGTTTCGACAAAAAAGTCATTTTATAAATTATCTAATGTGAGGTGCTACTCTTAACTAAGGCTATTTTCTCAATATTGTAAGATCAATAATTTCTTAGCTCATGAATATGAAATTTGTTATATAATATATATTTGCTTGTTTTACTGTCCGTTTTTATTAACTCGTTTTTTATTTTATTATGTATATGACAATAGTAGTGAAATGTTGTTAGTAATAAGTGATATTAGGTTTATAATACTTAAGAATTAAATGATCGTACGTAATGGCAAGATTCATATGATACTCTCATATATTCATGACATGTTATATTGAGACGAAAATATAAAGGCTATTTTTGATACATTGTGCATGTTTAACTTAAGAATATAGTTTTGACTTAGTATAAAGTTTACAAAAGAAATAAAAATTTTAAAACTTTGTAATTTTTTTTTAATTTTCTTTTGTTTATTAATAATCGATATTCCAACTTTTTGGCCTTATAATAAGGACTCCTGCCAATTATACCACTAAGAGAGTGAAATACTTTCTTTCAAGAAGTTCTTTATACTTAGTTAGGGTTTGAATTCGAAGTCTGTTATTGATTAACAACAACAACAACATACCCAGTGTAATCCCACAAGTGGGGTCTGGGGAGGATAAAATGTATGCAGACCTTACCACTACCACAAAAGTAGAGAGACTGTTTCTAGGAAGTCTGTTATTGATTATGAAAGGATTTTGATCATTTTGCCACAATTTTTAATGATGAATTTATAATATTAAATATGTATTGTATTGTATAACAATACATTATTATAGTCCTTAATGTTTAAAAAAGGTACCATTTTATTCAATAATAGTTATAATATTGTGATTCACTTGTTATATCTAAGAAAAATTTTCCAAGGAATTTAATTACACATGCAATATGTAGTGGATATAATTCTTCATTTATCAAGATATGGTCCCTTCTTATCTTAATCATATCCATGTTCTATTTCTTGGATATTGAAATTCATAGCTGTATTTTTTTTGTTGAAATTGACATCATGATTCATCAAGAAATAGAAAGAACAAAAAAAACTTTAACATCAAAATCTTATGAAATCACTCTTGTCTTTTCTTGTGTTCTAAAGTTTTCTAATTTTTTATTCTTTGATATTTACTTTAAAATTTTAATTAATTTGAATTAACATCAGGTAAAATTCAACAAGAGAGTGCCTCCTTTAGTGACGACTGAAGTGTCCTTGAGATAAGTTGTCCAATGATTAAAAGTTAAGTTATTATATAAAGTATATTTAAATTATATTTTGATAGCACGAACATTTTTATACAAGTAAAAAATCATTTGTTCAAGTAAGAGGTTTAGGCAAAATATGCAAGCTAATTACTTTCCCCTGTCTTATTTTATGTGACAGCTTTATTTTTTTGATTTGTCCCAAAAAGAATGTCACTTTATTCTAATTGGAAATAATTTACCTTTAAAATATCCTTTTTACCTTTAACGAAATGATTTTCAGCCACACAAATATTTAAAATGATTTTAGACCACAAGTTTTAAAAGTATTCTTTTTTTTTAAACACCGCATCAAGTCAAAGTGCCACATAAAATGGGATGGAGGGAGTATCAAATACATGAAAATTAATTACTGATCTTACTAGGACAACAATTAATATGTCGTATAAAATTCATTAAGAAACATTCGATCGCATAGAGCGTACGAATGGGTTGATTAACAATTCACGGACAAAAAATTACCAAAAAGAAAGCATTCACTTCTCTTTTTTATCTTGCATCTATAGTATTTTTGTCATGGTGAATTTCTTTCTCGGTAAATAAATGTCTGAATCTTGGATTTCTAATTTGTGGAATATTGGGCATTTCGAAATTTTCTTGAATAATATTCAAGAAAAGAGCCTTCTAGAAAAGTTCATAGAAATTAGAGGAACTCTTCTTCTTGGATGAAATGATCTAGGAATATTGATCTTTTTAATTTGCCAAAACATCAGATTTTTAAATTTTCATAAGGCCCTCCTTCAGAGCCTATTGAATAATCTTTATGGTTTATGTTGTATTACAGATTCGTTCATCCATGGAGGATGAGTCAAATAGATTGAAAAGCATAGTTGATGAATAACATATAAATATTTCTGTACTATCCCTTGTTAATCCCGAGGAACGGAGAAGGCTAAATTAGTTGAAAAATAGTTTACTATTTGAAATTTGTTGATTCAATTAATTTAAATTTATAATAATAAGTTTATCATGAAGATAAGCGTTTACTATAAATTCTTGTTTTCAAAGCGTGAACCAAATATCTAGTTAAAGGAGCAAGCTCCCTAAAACTTCAATAGAGTCCAACATGTGTTGTGAGGGACAAGTACATGCCATGATTTTCAAATCTAGCTGCATATAAAACTCTCATATTTAAGTAGAGAAATATGAAGAAATGAATCTAATCCTTTATTTCCGTTTATGTATCTTACTTCCCCCACTTTAAATAGGATATCACTTTAGATTTAACTTCTTAATTTTAACATCACATAACATGACATGTTTAAATTTATAAAAAAAAATTAAAAAGTATTTTGATATATTATATAATTTTTTTAATTTTAAGAAAGTATTTATAATGGAGTTTTGCACCGTGTTTCGCATTGCTATTGGACTAAAATAGAGAAGGGATGACTATGAATAGGAGATGACTATAAATTGTCTACGCAGGGGCCAAAGGGTCACTACCTTTATTAACTTTTTCATGTAAAGTAGATGGCAATTCTTCAAAGAATATTTTGGAAAAAGGTATATTTTGGACCTAGCAAGAATAAAAATTAAAGGTCGGTTTGACAAATTTTATCGTTTTCCAGACTTTGAAACCGACCCTTTTTATATTATTATTTGCAGATTTTTGCGACTCCAAATTCTTCGTAATTACTAAACGTATTCTTAGGGGCTACTCCTTTTTAATGTAACCCATCCAAACAGACTCTAACAAAAATTCTTTTTAGTATGTGTTGGTATTCCAATAACCAATATCGCCAAAAACTACTATAAACTCATTTGCAGATCTTTTTATTTTCAATTTCAGAAATTTTAAAAACTTTTTCACTCCAAATCACTTATAGAAATTCAAAAATAATTACAATTTCAAGTTCCAAATACCATTTTCAATTTTAAAACAAAATTACTTTTTCCTAAATTTCACAATTCTCTGTCCAAACGCCCGTTATTGGTAATCTAGTGTCACTATTCAATGTTGTTCCCTGATAGGCAAAAAGCAAATTAATACTCAAGAAAATAAGTATCCCATGTACTACAGGCTGGTACATTGTTTGATAAAATCATACTCTTGAGTGATATGTACAGTGTTAAAACAAAAACAAAAAAAGTGGGAGGTTGAGTTAAAAAGAAAACTTGCTAGTTTCAAGCCTTGCAAGTTCAGTTGGCATTCTTGTACATGGCATCAATCACATCCTGCACAAAACATGTACACAAACAACAAAATTATGAAATATGCAGAGGTAGTTTTCCGTTACGCGAAGTTCATAAAATAATTTATCATGGAACTAGGAATCCATGTTAATATATATAACAATAATGTTGTAACAACTATGCCACGAAGGTTGGAATTGACTATATGAATCTTCACCAGTTGAATCACTTCTAAGAATCCTTTTTGCCCCTCGTTTTGCCCTATCTTTGACTGTCTGTATTGATTCCAAGAAATTTGTAATTTCTGGACGATTTCCTTCTAGATATAGCCAAGAGAAGAAATGTGAAGAACAACCTTTGGCATTGAGGATTATTGATCATGCTATGAAAAAATAACTAATACTGCTTGCCTAGTGTGGATTTGCCTTGAGGATTATTGAAAGTTCCATGTTGGAGGTCTCAAATTCGTAACCTCTTGCCAGCGAAAGCAAGGGTTTGTCTTTTGCGTTGAACTCATCGCACCGAGCTTGCCTAGGCCGGGTCACCTCTCCTGTGTGATTTGTGAGCTATTGTATAGGCGTGGGAGTTTACCTTGTGCGCACTCAAAGGGTAGAGACTACGGTTTCCCTTTGTTATTAAAAAAGAAAAAAAAGAAAAAAGAACCAATGCTGCTGCTCATAGAAGAAGAAAGGATCCTAGGTTAGTAACTCAACTTCAAAAGCTAGCTCGTACAGTGACGAATGCTTTAAGATCATTCGTCATATATCTACTCTTTTTCTCTTATGTCCATTAAAATAATGTGATATCTCGGCGAAGGAGCATGCAACAGACTGTTTTCCCCTCAATATACGAATATAATAGCAGCGAAATGAAGAGGAAGAAAATGGAAACGTTTGGACGTAAATCAAGAACAATAACTAAGCTTTAGTCCCAGACAAATTGGAGGTCTTGATAAAGGATATTCACCTTATCATTCACATGCAGATAAAAGAGAATTTACCTTGTAGTGTTTAAGCAACTGTGGTCTTTTCTTCTTAAATGTTGGAGTCAGGAGGTCATGTTCCATGTCAAATGGAACTGGATCAAGGTGCAGAGCTTTGACGAATTCAAATCCCTTCAGCTGCAAAGAAAATAAGTCATGTTTACATAGGCTTTATACATACATACATACATATACATACACACACACATATATATGCAAACATCGAATTATGGGAAACAGCCGTGGAGACCGAAGAGAAACTAACCTTCTTTTCTTTTCCAGTTTTTGTAAGCTCCCCTAGTATGTACTCTTTCAACTTTGAATTTGCACATAGGGTATTAAAATCCCCAGAGAGGCCATTCTGTTTGGCCCATTTTTCAACCTCTTGTTTACTTGGATTAACAACAGCAACAAGGAAAGACTCAAAGCTGCTCCCATATACCCATATCTGAAGCCAATCAAGAAGAAAAAACTGAGAATCATAGTCTAAAGTGAATAACTGTGTTACTACTAGAGCATATTATCTAATTATAAAGAACCGATAATGCAAGCACTATTCATTAGATCCAATTGGCCCTCAAAAGTTCGTCAATCAAAACGAGATGCAGCATGAGCTGATGAGGCTCACGAACTTGACTTAACTAGAGATAATGAAGGCTTCTATCTCTTAAAGAATATTGAAATAATGAACAGATTTACTGATATGCTCTATTCTTTATGAAAATTCGTTGTGTTATACCCAGAAACTTTTCAAAACAACAACAAAAAACCCAGTGAAATCCCCCTAAAGTGGGGTTTGGAGAGGCTGGAATGTACTTTACCTCTCCAGGGTGTAGAGGCTGTTTCCAGCTCAAGTAAATCAAAGAAGTAACTAAAAGAAAAACATATCAGCTAATAGCAAAGTAATGTGGAGCATATATGAATATTCTTCTTTCTTTTAAAATCATAGTGTTTGCACAGATAGATCATGGGCAGTGAACATATGCAAGTTTCTACCTTATTTGTTCAGAAAATAAATTGCACATATGAAAAATCACCAAGATGCTTTAGTTAAGAGGCCAATGCACCTAATGGGATTACTTACCGACTCAATAACAGGATTGTTGACAAAAACATTCTCCAAATTTTCAACTGCAACATATTCTCCTTGTGATAGCTTGAAAATATTCTTCCTGCGATCAATTATCTTCAAGCTACCATTAGGTTGCCACTCCCCAATATCCCCTGAACAAGATTTTTTGGAGACAAGTTCAATTAAAACTTTTTAACCAGTGGGGCATTTATCAGTATAAGGGGTTCATCTTTTTCTTTTTTTTTTTTTTTTGTAAAGGAAAACCTGTATGGAACCATCCATCAATCATGACTTCTTTCGTCAGATCCTCACGCTTGTAGTAACCAGAAAACAGTGTGTCTCCCCTCACACATATTTCTCCACGTGGTGTGCTTGAAAGAGCATCATAGTTCATTTCAGGAACGGACTCCAAGCACACATCCACATTGGGCACCGGAGGACCAACTGTACCAAGCATATCAAACTGGTTGGGTAGTGATACAAATGTACCAGCACATGTTTCAGTAAGACCTAAAAGTAAATGCTGAATCATCAGATTTGGCAAGAACACGCACTAGCAAAACATCAAGAACAACAATCCAATTACTTATGCAATATAAAGAAACCAAACAATTTCTCATCCATAGTTATAAAATCTAGAATAAGATTAAAGTACAGACATAAATGACAGCTAATTGTCCACATATCACTATAATTTGTCCAAAGTTGCTTTTTGTGTTAAAAAACAGTTTGCAAGAAGAGTTGTGTTCTAATGTCCAAATCTTAGCAACAAATGACGTCTCTAATCAGGACCATAAATCTACTTGGCATACCAGTAACACTTCATTATTTCTTTACAAAGTTTCTAGAGTCAGACTGCACTTACTACAAAGAAAACTGCCAATTCAAGCAGAAACCTAAATTACCATGCCAGATCTGTTTCTGTAAAACTAAGAAGCTTTTCTGCTGAATAGTATACAAGGTTATGTACTTCGGCTACAGTTAACACTCAGACAGAACAACTACTAATATCTCTTATAACTAGATTATAAACCATGAGATTTATCATATCTTCTTACAAAAAATGTGAAGTAAAAGTATATTAAGGCTATTGATTTTACCAGGATGAAGCAAGACAATAAGTTTAACACCATAAATGGAACTAATGTGAGGGTTAGAATAACATACCATATCCTTGAAGAACATGAGCACATGCTACAACTCGCAGAAAAGCTTCTACATGAGATGAGAGTGGTGCTGCTCCAGATAATATAAGGCGTACTCTGCCTCCTAGCCCTTCTTTTACCTAAGAAATCAGAAAAAACTACCTAAATTTCATATCCAATGGTACGAAAGAAAGCAAATTTAGAAGATGTATTAGCAGCTGCAAGAGTATCTACACCACCTTACTGAAAACAACTTTGTCTGATATTGGAGAGGCTTCGTGATATTTACACCCATCCTTCAAATATTGAAGTTTTCTGTGGAATTAAAAGATGTAGCTAAGGTAAAGACTCCAATGCAAAATGCCTCAAATAAGTTCCAATTTTCTTATTAAACCAAAAACTTGGACCAAATTTCTCTTAATATACAGAATCCAACCAAATGCACTTCTATGGAGAGTCAATTCAAAAATGAAAAAGCTTGTTTTGACTTACAGAACTAATCTCTACATATGCAAATAGAACAGAAAGTGCTAGAATTGTATAACAGTACAGGTACAAATCAAACAATGTGAAACACCTATAAATTTGGCCAGAGAAGTAAAAAGATATTTCTAAAAATCAAAAGACACTATAGGATGCATCTTTTTCCAACCATAGATACAGTACCTTCCTTGGCAACAGATCATCAGAAAGACAACTGAAGCACTTCAAAGCTCAAACATCGAGTTTAGAAATTGATGTTTGCATCAACAAAGATTTGAGAAATATCGACAGAACTTACCGAGCATATGCAATATTGAACAGGGTGCTTCTTAGCCGACCCCCTGAAGAAATTTTCTGTTGCAAACCTGAAAGTTCTCGGTGCAATTAGCCAAAGGACCCAGAATTTGAAGACTCTTAAGTGCACAAAGTCAACAGTACACGAAGAGAAAGAAGCTGATTACACAGTCAACAATAGTGAATCACACAACTTATTTTTCTATGACAGAAGACATTTTTTTTAATTATTGTGTGAACCACCTCATCTAAAAGTTTAAACTGTGAAAAAAATAAGATTTTTATTTCTTTATTTTACAACTGCAACACATTTAATCATGTCGGGTTCTTGATTCTATTTCTTAAGTCGAGCACATTGGATATTTTGTTGATGTGAGCCAGTGACTTGAGCTCAGGACATCAGTTTGTTCTGATCCATGCTCAAATCTGAGGGAAAGAGAATGGAGTCAATTGGCTTTTTATTGGTAAACTAATTTATAGAAAGTACATCTTTCCATAGGAGTAAAAATACTTAGACAAATGCAATTCTATATAATGTTTTCCTTCTACTTGTAATAAAACTCTTATGTTTCAATAATTCAATCTTTTCGTAGATCCCCTAGTTTCATCAATCAACTGATATTGTCTGCAAATTGCACACAACAAGAGGCTTCAGCATTTATAATCATAATTGGGTAAACAAGCAGTGGCTTAAAGTAAATCTATAATATAAACTACGGTCATGGAAAACTCGTTATTATCTGCTAACACTGTCTTCACACTTGGAAAGGTTCCTTTGTTCTAGTTCTTTGTGACATACATATATATTATGTTTCCTTTCTTGTCAAACACCTACAAAATCCTTTTTCCTTAATCTATAAATTTCCATCAATAACTTTAGCAAAAATATAACATTTGTACATCTATCTGGTAAAAATTCAGTTGATTTTGACACTCTTGTAGCGTCCTAACTCTAGGCAGTATAGCTCTTTTCCAAGTTTCAGCATATGACTCATAATTCTAATGCCACAATAGCTTACACAACTTAAATGTCTCCTTTGTGCTTGTATCGGAATCTAGGTACTATTTCTCCACTCGTGGCATCTCTCCATTCCTTAATTTGACAGTGAATAGTTTGTATCACTTTGTAAGCCATAATACACCAACTTTTCCAATATAATTCCAAACCTCTACAAGAGTTACCATCTGAAACACAAGTGTTCGTAACCCTCATATTTTTATGGGATCCTTCATTTCAGTAAGCATAACTCTACATCCTAGATAAAGTTTATGTCTTGCATTAATGTGTGGAGATCTATTAAGTTATAGACTTCTAATTGTATTAGCATCTAAAGAAATGGTTTGTTGGTCAATAAAGTGCACGTAGACCTTTGGAACAAAGTTCAAATCCTTGTAGAGGCAAAAGGCATAAGGTGATTTCTTCTCATTTATCTAAGCGTGGCAGAGTTACTCAATACCTGTGTTGGTAGAGGTTACAGGAATCCACGAGGATAGTAGAGGTGCACGCAATTTGTCTCAGACATCAAATCATTATAAAGAAAATATAATGCTAGTAATATTTATTTTATATCTACACACTTTTTACATAAGTCACATCTAAAGTACATAAGTACTCCAGTAACATAGATTTTCATAAGAAAAGGAGGTCAATATTTGTGATTGGGAGGAAAGGTCATATGAATCAATTGTAAGGGAGAATAAGGTATTACCTGAATATATTCTGTCTAATACCCGAGGTACAGCACAGAAGACAGTTGGTTTCAGCTCTCCAATGTCTTCGGTCAGTAATTTGACATCCTGCAAACATGACAAGAAATGCATAAGATAAGCTCTTACATAATTTCACAGAAGATTTGGACATCGTACCCCTCGCCAAAATCCTATTGAGGCGCCATGCTTAATGAAACATTCTTCAATCACACGATCAAAGATATGTGCCAAGGGAAGATATGAGAGATATACATCATTCATTGTCAGCTGCAATACAAAAAGATTAGATAAAACTAAAAGAAACATATTTTCCAGCAAAATTAGAACTTCGATTATGCTTTACAAAAACACAAGCATAGAAAAAGAAGATATTCTCACCGCCTCATTTACGCTCTCAAGAAAACGCTTCACTCCAGCTATAAGAGTAACAATGCTATTATTAGAAATCATCACACCCTTGGGTTCTCCTGTTGTTCCACTAGTATACATTATTGTACAGATATCATTCTTCTCTTTCAAAGGAAGATCATACTGCTTTTTGCTTCCCTGCACATATTGAGAAGTGTGATATTTAGCTTAAAGAATATTCAAGGTCATATAAGTATGTGATGTCCAAAAAAAAAAAGGCGGGGAACTGGTGCATCAATCATCGTACTCCCAGTGAGCGAACTTCCATTGCTAATTTTCTCTTTCTTCACTCAATAAAGGTGGGTTTATTCTCTATTTGCTATGAAATTTCTGCAGGAACTTGAAAATCGTGAAACTAGAACCTGATCTTCAACTAGCTTTTCATAAGTATCATCCGGAAAAAGTGTATGTTATGCCAAGGCAATCTGAATGAACCATAAGAACTCCTAATTAAGGTCTAAGTCTCCCACGACCCAAGCAACATCCTTTCACTTCATCTCAAGCAGAACCTTCTTGAAGTGATCAACTAACCTATTTAAAGAAAACCTAGACTAATGTATGATTTAACCTATTTACTTTGCTCTCAAGGAGATTGTTGAAACTGCACATCTTCAAAACAGAGGGAGGAGGATTTAATATGTTGATATTCAGGGAGATCGAGATTTGAAAAAAGTAACATGTATGAATACTTACAACATTACCAAGAAAGGGTAAGGAAAAGTTCAATCTTGCTGCCAGCTAGTCTATATAGGTTCTTCTTAGCAGGTCATCCAACCAAAGTGTTTAATACAATTTTATCAAACTACTGCAAACAACAGATGATAAATAACTATTAATTACATAAGTAGCCCCACATCTAAGAATACTATCGTCAAGAATATATGTGGAGAAGAATTTGAAGGTCAATTCTGAGACAAGGAAAACCCAGCAAAAACTTAAATGATGAAATATTGAACAAAAATGTGTAAATTGGAATTAAAGGCAAGTCAACATTTAATTCTATTTGCACTGGCTTCCAGTTCCTTTTGTAAGGACTAGAGGCTGTTTATTTCCCCTTTTTGCCCGTGTTAGAAGTCACATGCAGTATTACAGCACACTACTGGGTAACCTTTAAACAGCCATAAGAGCAATCTGAACAGAGAGATAAGAGTTGAAAAGAGAACTCTTACTAATTGTAGAAACTCATCCCAGGAAAAAAGTGTCACTCCAAACTTTTCAACCTCATCCTTCTGTTGAGGAGTGATTCCCCCAAAACTCACAACCGCTGGTGATAAAGAACAGAAAACAATTGCCATTAATATAATGTATTTCATACTTCTGAAAAGGAAACTAAATTACAGCTGACTTACTCTTCAAGTACTTCGCAGCACTTGGAAATGTTTTCAAAAGCTGAAAAGGAATAGGAGGACAATATATTAAAATGTTTTCAAAAGCTGAAAAGGAATAAGAGGACAATCTAGTAAAAATCATACCCCTGAATAATCAAGAACATAGTTCCAAATTCAACACTAGTAAATTTCTTAAAGAACAATCTTTTGGAAAAGTTATTCTTGAAATGTCTCTTGTCATTTATCCTAAATATTGGAGCAATTTTTTCCTGAAAGCTATACTAATCAAAAGTACTAAAGAATAACGTTTGAAACATTTAAATATTTTTTAAAACAGCACAGAAGTTCAAACAGATGATACTTTCTCCTGCATGGCTGAGTTAATTTCACTTCCACATTTGATATATTAATGAGACTTGAGTAGAAAGTCATGTATACCTAGCATGGGGATCAACATGCTTAAAGAATCCTGGAATTGATGTTTGAGAAGTTAATTTAACATGTCTATTAAAGGTTCAACTACTAAAATGCATACCTCAGGAAGTTTTTTCTCCTCAACAAAAGCAATTGAAACCTCTGCGTGAGAAATGATAAATTCCACTGCACCAGCACCTGAAGACATAAAAAGATAGTTATTAAGTTTTAGTTATTACGTCAGCATGAGAATCCTTGACACTGAAAATAAAAAGCATATGACTGATAAACGTGTTAGCCTCTTGGTAGTCAAACTCCACCATCATGCAGAACATTTCAATGAGCCTAAGACATTTCTATTATGTTTAAGAGTACCACCCAGAATAATTAATACTGTCATAAGGAGAGCATGGAACCACATTCTCAAAAGGAGAATGCATACCCAAGGTGTCGTAAAGAGGGACACAGTAAAGTCCATGAGCATTGCATGCCTGCATTAAAAAGTTGATATCAGAGCCAATAAGAACTATAGATGATGTCTAATTTCTAACATCTATCCTATCAAGCAATAGATATTATAAGCAGCAACAAATAAATAGTGAGCAGCGAAGATAGGATCACAAAAGTATGAAACCCAGATGGACTGAAGGTGAACTTGGAAATAAGAGCAGTGAG
>JAPFFP010000103.1:2836671-2848229 GCA_026153255.1 Solanum medicagineum
TCATTTTGCTTTATTCCATCATACCCCAAAGCCAAAAAATAGTGAATCTTTGGCTCCATCCAAGATTGATGGAAACGTATATAGAATAGAACCAGTTTCACAAATTTTGTGGAACGCCTAAAGTGCCATCTGTGGTATCCCGTATCACTCCAATAAATGCTATAATAAAATCCTTTATATGACCATGAACGTAATGTTGCTTGTTTTATGCAACTTTCAACTGGAAAACACATGTCATATGTTTGTACTTGCAGGTAGCAGTTCCTACAAATGAACTGCTAACACTAAAATATGAAGAAGTTTGAAGTTTGATAGAGGACTGCAAGGAATTCTGTTACATCAAATAAAGCTATCTACAAGGCACTACAGTGTTTTTCACTTAATTTTTTTACAGGTTACAACTTACGCCAATATTTTTAATGCGGGGATTCAATACAGCTGTTACACAATTATATTTAGGAGCACAAAAGATCAAGAACAACTAAAATCTACAACAGGTAGAAATGGAAGGCCTTCAGGTTAGGGTTTGCAAATGTCCTTCTGCCCAATCAAGAAAGTCGGAAATCAATTGGACACATTTTTTGTTGCGAACAATGTGAAGGTATATGAGGTGAGCAAAAAGCCTTTCCCTGGATCCTGGTATTAACTCAGAAAGAGCATTTACCCATTGCCTGCTTCAGTTACTGAGCTTCCTCTTTTTTTAAGACAACACCTTTGTCACCGGCCCACCGCTCAACTTAAATTTCTGACTTCACTTCCCACTTTCTTTCCTAAAACTTCGTGATAAACCCGTGTCCTAGATGTGCCTTAAGATCTTATTCTATGGTCGCCGTGAAACTTCCTTACTACGTTAATAAAGAGACACGTTAAAAGACAACTTGGAAAGGCTCCTTGAGCTTTTGAAATGCTTTAGAATCCTTGCAATTGTCAGGAGTGCTTAAGACAAAGGTTAAGATGCATTACAGAAAAGCTTACCGCAAATTTTGAAGTAGCTTTGAGCTGATTAATCATTAGTGGAAGAGTTATACATCGAATAACAATAGTTGTAGCGATAATTGATGCCCACCTGAAGAACATTCAAATTTCCAAAACGAAGTGGTCAGTCATTTTGTGACAGCATAAAGCACAAGTTGATTTCAACTTGTGAATGCTACGTTACAACCAAGACAGAAACAAACTGTGTATGTTAAGGTTTCCTAAGGTATTTCAGATGAAATATTTCCTCCATTAGAAAAACTCTCAAAAACCAAAACTCAAAGCACCTTAAAGTTGCAACAAGAGAGAACTTCAACATAAGTAAATAGATTCATAAACCTTTTTTCTCCATGACAGGAAGGCCTTCTGGAACATGTTTCCTTTCCCTCTTTAATCCGGAAAAATGGTCATGGGTTGTTTATTGATCAAGGGTGTGTTTGGTAAGGAAGGAAATATTTTCTATGTTTAGTTGGTATTAAAAAATTTTAAAAAACACTTTCTCTAGCTAAGCAAGTTACTTAAGAATGACGAAAATGACGTCACGAGTGAAGTAGGAAAATAAGTTCCAAGAGTAGCAACTCATTCTTCCCCCATCCTCCAACACAACAAATCACACCGCAACTCCCCCATAGCCCCCACCTCACCCTTCTACCCCTACGCTCACCTTTGTAGCATTTGCCTTATTTTATATAAATACTTTTGGGCCAATATTTTCTACTTACTTACCAAATATCAAAAAATAAGTAAGAAAACAACTTAGTATTTTTCAAGAAACATTTTCTTTCATACCAATTACACCCCAAACTATCCCTCAAATTTATTAAACCAGGAACAACTATACCTCTCTCTTTCCTCTACACTTCTACATCAATTGAAACAAGCAATATCATGCTATTCTTACCAATCAAACCCGGTAAAAATATGAACATAATCGATCAAATACTGCAATGCCTTCACCGGCAAAAACGAGTCCGCAGCAGCAATTGCCACCTCATTCACTGCTGGAACTTGAGAAGCTACTGCTTCAACAGCCTTATCAGCCAGCTCAGCAACCTCACTGATGTACTCTATCTTCTCTGCTCCCCCACCAACACTACTAGACATCTTCCTGGTAAATAGAGTCCCCGAGTTCATCCGAATCATGAGGTATGAAGGGCGAAATCTCCAATCTTGAAATGGGATTTTAGAGCCATTAAAACTGTTAATTCCACCTCTGGCGTAATGGGGTTGAAACAAACTGGAAACTCTTGGATTTTCACAACTGGGTAATTCGTGGGTGTTACGATCATCATCGTGGGTGTAACAAATTGCTGGAGCAACTCCTCTTTGCTGATAAAGAAACTTAGCTCTTGTTGTTAAGCTTCGCCTATAAGCCATTTGATTTGCTTCCTTCAAAATATGAACTTCTTTTAGCTGAAAAAATTAGTAATTTAAACACCAAATACTACAACAAATCAACAACAACATACCCAGTATTATAAGTGGCACAGACAGGATTTTCACTAAGGGTGTTTAAAACATGATGAAGTAAACACACAAAGAAGTCAAAGAGGTCTCATAATCAACTATACTTACATAAAAATCCATCTCAACCATGTACAAATAATAAAAAAGAATCGCCAAAACGGGTTTGAATGAACACCTTGACCCTCCCCCTGAGCATAATTCCACTGCTACCCAGACCTTACCCCTATTTTACGAAGGTAAAGAGGTATTTTCTATAGCCTCTTGGCTCAAGAAAGACTAAACCTTTATAATCATTATATAATTATGAGATGATCAATAAACAACCCATTCTTTGATAAAGAAACTCAGCCATTTCAACCATGTACAAATAATAAAAAAGAATCACCGAAACTGGTTCAAATGAACACCTTGAGCCTCCCCTGAGCATAATTCCACTGCTACCTAGACCTTACCCCTACTTTACGAAGGTAAAGAGGTATTTTCTATAGCCTCTTAGCTCAAGAAAGACTAAACCTTTATAATCATTATATAATTATGAGGCACAAAAAAATACCAAATTATTGACGTATGCCAAAATAACACTATTCCAATACAGTTTATAGAACAACAAAAACATACCCAGTGGAATCCCACAAGTGGGGTCTAGGGAGGGTAAAATATACGCAGACCTTACCACTACCTCATAGAGATAGTCGGATCCAGTTTATACTCAAATTAATAATTCAAACACCAAAGACTACAAAACAATATACAGTGTAATCCCACAAGTGGAGTTTAGAGGGGATAGTATGTAAGAGACTATTTTCGATAAACACTAAGCTCAAGAAAGACTAGACCTTTAAAAAGACCTTACCACTACGAGAGATAGTTGGAGCCAGTTTATACTCAAATTAATAATTCAAACACCAAAGACTACAAAAACATCAAACTTTATAATCCCACTTGTGGAGTTTGGAGAGAATAGTATACGAAGAAACTATTTTCGATAAACACTCAGCTCAAGAAAGACTAAAACTGTATAATCATTCAGCAATTATGAGGCATGGAAAATACAGAATAATTGGAGAAAAATAAAATTCAAGATCCCCATTTGAGGAAAAACAAAAATAAATTAACTTGTGCTTCCATTAATTGAAATTGACCATGAATACAAATTCAATAATACAATAGAAGAAGAGCAAAGATTTGACAACTTACAGTTAAATGTTATAGTTGGAGTTGGATCCAACAACAACTGAAACAGGGAAAGAGGTTTTAGGCGTGGGGTTTAAGGTTTATGGCTATGAATTACAAAAAGAGAAAATGATAAAAATGGTCCCTTAAGTTTGAGGTAAGTTCAAAATAGTTCCTTTAAGTATGAACTGAACATTTTTTGGTCCTTTAAGTTTGCCAAAAATTAATATATTTAGTCTCTGGTAAATATTTATCGAACTTCATCTGTTAGTTTGACGTCAATAGTAGGAAAAAATAATTATATACACCAAAAAAAAGGCTAATCAAATCTTATAACATGCAAATTGAGGAGAAACTCTATTTTATCTATCGTGGTTATATCATATACAATAGGCACGAATTAAAGTCGAAGACATAAGATGAGATTGAGCTGATTTTCTTATGTGTCATGTGCCTATATCGCATGTCTGATTATCTATATGCTTATGTTGAATGGATTAGAGCCCATCTCCTTTTCGTATATATACAGAGATGAATTTATGTATATGGTTGGGGGTGTCACCTCATCCGAGCACCTCAAAATTGATTTTATATATATATATATATATATATTGCCACTTATGAAGGGTCGAGTTTTTGTCTGGTGAACATGAGCTCAATTCTAATAAAGCATATTTTGTACAAAGAAATATATATATTGAAATATTTTTTTCTCTCAATAAAAAATTTATCACACCCATAAAATCAAAACCACAATTCTTTGGTGGTAGTGAAGAGAATTATCCATGAGATTAGTGAAAAATCCTTACATAAATCATTTACGACACTTGAACTATATATATAATGTTATCATTGAAGTCATTTTTTGCCAAATGGTCATAATTATTTCATCCTTTTATGTTCAATTTTTTTATTTACATAAATCAAAAAATAATATCTAATTAAAGTTTAAGTTAATCAAATTGATCAACCTTACAATAACAACATATATGTATTCAAAACAATGTAATATTTTTCATCTCTCAATATTGAATTTATTTTTCTCTTTCTCCCTTTATATATTTATCTCAATATCATCATTCTCGCTACAAATATTACGCTCTTATGAATAATAAAATAAAAAAAGCAAAAGTAGGATAGTTTAGTGCAATTTCTTGCTAGCTAATGCAAAAGAATAATTTCCAAAAATGATAAAAGCACCAAGTGGGAAAAAATAATGTTCTTAAAGAATATTGAACAAATTATTTAAAATATTTAATATTAAGTGAGACAAAGTCTGACATGTTGGACTAGCAATATAGTAGTAGTCACTTTCCATGAAACTTAGTACCGACATTTTTGCCATGTAAAATAATAATAATAATAATAATAATAAAGTTATTGTCATATTAATTATTTTAACTGATAAATAAATATATTGGCAATGTTTTTGCATATTGAAAATTAATATAACTATTAGCATATTTTGTACTATTTTCACATAATTTTTAGATTTAATTAAAACGTCTTTATAATCGATAGAGAAGTCTCAAAAAAGTATTAAACATCTCCAGTTTCAATTTGAATATTAAAGTTGATGCATTCAATTGAAGACATAAATTTTTTTCTGATCTGATTATTTTTCTCTTTAGAATCGGGTTCATGCTCCGAATAATATCACATAAAATTTTTAAATTTTTTTTATTACTTTATATATTTAATATTAAAAATATATATTTATTGAACACGGTACGTCCTATGCTCTTTTATTAGCATGGCCTGGAAGTACGTGTGGCAGTTGGCAAGAACGAGTTTAATACTTTAGTGTATGAACAAAAAAAAATGTCATGTATTAATTTTGCGTTCACGTAGTATTCCAAAAAAGAATTATACTTTCAATAAATAATTTTTTAAAAAAGTTTAAATTATATACTTTCTCAATAATCTGAAAAATCGTAGCATCAATAGAAAGTGACAGAGCCACTTAATGATCAGAATCTATTTCGGTTAAAAATTATAATATTTTTATATGATAAAAATATTTTTTATGTTTATATAATAGATATCGAACTCCCTTCGATTAATTCATGTGTCTACTTTTTAAAATTTTAAACTCCTTACAGAAAATTTTGAATTTTACATTTTCATTAGAAATTGAAGTTTACTTAGTATTCGATATCTATAAATTTTCATCTGAGAGTCTTATTCAAAGACGTCGATAATATAAAAATTATGTATACAACAAAATTCAATTAATTTTCGTTCAAATATTGTATTTATTTATTTATTTAAAGTTGATATGTATAATTAAAATAAAAAAATTCATAAATTTTAAATTCATCTTAATCTTTTTTTTTAATAATAAAATACTCTTTATTGGAATAAGATGACTTTATTTTCAAAGTTCTAGCACATAGTATTATTCTATTTTATTTTATTTCATATGTGCTCTATTTTTTCTCTATAAATAGTCTAATCAACCATGACACATGCATATACTAAACATTTCACAAATATATCTCTCTCTCTTCTTTCTCTCTCTAAATTATTTTTTGTGTGTGTGTTTTGGCTGATTTTTTTTTAAAAAAAAAATTAGTAAGTCGGACTGGATTTTCAACACCTCAAAAAACTGATCGAGATAGGTGACAACACTTTTTTTCCCTCTTCCTTAACGGTAAGGCTTCAACCGACAGCCTTACTTCATTCATTGCGGCGATTTTTAACTAGCACCCATTCAGCATATCATCTCGCCCGAATTAAAAAGGAATAATGGGAAATTGCATTGAAACATGTTTATTACAAAGAGAAGAAGAATTAGGGGATCAAATTGTTAATGAACAAGAAATGGAGGGTGAAAGTGTCAAGGCAGAGGAAAATATGGTAGAGAAAAATAATATTACGAGAATAAAGATGGTTTTGAGTAAAGAAGAAATGGAAAATTTATTGGTTCAATTAAAGCTCAATGAAGGAAAAAAATTAGAGGAATTTTTGGGAGAAATAGAAAGAAAAAGAAAAATTATTAAAAGTGATTCCAAGTGGAAACCTTCTTTAGAAAGTATTATAGAGAGTCCAAAATTTCAAGAAATGATGTATAAATAGATCATGAGAGTTTTCATTTTTTAAAAAAAAAAAAATTGTCCATTTTAACCTTTATTTTATTTTTCTTGTTGGATTATAATAATTTTTTGGGCTGATATATTTGAGTTGATGGTCCTCTGGAAACAATTTGTCTATCTCTATGAGGTAGCGGTAAGGTCTGCGTACATTTTATCCTCTCATACCCCACTTGTAGAATTTCACTGGTTGTTGTTAGATTATAACAATTATTTGTATTAATTATCTATCTTGGGATTCTTCTTTTTGGGTATGAGTTGTTTATTTTAGTTGATTTTCAACTCGTTTTGTACCTGAATTATAAAAGAGAATGGAGTTTTTTGTAATCATGTATTTTTTATTTTATTTGTGATAGAAGGGGAATGTTTTCCTTCCCATTCACAATATACAAAGTCAGAATATATACAAAACTAAGCCTTCAATTAAGGCATGAGACTAGCCTAATAAGGAACTAAATATTTACAAGATATATTAATTCCAAAAATATCTACTAGCCTAATTCTAAGGAACTAAATATCTACAAGATATATTTATTCCAAAAATAACTAGACGATATATTTAACAATTTGTAGAGTTCGAACTTGAGATATTAATGTAGAAAAATTTACTCATCCTACCACACACTTGCATCATTTACAGTATATGAATTCGATCTTAAAAAATCGATCTTTTGAGTATACTAGCTAGTTAATAACTTTTCAAGTATATATTGAATTGAAGAATAAATATAATTATAAACTTTGAAATTAGATCAAAAGGATGATAATCATATGTAGTATGGATAAACGTTTTTACATTGGCTATGTTGTTGTTGATTTACTTAATCCCTCAATTTGAAAAAGAAAAAAAAAGAATTAGATATGCTTATTCATTTCTAAAGCCCAAATTTTATTGTTAATCCCCACCTAGATTTGTTTTAGTGAGATATGATTTAGGGATAATTTCAAATACATACAATATTAATTAATTTATAACAAATATAATCTTCTTTTATTTATATTAAAAATAGTTCAAAATCTTAGAAAATATACATGACTATACAATATAATTTGCTAAAAGTCATAAAAAGTATACATTAACTATACAATGTAGATTACTTATACATACGCTATACAATGAATATATATTATGATGCACTCAAAAACTGAATATAACTTGACTATATATGAAATATACACTAACTGCATGTGCCTATATGACGAATGATTATTCTTTTGATAAATATTTTAACCGAACCGTTGAACCTGGTTAGAACTAAAGTGGCAAACTCAACTTGTATCTTCAATCAACCTTTGTTTGTTTGGTGCATATGCAAATATAAGTTTGTCCTTCAAAGTAATAAACACAAATACTGATTATGCTTTTGTTTTACTTTACAAAACTTTAGGCTATACTTCTAAATGTAGCTACTTGTGTCATTTCACTTTTCTTTTTGCCAGAGGGAATATTATTTTGGAGAATTTTCATAAATAACTTACACTTGAAATTTAATATAGTTAAATAAATATTTTTTTATATAATTACATGATATAATCTTAGCTATGTGACCTGGAGGAGAGGAAAGAGTTGAGTGAAATCGAGAAAGGGAGGATAGAGACGAATTGTATATGTATATTTGTCAAATTATATGTATATGTCTGTTAAATAATTATATATATATAAATAATATATATATGTATTTGTAAATCTGAGAAGAAATTGTAGAGAGAGAGGGGAGAGAGGCGAGAGAGAGAAAAGAGAGAAAATAACAACAAAACTCTAACTATACCTACAAATTATAGTTATATAATAGTAAATACATATCATATATTCGCTTAGTCACCTGGTTTTTCCTATTATTTTTTTGCCCCAATTTGCACGATATAATTTAAATTTTGAGAATAATAATATTTTTAATTTTAATTATGAATTAAGACATATAATTTTAATTTTTTTGAAATAAAATTTATGCAATCACAATATTTAATTATTAAAAAGTATTTTAAAAATTAAGAATGAAAAGAAAAAAGAGTTTCGATCTCCAATTTCCAAATCCAAAGTTCACACATAGAAAACGTCTTTTTCCTTTTTCTCTGCAATACAATCGAAGAAGAAAGCAAGAGCAGATGGGTGGAGCTCAGGCAATGAAGAGAATCCCACGCATCAAGTTTCCACAGAGGCACCCAAAGCCTTCAGGTATGCCCTTTTCTCCGACTCTGCTGTTGGGGTTCTGTAATTTTTCTATTTAATCATGAACTGTTGATGGATTCTTGAATATTGATTTTCGGGTTTATGTTTTACTGGAATGGTATAGTAGATTTGTATAGCTGACCCCAATTAGTTTGTGGTTGAAACAAAGTTGATTGATTGATTGATTGCTAACTTTTACTAGTGTTCTATTTCTAAGTGCTTTGATTTGTTGCACTTGAGCTGAGGTTTTTTTCAGAAGGAGCCTCTATAGCTCCATGAGGCAAAGGTAAGGTTTGTCTACTCTCTACTCTCTCCATACCCCACTTGTGGGATTACACACAGGGTATGTTGTTGTTTGTGTTTGGGAAATAACTGTGAAAGATAGCTGGGAGGAAGAGGGGGGTGGTTGGTGGTGGTTGTTCAAGATTAATAAGTTTGCTTCGAGTGACGAGTATTTATTAGATTTGATTGTTTTGGTATATGAGCTTAATTTCGAAAGGCTACATGGAATATGTTGATGGGTTCTTGGTTGTGAAGACATCACAGTGCTATTGATGCCATATCTTTAGCGCAAACAACACAATAGCTTATTCGTTTTAGAGAAGAATGGTAGAGACGATAGGTTGACCCGAATTAGTTTGTGATTGAAGCAAAGTTGATTGCTGGCTTGCTTTATTGTTAACTTTTACTCGTGTTCAGTTTGTGAATACTTTGATTTGTTGCACTTGAGCGGAGGATATTTTGAGGCAGAGGTAACGTCTGCATGGATTCTACCCTCCCTAGACCTCACTTATAGGATTACACTAAGTATGTAGTTGTTGTTGTTAGTTGTGTTCAGTTTCAATTAAGTGGATACAGCTGGCGAGGAAGAAGGAGTGAGTGATGGTGGTGGTTCAGGATCAATAATTTTGCTTCGAGTAATGAGTATTTATTGGATTTATTGTTTTGGTATATGAGCTTAATTTCAAAAGGGTTCCTAAAGTTTGTCTAATTATGTGTGGCGGTTGGTTGAGAAAGTCGCAGTTAGGGATCCAAGAGCATTCACTAGGAGCAATTCCTCTGCAATTATGTTGTGAGTCATCTTTATTTTCCCTTTGTTTCATCCTCTTATGAAAATTTCCTTTGTTTCATCATGTGGGAGCAAGTTTCTCCCTTTTAGATACCCTTTAGGATACAGAAAAGCAATGATGTTTCTTTTGTAATAAAAAACTCATTTTAATACACTAGTAAATGATGCTGTAGTTGTAGCCAAAACAGGTTATGACTTTGGATTTTACTTTTTCTTATTATTCTCAAAAAGGGATTTACTTTTCTTGTTATTTAGTTTTTGCAAGAGGTTGTACCATTTGTTGCATGCTATGGAAAAAGTTGGTTTAGACATATAGCATTTAGTTATTATACAGTCAATTTGTCTTTGTATAAACCTGACTCAATGAAAGCTGCTGGTTGTGAAATGCTTAAGAATTGCTTGTCTAGGAGGGAGAGAAGCTGTTCTGAGTATTCCAGTTTCAGTTCAGGGTTTTCCTGTATGTCCTGTGGCTACAGATACAAAGTACATAGACATGGTTTGGTTACCTGATGAGGTGTGGCGATGCATATATTATCCAGGAAAATTGAGGAAATGCACAAGAACGTGATGTTATTTTTCATATTGTTTTCTAGAAAGATTTTACACTTAAGGTCATCTTCTTTCAGTTTGTGTTTGCAGACATGTTAATAGGAGTATTTGAGTCAAATCTATCTACAAGTTGTGCCTTTTGATGACTTTTATATTTTACAATGTACTGCATCAATTGAGACTTGGGGCAATAATCCCTATTCATCTATTTGAAGTTTGGTCCTCAAGGTAGTCCGAAAGCTATCAAACACTAAAAACATTAATTATAATCTCAGATCTTTTAACTAGGCAGTTGAAGTGGGCTTGCAGCTATCAAGCTGTCAAGAGATTTGATTTTTCCCTGTTGTATCCTATGTAAGTTTGCCTGTGGAAGTTTATCGGTCTCTCTGTGTTGGAGATGACTTGAATGAATACTTTTCAGATATACTACATGATTCTTCTTCTCCGTTCCTCCCTGTTCTTCTTCTCCTTGTTCTTTAATCTCTACTCCTTCCTTACTGCTCCTGCACTTCGTTACATTATGTCCAGCCCCTGAACCGCCTTAAAATACCATCATTTTCTGTGGTGTTTTAGCTCTCTATCAGCACTCTTCATCCTTTCTCTTTCATGTGATCGAAGATTATTACATCATATTGGTAAGCTAAATTCTACTTGTGTTTGGTTCTGAAGTATGGAAGATCCCTGCATCAAGAGCACCTAAAAAAATATTTTCTTGAAAGCTGTATGAAGTTACTACTTTTAGAACTAGGCTGTTGATGAATACAAGGCTTTCACGTGGGAAACGATTTATAAAATTCATTGATCTAATCCTTGCTTGTCAGTGTTCTGTATAGCCAGGTTCTTTTGGCCTTATATATTTATTTGTAGTTTTCCTTCTCTATAGCTGAAATATGGCCCTTGAATGGGGAGTATCAATGGCTATTAAATAAGCTGGAAGAAATTTGTAGGGGTGCAAACTTACTGTCCCTTAACTATCAACACATCCTCCTTCAAAGTTTAAACCTGCTCTATTTCCTATATCTACCAGTGTGTTGGAGACTCTTAAGTAACTGCAGCTCCAGTG
>JAPFFP010000103.1:2848329-2860481 GCA_026153255.1 Solanum medicagineum
CCTTCAAAGTTTAAACCTGCTCTATTTCCTATATCTACCAGTGTGTTGGAGACTCTTAAGTAACTGCAGCTCCAGTGTTGCTTTACTCTCCTCACACCTTACATAACACCATTATCAATTTAGGAAGAATTGCTGAAATTCACCAACTTGTGTGTATTCCGAGGAGTTGTAGTAAACAACTTCAGTTTCACCTTCTGTGGTGAATGCACAAGTTGCTGGTTGTTCTAATTAGTGCACTTGCACCATAAAGAATTGCCATTTTTGGTACCAAAATGCTGTTAACTGTAGTCTACTGGTGTAATTGATTGCTATAGCCTACTGTGATAGTTGTTATTACTGTTCCTCTTCTGAATGCTCTACACTGCTTTCCTTTTTACTTGCTATGTTTTCTTCACTGTCGTTTTTCCTTTTCATAACTACTTAAATTTGTTACACTTGAGCTGAGAGTCATTCAGAAACAACCTCTCCACCTCCATAAGGTAAGCGAAAGGTCTGCATACGTTTTAAGCTTCCCAGACCCCACTTGTGGGATTTCACTGGGTATAGTGTTGTAACCTATTGTGATAGTGTTTAATCATACTCCTTTCTTCCTCTTTCAGTTTTGTTTGTCCAAGACGGTCAGTGTTTATAGTGGTTACTCATGCGTTTAGCCTGGAGATAGGTTGCTTGATTTTACACTTTTTATTTTACTTTTTTAAACATGAAGGCTCTTTTGTTCTGCAGGTTCCACATCCCAGAATTCCCAACATCAGAAAACTCCAGCAGCTGAAGAAGTTCCTCGAACATTTTTCTCAAGGTCCCCATCTAGCACGTCCGTTGCAGGGAAGGCTTCTGACCAACCCAAAAGAACACCAGTGACTCAAGAGGAAATTGATTCCATTATGGTATATACCAACTGTTAATATAGTCTTGAACTTATTGACATTTTCATACAGGCAATTTAAGGTAACTAGAGGCCTTTGCTTATTTAAGGAGGTTATGGTGGTCACGGATTAGGGTAGAAAGTTGCTAGGTAGTTGATCATTGTCTCGCTTTCCCAGGGGTAGGCTTGATGGTGGTTTGGTGCACTGGACTTCTTTCCCATTCGTAGCGGTAGTAATAACATTTTTCTTGTCGTTGCCTGTCTTACGATCTTTGTTACTCCTTGGATAACTCTATCCACTAAGGTTTGGACTGGAGGAAGAGATCTCCTAGTGTTTTTTTGCCTCTGCTGGAATTTGAAACTGAGACCTCATGGATCTCAACTCACTTGGATGCTATAGTTGGTTTATTTGAGTGAGATTGTTACGAGGAGGCAAATATGTAACTGGAAGAGCATGGAAAGGATATTTACCAGCCTTTCCATCGGAAGTGTCTCTCATGGCACATGCTGAACATAAGATGTAGACTTGGGCAATGAATCCTTCCCTGGTTATATGACAGATAATGCACCACGATTAAGTAAAGTTTAGCCAAGAGGGTTATTCAAAAAGTAATCGTGTGTAAAAATCCCAAACATGGACTGAGAAACAAAGTGACGTTCTAATCCCAGTGTAGCCCCCCAAGGTGGGTCTGGGGAGGGTAGACCTTACCCCTACCTCAAAATGAAGTTCTAATGAATTGTATTATTTGTTTTCTTTATGCTTTCGATTTGTTCAACTGGCTAATTGTTTCTTCCTTTTGGCAGTTGGGTGGCTGCCTCTGACTTTAATCAGGCGAATTATCTTCAGAGAGAAGACACAGCTCACGACTGCACGCTTATGTTTATTGATTGGGTGAACTATCTTTTCGTGTTTATGTTTTTAACTGTTGTACTAAACCAGTAACCCTTTTCAGTAACCAATGTTTCTGATGAATGATTGTTAATAATTCGTTATGCACGGTATGGTGATCAATATCTGGATTGGAACTACCTCAAACAATTGATAGGCTCTATTCTTTGGTATAAAATGTAACCATCTCACCCCTTGGGGTGCAGCCCTTTCCCGTACCTGCTAATGTGTGATGCTTTGCGTACGTTCTTGTCTAAGGATAGAGGAACTTATTACTGTTGACTCTGCCTTTGCTGGGATTGAAGCATAGTAGTAGTTGTTATTATGACTTCATTCTTGGAATGTTCACCTTGGCATAAAGCTCTTTGTACTAAATGATTCTAAGCTGGAAATTTTGCATATGTTGCATCAATATTCTTATAGACAGGTGAACTTATGCCCAGCTAAGCGTACGTTATGTCTTGCGCCCCTAAAGAACTTATGTCCTGCTAGACATAAGTTCGATTTTTATGGACAAAAAATATAAAGATCAACTTATTTAACGGATCAACTTTGCAACTGAATGTCTGATTATACTAGAATTTAGAATCCATAAAATTTAAATTCTGTATTAGACAAGTGCAATGTAACAAGAAAATGAGAAAAGAAATCAAAGGTGTAGAGTTATAATAATGATGTAAAGAATCAAAGAATGAACTTACAAGCAATCAAAGAATAAGAATGATCACTAGCTAATCTAATTATTTTATACATATCTTTCAAAAAGCTTTGAACCAACATTTAGGTATTAAAAGCTCAATCATATTTCCAAATTCCAATTATTAGTTTGCTCAGACTTTTAATAATTGTCTTTTTTTTCATATCTAGTATCTTCTGCTTATGGGGCTTGATTTTTGAGACGAGAGGTTTTGCAAGAACAATCTTTCTATTGTATGAGGTAGTGGTAAGGTTTGTCTACATTTTACCCTCCCCAAATTCCACTTATGGGATTTCACTGAGTATGTTGTTATTGTTGTTTTCCAGTTTCCCATGGTATTCTTTAGGTGTGTAGTGGCTCGACTAAATTCAATTTTTTCTAAGATTTTTTTTCATTTCAAATATTCTGGCACTTGTTTAAGTACAACTTTCCAACGAAGGCGATATATATCATATTTGTTATGGTTTCAATAGAGCCTAATATTTCCACATAATATGCGCAAGTATAATAAACAGTACTCTCTCTGTCCCATTTTATATGGCATTATTTGACTTGGCATGATGTTTAAGAAAAAGGAGAAAACTTTTGAAACTTATGGTCTAAAATCACACATAAATATCGGTGTGGTTGAAAATCATTTCATTAAGGTTAAAAATTTAACTTAAACTTATTTTTAATCCAAGCAAGGTTTCTATTTGGAACGGACTAAAAAGGAAAGGGTGTCACATTTTATTCAATTTTGAATTCATCATTATAAAGAGCAATAAATTCAATAATAAACTTTGAAATCTAATTAAAACAAAAAGTAGTAATAATTTTTTTAATAATATAAACACGAAATCCTGACTTTTAAACAACGAATCAGATTCATTAATTCAAGCCCAACAACTTCGGGCCCAGATTTTGACCCAGCCAAAGCCCAAACTCTCCCTCTACCACGCTCCTACGCAGCGCGTGTACCCACGTGTTCATTACTTATAACAGTATTTAACCAATTTAAAAGCTCAATCAACTGATCAATATACATATTCATTCACAAAAACAGAGTGCATTAAATTTGTGATTTTTCTTCTTCTTGTTTACTTATCGAATCGAAATATTGGTGTTTGAAAGATGAATTCTCAGATTTGCAGATCGGTTTCACGAGCTACCAAATCTCTGTTCTACTCAAGTTCTCGTGCTTTTTCTGGTAAATTGTGTATTTCATTTCTCGTTTATTTATCGATCTCGGTCTATAAATTTATAATGTGTGTGTGTGAAATTGTTGATTGATCTCAAATCATAGATGTTCTTATTGCAATTTTGATGTGTTTGATCTCAGTGTGTAATGTTTGTTTTAATTGTTCCTTAAATTTTATTCTATCATATTGTTTAAATCCATCCTAACGAAGAGTCTATTTTATGTAACGATCGATTTAGTGTGATCGCATTTGTTACCTTAATATTTTATTCGTATCTTGTCTTAACTTATCATTTAATAATCTTATTTTATCCTTTACCTTGCCTTTTCACGGTAGCTCTACCCTGTACCCTTGTAAGTATATCATTCAAAATGTGCGGAATTATGTAATGACAGATAATGATATAATAATGTTAGTCATTAATACAATACAGTATGATATAATACATACGATACGATGCATTATGAAACAATATGTAACAACAATCCACAGAAAGTGTAAAAGTTGGATGTTTCTATGTGCAGAATTCTCATGCTTTTCTGGGTAAAATGACTGAAATCCATTCAACGTCCGCGTATCCTAGATCGGCCTCTATCTGTTGTTAGCTTGAGCAACTGACCTGGCTTTGCTATGCTCATTAGACAGAATATGTCTGACTTATCCTATTTGCAGGGGGACAAGCAGCGGCTGCAGCAGCCACAGTTTCTTTGAGAGGAGTTGTGCCTTCCTTAGCTTCATATGGCAGGACTAAGTCTCGGTATTCGTCTACAGGTTGGATCTCGGGAATCCTAGCCCTTCCTGCAGCAGGTTGGTAGCTTATTACTCACCTTTGCTGAATGTTGCTGCTAAAGTTTGTGTCTTTTGAGAATGCGTCTTTGATGAAAATTTGAAACTTGTGTATGCAATGACTTACAAAAGAAATAGGAACCTCTAGTCTAATTTCGCTTATTTCTCCGTCTTTATATATGTAGCTTACATGCTCCAGGAGCAAGAAGCACATGCTGCTGAGGTACCTTATTCTCGCTCTTCCTCTGAATCAACGTGTTATATATCTTGCACAATCAAACCTCTTTATAACATCGTCATTTGTTTAGATGATTTTTGGTGCTTATAGTGAGGTGTTATAGAAAATATATATTAGAACTGTTATAGAGATGTCTGACTGTATTGACATTCTTTGTCACAACTAACACGAGTACACGACACTTTTTTTGTTACAAGATGGAGCGCACCTTCATTGCCATCAAGCCAGATGGAGTGCAAAGAGGCTTGGTATGTGGATTCCACGAACTATATTCGTCCCTCTTGCATTCATGATATGCAGATATAGAGTACTCTTTCGGATGTGCCTGAGAAAGTTTCAATCCATTGCAGATTTCAGAAATCGTATCACGCTTTGAGCGAAAGGGTTTCAAGCTTGTCGCGATCAAAATTGTGGTTCCGTCTAAGGATTTTGCGCAAAGGCATTATCATGACCTTAAAGAAAGACCATTTTTCAATGGCCTATGTGGTTTCCTTAGCTCCGGCCCTGTCGTAGCAATGGTTAGATTGAATTTAGCTAACTTGTTCGTAAAAGTATTTCACATTACAAAATTCCATAATCGAATTCTAGGTATGGGAAGGCGAAGGAGTGATTAAATATGGACGGAAGCTTATCGGGGCTACAGATCCACAGAAGTCAGAACCAGGAACAATTAGAGGTGACTTAGCTGTTGTAGTTGGAAGGTACCAAAACTACTTCTGTTCATTTCATAGTTCAACTCCGTTTATTTTTTATTAAGATTAAGACGTCTGAATCTAAGTAAGGCGAGTTGCTTTGCAGGAACATCATCCACGGGAGTGATGGACCCGAGACTGCCAAGGACGAGATCAAACTATGGTTCAAACCAGAAGAGTTGGTTAAATACACAAGCAATGCGGAGAAGTGGATATACGGTGTGAACTGAAACAAAAGCCGTTTTGCTCAACTTCAACTGCGATCAACTCCGATTGAACGACTCATTTATTTGAATAAATCTGATGACCATTTTACTTAGGCAGAGTAGCAATGTAACATTTACCAAGCTGTTATTCTTATTGTTCAAATAATCCAATGTAGTGAAATGTTGCTGAGCCTTGTCAACTGCATTTTCCCTTTTTGGTTTGCCAAGCTGAGTGAGGAGGAATCGGTGTCACCAACTTAACTAGCAGTCTCGAATCTTTGAATACTTGTGGCCAAAGAGCATATTCGTTCAAAGCGTTGACAATGACTTTCTTTCAAATGCTTGTCCTAAGCTTTTGGGACAAAATAAGTGGAATAATGGTGTTAGCTACTCATTCATAAGATAGTGAAAATATGTTCACACACATAAGCTTTACATCAAATCAATGAATGCATATCGCTTGTCACTACGAACGAATCTTGGTTAATTTTTGTTAATTAGCTATTAAGATGGTTAAATTCGAAAAGTCTAAATAACGCATACTAGCTACTAAGCTTGAATACAGTTTTCCAATCAGACGGTATCTCTCCATGACCTTTCGTCTCTAAAAACATCCTTCCTTCTCAATGCTCGAGCTTTCATTCATTGCATTCTTTTCAATCTTGTATAACTTAGTTTATTTTTTTTATTTAAATTATAATTATTATCGTACGTGACAATATACTTTCTATATAGATCCTCTACGTGTCTGTTGTCGATTGGGAACAAATATTTGACTAATTCAGCATCAAGCTGTTTTAATACATAAGGAGTGTGAATTTAGATATGAAAGAATACAGTTGATAGTTGAGCTATGAAACACACGAAAAAAGTAACAACGTAGCTGTTTAAGTGTACATTTGAATTCTTTAAAAGGCTAATTTCAAATATTATATAATAAACTATCTGGTTTACAAAAAATATAGCCATGTTTTATTTATTATAAAAAAAAAGAGACAAAACCATAGAAAAATATACAACAAATATGCAATATAGCTTGCCAAATTCATAAAAAGTATACAATGATTATACAATATATATTGTTTATACATAAGTCATACATTGAATATACATTATGATATACTTAAAAGCTGAATCTAGCTTGACTATACATGAAATATACAACACAAGACTTTTTCTTTGGTAACTGAAATGATCGAATGATCATTTTATGTAATATCCCTGTTTTTTAAAACAATAATATAATACTCTTTTCATTCACCTTCACTTGTCAAATGTTTTAGAAATAGATTTTTACTTTCCTTATCACTTTTAACACATAAAAATAAATGAAAAAACTAAGTTTCTACCCCTTTAAATCAAACTATTTACATTCATATACCCTTTTACATTTTATACCCTTATACTATTAAAATTTTGCCTCCCTAATATTAAAATTTGCGCACTGACGTCATGCTGATGTCAACACCTGCTTGTATGATATACCAATAGGGTATAGATATACCAACAGGGTACACAGATCATTAAGCTCAATCCTATATGATACTGGTATGGTATAAATATACCGACAGAGTATATAACGGATATATTTTCTACTAATTTAGAATTTAATAATTTTATATTTATTTTTTAAAAATAATTCTATATACCAATTGGGTATCAATATACCACCAGAGTATCACAGAGGATTGAGCTCATTGTATATGATACCGCTATGGTGTATATATATATACCGGAAGAGTATATTTCATAATATTTATGCTAATGTCAGCACACGAATTAAAAAGGGTAAGTTGGTAGAAAGGTAAATAGTTTAGGTAATGGGTCCAGGAAGGGTAAATAATTTAGATTTGATCTATTATGGGTAAATGTTTTCAAATTAAGTCTATTTTGTACACTTTTTCCAAAATAATACTAATACTTTCTTATTTAGCCTTAACATTGATTACTTATAAAATAAAAAATATACGAAATAGACCTAATGTTGAAATTATTTACTCTTAATAGACCCAATATAAACTATTTACTCTTAATGGACCCATTACCCAAACTATTTACCTTTCTACCTGCTTATCCTTTTTTATTTTGTGTGTTGACGTTAGCACCTGCTTGTATGATATACCAACAGGCTATACATTTTTCAATAGGGTATCACAGATGATTAAACTCAATCCTGTATGATACCGAAACGTTATAAATATATTAACAGAGTATATAACGAATATATTTTATACTAATTTAGAGTTTAATAATTTTTTTATTTGTGTCTTATTTGTTTCTTTTTTTAAAAATCCTATATACCAATTGGGTATCAATATATCGCCAGAGTATTATAAATGACTTAGCTCATTCTACATGATAATGGACCCATTACCCAAACTATTTACTTTTCTACCCGCTTATCTTTTTTTATTTCGGGTGTTGACGTCATGCTGACGTCAACATAAATATTATGAAATATACTCTGGCGGTATATATATACCATAATGGTATCATATAGAATGAGCTTAGTCATTTATAATACTCTGGCGCTATATTGATACCCAATTGGTATATAGGATTTTTTTAAAAAGAAATAAATAAGAAACAAATAAAAAAATTATTAAACTCTAAATTAGTAGAAAATATAATTGTTATATACCCTGTCGGTATATTTATAATATTTCGGTATCATATAGGATTGAGCTTAATCATCTGTGATACCCTATTGGTATATCATACAAGCAGGTGCTGACGTCAATACGAATTTTAATATTGGGAGGCAAAATTTTAATAGTATGGGTACAAAATGTAAAGAGGTATATGAATGTGAATAGTTTGCTTTAAAGGGGTATAAACTTAGTTTTCCCAAATTTTTAAGACCTAACAATATAAATCAATTAATATGAATATTACATTGAGTCGTCTTCCTCACTCGCGGGATTGCATAGAATATATTATTGTCTTTGATTACGATAAATAGTCATAACTAAACATTATTTCTTAAAAACGTGCAAGGTTCAAACTAGACAAGTAAAAATAAAGAGAAAATATTAAAAACACCATTAAATTTGACACGAATTATTAGTTTCATCTCTGAACTATTGATAGTGTTAAAAACACCCCTCTACTTGATGAACTGAACTTAAATACAACCTTGATCTTGTAACAAGAGTGAAATATATGTCTAAATTCTTGCCAAATCAAGAGGTATTTTTAACATTTGTGATAGTTCAAGGGTGAAGTTTAGTTTAATTAGTTAAATAGATCAATATCTTAAAAGTGTAATATTTTATGGATGAAACTAATAACTTGTACAGAGCGAAAGTGTCGATCCAACAATCAAAGGGTGCACCGCCTCCATATATATAAATGTGTGTGAATGGAATATTTTCATAATTTGTTTCTCCATAATTTTTCGTCACTGTGAATTCGCCGTCTTCTTATTCTTAAAAGAACTCGAAACCCTAGCAATTCAACATCAGCGCTATACAGGAAGCTCATCATCTTCTATTCGATTTCACAAATCTAAGCAGGTATACTTTTGTTACTCACTTTTTTCTGCAATTTTTGAGGCAGGTTGTGTTTCTCGCGAGCTCTTTCTATCGTTTTTTAATGTTCATGTTGTTATGCGCAAATGTTTCGAATGAGTGAGAAATTGCTTTAATTATGTCAATTTCTATTGATTTTGTGGTTATCATAGACCTAATTTGTTTGGTGATTTCTTTTTACATGCTTTTGTTAAGTGGATTTGAGGATTTTTATGAAAATTACAGAAGTTACAGATGACGGTACAAAATAGTTGACAGTAAGGCTTAGTTGTTAATGTTGTATTAGTCACAATTATTAGATGAGAAGAACCTGTAGTGTTTTTGCAATTTTTGAGACATTTCTCCTTTTTAAAAACTTCTGTTTATGGGTGGGTCATGTTTATTTTTGGGCAGTCGCTATCGTCTATCTGAGCAGTTGCTTTGTCCCTTTGGTTAATATCTGAAGCTTCTCCGTTGTTTGGAGAATGTGCTTAAAGCATGGAGTGGTATAGCTTGTGCTAGTTAAGAGATTGTTCATCTGTTGATAAGAAAAAAGGTCTTAAAACATTAAATAATGTTACAAAAACAGTCTTTTGAGGTTTAGAGAAAAAATGAATGATATTGTTACCATTAACTCTAATAATACGTGATTGTAGTTTTTTGTTAATTTTGTAAAATAGTAGCAATTCTCCCAATAGGAGTCTTCTCATATAGACTGCATTCCTGCATGATTATTTGTCTGATTGTCAGATTAAACTGAAGCATTTTATTGCCTGCCTTAACCAGTTCACCTGCAACAGGAAAGTGGGAGAGAGGGGAGGGGCAACAGTTTTTGTTTAGTTGTTTGGTTTTATACTTTGTATTTTGTGACCTATCTTTTTCCTGAGCTGATGTTTGTTCTTCAAATATTCAGTGTTATCCATATCCTTTTCATTGGTCGATTCAATCTATCATATACTTGCATCTTCTTTTGGCTTCTTTGATTTTTCCTTCTGTGTCTGCACCTTCGGCTGCCCTTGAGGTTTAGTTGATGGAAATTTCCATGCTATATTCAGTTGACTGATTTTCCTCCCCTCTCAGATGGCCGCTAAAACACTAACTGAGACTATTGCACTTACAGAGAAGAAAATGGACATGACATTAGGTATGCATGGCAGCTATATATGTTTTATGCCTATCTTTTGGTTTACTTCCTCGTTTGCTGATAATCACACTTGGTGGTTGCAGATGATATCATCAAGATGTCCAAGACAAACACAACTAAGACTAAGCAGCAAAGAGTTTCAGTAAGTGAATTACTGTCTGACCATCTAGTGTTTATTTCACCTTTCGTCAACTTGATTTGGAACGTTTTAAAACATTCATCATCTGCTGTTCTGCAGAATAGAAGCCAAAAGTTCTCTAATAATATTGCTCAAGATAAATCTGCTAAGATACGAAGGTTTATGGACACAAGATCATCTATGAGACAGGTATTCTTCACAATTGGTGCAACCTATGATGAATTTTGATGGATTCTTTATTGTATTTGTGAGTGTTGAATACTTACGACATTTTTTTTGCTGGTTCTTCTTCTTAGGGGGCTCTTGCTCAAAGAAGATCAAATTTTCAGGGAGACCAGTTTCCTTTGGCAACTGAGGCTGCCAGAAGGGCGGCAGTTGCTCCTATTCGCAATAGGGCTCTCAATCGAGGCCGAGCAGTGAATGTAAATAAACAGAGGTGTGTTTTGAAGTATGAGATTATAATATGATTAGCTTGTTGTTTATTAATTCCCTGGACAAGTGCATGTCAAATCTGGAGTTACAATTGAACTCTCATTTGATGCAGGTAAATTGTGGTCCTATTTATTGTAGATGAATATGCCATTGTCTCTCCTTGCTTTTATATATACTTCAAAAGCATGCTGTTTCCTGTTAATCCGGTTGAGATGTTCAAGTTACAGTCTTTGGAATTTGTTCAAGTGTCAAAGGATGGTTACTTTCCGTCACACAAGTTGCATCCTTCTACAACATGTGGGTTGTCTTCAGTTTGTTGTGCATGTGTTGTATTTGAGTTCTACTCTTGTTAAGTTGGTATTGGGACACCCCAAGACGGGGAACTCTTTAGGTGGATTTGAAGTGCATTTGAAAGCTGGCATAAAGATTTGAGAATTTCCCTGTGTCGGGGCAGCTGCATAGTTTCTGAAGATTTGTCTGGTAGAGACAATATCATGGGCATATAACCTCGTGTTAGTTTGAGATGTTGGAATGATGGCTTCATATGAACTGATGCCCTTGGATAAACTTGTCCCATTGTGTAACTCAGTCCAATGGAAATTGATCATTAATGATCTTCTTTTGGGTTACAGAAAGGACATGAAAAAATGTCCTGATGAAAGACAGTTCTAAGTGACTACTATTTCACAATGAATCGTCTTTGAATTTTCCCCGAGATCTGGATTTTCAATTCTTTCTCATTTTCTTTCCTCTTCTAGCCGCCAAAGTTTTTGTTGATAAGAAGTTTGAGGTGGTATGGAGCATGACAAAAGTCTCTGAATTTCTTTTGGGACGTTAATAATCAGTTCTTCCTCATTTTTTTAACTCTGCCCAACCTTCGAAATTTATGTTGATAAGAAGTTTGGGAAGGCATGGAGCATGACACATGGCATTCATCAGATTTTTTTTCAGCAATGAGTTTGTGAGGCGGCTGTGCATTTAAGTTTTGCCTTCTACACCTTACATGACATTATTCTATTATTTTATGGGTGGCATGGTTCTCTTGATTTTTGAAATCTTGGTTGCGGGTCATGTAAATGTTCATACTTCTCTTTGTGTGGGCATGTATCCAACCCTTGTTTGTGCTGAAACCTTGTGGCGGTGTTTTGGAGGATAGAGATTGCATGTTTTACTTAAGCTCTTTAACTGAAACAGTTAGGTTTGTGGGACGTGCGAGGGGCTTTATATTTTGTGTTGAATTATGTGATTTTGGAAAGTTAGCTGCAGCTCTATTGAAGCAGTTCTAGCGTTGTGGTGAAAGCCGTTATGCTGAAGTTAAAAGCACTATTGGATATTTGACTGATGATTTGTCCACATTTCAAGGAGGATATTTTGTCC
>JAPFFP010000103.1:2883959-2900066 GCA_026153255.1 Solanum medicagineum
TAAAATCAAATACCTCAACATCAACTTCAAAAAAAAAAATTAATTTTCAAAACTTGACCAAACAAGGTATACTATTCATGTCCTCTGACATGCATCTAGAAGATCATATTTATTATATATTGGGTTGGAATAAATTTTTTAGGTTGGGATTTAATTAAAGGAAAAAAAATAGGTGAAGTAATTATTTATTTATTTATTGTATTACTTAGTTGCTAAGTCAAGCTTCAATTTGTGAGGTCTGTGCACTTAAGACTTGTCAATGCCACGTGGAAACAGCCAGCCCAAAGCTTACTTAGACGAAACATTTTTTTTTACTTAAATAAAAATAAATATTAGTAGAATTAAATTGAATTAAATAATAAATCATCATCTAATTAACTTATTTTATTCAAAATTTGATACTCTGATATGATATTATTTATTTTACATCAAACCCGTATAATTTTTCTCTAAAGAACTCACACCATATACCTTATATATAACATTTTTCGCTTATGGGCGACCATCCTCGGCCGCAAGTGTTTCTTTCTCCATTTACAACTTAAAATTAGAAGTAATTTAGCTCTTATGCAAATTCAGGAAACAGCCTTTCTATCTATGTAAGGTAATTGTAAGGTCTGTATGCATTCTACTCTTTCCAGACCCCACTTGTGCAATTCCACTAAGTATATTATTGTTATAGGTTTGCAATTCCACCAAGTATATTGTTGTTATAGGTTTCTACGACGATCTCAAGTTAATATATGAGAACAAAGATCAGAAGCTATGCATTCCGAACCCGTTGACTGTGAATCCTCCATCAACTGCTATAACTTGCCCTGTAATGTAAGATGCCCCAGGTAGACATAGATAAGCTACCAGGGATGAAACTTCATGAGGTTCTCCAGGACGTCTAAGAGGAGTTGTAGATATTACTCCATCCAAAAATGCTTTCAAAATTGCTTGGTTTTCGAGCAAACGTTCTGCCAAAGACGTCTTTATATACCATGGGGCAACACCATTAACCCGAATGTTATCTTTTGCCCATTCACAAGCCAAATCTCGCGTGAGCTGATTCATTGCACCCTTAGTTGCTGCATAGATAGAACCAGAGGAGATGTGCACCAGACCAGCAACGGAAGATATAAAGACAACCGAACCATTTCTAGACGCTTTCAAAAGCGGGTGAGCAAGTTGACACAGATGGTATGCAGATTCTAAGTTGGTAGCAAACAGACCAGCATATTCTTCAGCAGTATAATCAGTTGTGAGCTTCGTAATGTTAGTCCCCACATTGTTTATAAGAATGTTGAGCTTTCCGTCGAAAGCTGAGGAGACATTTTCCATGAGTTGAAGTCTCTGTTCCCTACAAGATGCATCACAAACACAACCCTTGACTTGGAGGCCTTTAACAGCCCACTCTTGCAAGCGTCTGTTGAGTTGAGCTTCATTCCGCGAGCAAGTGTACACAGTTGCACCCAGTTCCGCTAATTCCTCCACAACCGCATGCCCAATTCCACGTGTGCCGCCTGTAACCAGAGCAGTAAATCCTGAAAGAGACCATCTGGAACTGCCTGTAGCCTTCGCCATTGAAATACCACCTAAATCTCTTGAAGATTTTGGAGTATCTTAGATAAGCTAATCAGTGACATAAAAACACGATTTAGAGAAAAAGACATTAAAGTTGAAGGCCTTTCGAAAATAACCTCCCTATCTCCAAGATAATAGTAAGGTATTTTAGAAGATAGAAAAAGAGTTGGAAGGCCTCTTCAACGCGTAAACATATTTTTCAGATAATCATCTTATATTGCCCCCACAACACAAGAAAAACTACAACACCCCTTCAAAGAAAAACTCAAGATACATAACTTCAATCGATCGGAGAATTATGGGAAAAAGAAAAAGAAGGAAAACAGAAAGCAATAGACATCCATTTGAAGTTAAAAACAAACAAAAACAAAAAGAGGTTCTTGAACTGAAATTTGAAGAACCAAACTTAACAAAGAAACGATGCTCAAACTACCAGCTAGTATATCAAGAACGAAATTAACACAAAAACAGAACACACCCAAATGGGAAAATCAGTATGAAAAAAGCAGCAACTGCATTAAGGGAGACAAAAAACAATAAGGGGTTGTTTGGTGTAAGGTAGAAGTTATAATAATCTCGCTATAAAATGTAGGATTATTTTATCCCATGTTTGGTTGGAGGTATAAGGTAATCCTTAGACTATTTATCCCACCATTTTGCCTTAGTGATGGGATAACTTATCCCAAACTAACTTATTTCGGAATTAATTATCCTAGGATAACATGTTGCCAACCAAACGCCCCCCTAAAGGTTGGATCTTTACACTTATCAGAGTGAAATTAACAGAATAAGACATAAACTGTTTGAGGCCGTTCTTTAAAACTCTTACCACAGCTCTTTAAGGATAGTGTTATGACTGTATCGTCAAATAAGCAACCAAAGTATGCCCAGACGGCCAGACCACCACCTCAAAACTAAACGTAGTTGTCTGATAATCTCATCTAAAAGTTTAACCTATTAGAAAGAAATCACATATTTATTTATATAGAAAGGATGGAAGAGGGAAGTAGACATTAAGTTACTTAGTATCATTAGAGAAACTCCACTCCTACATTAAAGGATCACGAAAGGGGATATTTGTAGATGATCAATGACAGTTCTAGACCCCAAAGCTACTAAATAGTTTCACACGCATACAATGAACCTGTGCGCCTTCAAAACATCAAATCCATGCACTTAAACATATCCAAAGGGTAATATGAATAGCACCAAACATATGAACCAAGACATTTACCGGGCACGAGCAGGAAAGGCCTAACGATTGCAACTTTATGCTTAAGATAAGAGCGACAACAAATGCTAGTCAAAGCAGATGCATATAATTTCTAGAACAGATATAAGGTCTACACAAAAGCTATCGGGCTCGTCTCTTAAAATTTTTTAGAACTCCACATCTAATTCCGCAGAAGAGCCAAAATCAGCTTCAACAAGCAGAAAGCCATCAAAAGTACAACTCCAAATTAATCCCTTCGTCCATCTTTACTTGTCTATTGTACTATTTTGGATCTCCAATAATATTTGTTCATGAGAGAAAATTTTATAAAAGTTCCTAATTTACCCATTTCATTAATTATAATATTCTTTTATTATATTTTGCAGGACATTGTATTTATTATATTCAAAAGTTGACTGATAATTCTTAATCTTGTACCAAGTCAATTGGGAATAAGTAAAGATTGAGGGAGTACTTAAAAAAATTTCTTTTTACCCGGATTAGATCAACCCCAAATCAAGGCAAAAATACCATCTATATTAAAACCCATAACTTTACATTACAACAACATACCTCAAAAGCCTCCCACTCATCGCGGGGTGAGGGGGTCAGATGTACGCAGCCTAACCCCTATGTTTAAAAACATAAAGCGGCTATTTCCAGATGACCATGAGGACCGTCGAAAGTTGCATTGACTAACTGCTACTTCACAAAATGAAAAAAATGCAAATAGTTTAAAGAGCCATTTTGCTTTATTCCATCATACTCCAAGGCCAAAAAATAGTCAATCTTTGGCTCCATCCGAGATTGATGAAAATAAAACCCATAACTTTACATTACAATCACAAAACAGAGGAGTATCTGAAACATAAAAAACAAAATACCCACATGCTGTACCTCAAGAAAATTTACTGATCAAAGGGTAATTTGATAAATTATACTATTATTTGCTACTTACTTGCGTCAAGTCAACAAAGAGACAAATAAAGATGGACGGAGGGAGTAATTAAAGACAGAATAAGCAATTTTCAGAGAGGGAAGAAGACGCACCTTGATTTCAAACAGTAGAAGCTAGAAAAAATTCAATCCACACGATTTTTTTCTTGTAAATTCTCTTATCTTGCACATGAAAAGGTCAACACTTCAATTTGCAACAAAAAATAATGGAAATATGGGCTGAAGCAAAAGTGGGCCATGGGAAGCCCAACTTTCAAGCCCATATGATAATTCAAACATTACAACATTAATTAGATGTGATCTACAAATATAAAGTCCAACTAGGCAAAAGCCATACCTCCATTTTGTTAAGAGTAAGCCATAGCTCCATTTTGTTAAAAATCGTACAATTAGACAAACATATGATATGTAGTTACATTATAAACACGAGGAAAGGATCAAAATAGTCTATTATCTTTGGATTTGGACTCAAAATCATCCATATTCTTTTGTTTGGAGTACTAATAGTACACAATGTTTACTACAGTAATGCAATTTTGATCATCTTCTAATTTTTTTGTTAAATTTTAATAGAATGTTTTTTTACTTTAAATGCAAATACCATTTTTCAATAACCTAAAAAATATGATAAAGTTATTAATAACCAATAAATTTTATAAATCTTTTCACACCAAGATATAAATTTTTTACCATTTATTAAATTTGATCTTGTATTTGATTTGAAAATATAAATTTCACCATTTATTGAAATTAAATAAGTTCAATATATAAAAATTAAAAAATTAAAAATTTCACCATTTCACCATAATCAAATTCAATAAATGGTGAAATTTTTAATTTTTATATCTTCAAATGAAATACAAGATCAAATTTAATAAATGGTAAAAAAATTTATATCTTCAAAATATAGATATATTGGTGTGAAAAATCTGTAAACTTTATTGGTTATTAATAACTTTATTATGTTTTTTAGGTTATTGAAAAATGATATTTTGCGTTTAAAGTAAAAAACATTCTATTAAAATTTAACAAAAAAATTAGAGGATGACCAAAATTGCACCACTCTAATAAACATTGTGTACTATTATTGCTCTAAGCAAAAGAATATGAATGATTTTGAGTACAAGTCCAAGTCCAAAGATAATGGACTATTTTAGTTTTTCTCATAAACACTGTGTACTATTAGTGCTGTAAGTAAAAGAATATGGATAATTTTGAGTCCAAGTCCAAAGATAATGGACTATTTCGCTCTCTCCTCTCTCCCTCTCTCTCGCCTCTCTCCCCCCCCCCCCCCCCTCTCTCTCTCTCTCTCTCTCTCTCTGCAATTTCTTGTCAGATATACAATTACATATGTATACCAGTTGCATATATATAATTGTTTTGGCATATATACATAATCAATTCGACAGACATACATATACAATTCATCTCTCATTACTCTCTAACCTCTCTCTCTAGACTCACTCCTTCCTCTCCAATATCACTTACCAGATATACAAATATATATGTATATTAAATATGCACATACAATTATTTGACATATATAAACATGCAATTTGATAAATATATATATACAACTCGCTTCTCTCCCGCCCTCCCTCTCTTGATCTCGCTCGCTTCTCTCCTCCCCTTTAGCTCACCAACCAAAATTATGCCATGTAATCATATAATTATATAAAATATAGTTATTTGATCATATTAAATTTCAAACCTAGGCTATTTATGAAAATCCTCCTTTATTTTTCTTACTAATTTTATTCATCTATTTCTGATTATGTTATAATTTTATGCTTATTCGGAATACTCTAGTGTGAAAGAGTGAGTACTTTTTTTTTTCCAGTCAAGGCCTGATGTAACCATTAATTAATTAAATTTTAAAAATCAAGGTTTATATTGATTACATTTATAAGGCAAGGTATGACATATATATTTAAGAAAAAATTTTAAGAACGTAATTTGAATCATCATTTTTGTCGTTGTTTTTTTAGGAAATTATAAATATTTAGAAAATATAAAACTTCAATAAATGAAAGTGTATGTATGAAAAATAAATAAGTGTATAACTTTATAAGTAGTATAATTTACCTCCCGAAAGTGCATAACTTTATGCTTTATTGTCATTTTGAGATAATATTTTATTTATTTATTGAACAATAAAAAATAATAATTCTTGGCAAGAATTGAAAACACTTTTTAACTTGGCAAGAATTATTAGTTTTGTCCCCGAACTATTGACAGTGTTAATAACATACCTTTACTTGACTAACTCAACTTAAATACACCCCTAAATTCTTACAAAATTAAGAGGTATTTTGAATACTTATAGTAGATCGAGGGTGTATTTTAATTTATTTAGTCAAATAAAGGAATGTTTTAAAGACGATCAATAATTCAGAGATAAAACTAATACCTTGCGTCATGGTGCTTTCACTACTCCTCTCATTAAAATATCAATCATTTTTGCTTCTTGCTCCCACTCTAGATCCCCATCTAACCTCTAAAACAAATTTAATAAAGAAAAAGATACTCCAACTATTAAAACAAGTCGAGAGAAAGATGCACATTGCATAGTACTAAAGTAAAGCATGAAACTATCTTATTATTTGTTAACATGATATTATTTACTACTTTTTTTGTACTGAAAAGTTTATTTTTGCAACAAAGAAACACCATAAATAAATATTATTATAATAAACATTGAAGCAATGGTTTATACGTCATGCCTTGTGTCATCATGTCGTATTTAAAAATCTAAAAGTCATTATTAGTAGTATCGAAGTCAAAATTTCAATTGAAAAAATTTAAAATTTGAAAGAAAACAAATATATAAATTAATCAAAAAGGTGTTTGACATCTAATACATACATATATATATATATAGAAAAAATTAACTATGTATAAATAGTATAATTTTTGCCGTACGAAAACCCCCAGGTCCCGTATTGCTAGTGAACAAGTGGCAAGCTAGCTAGCTAATGAGGATTTAGGCCGAATTTTGCAGTTTTAACAAAATTTATTATTTTCGATTTAAATTAGTGCGTTAAATAAAAAAAATAATAACATATTTATTATAATTTTATTAGAAAAAATGGAATTAATAAATTTATGATAGAAATATTATTTTCGATGACCTCCCTTTGATTCATGATATAGGGATATATAATTATGCCACTCAATTATTATTTTTTCCTTAAAGATTCCAATAATCATCATTTGCTTATGTGGAAGCAAATTTAAGAGGGTTAAAAAATATCCACTTGACTGGTAAATATTCCTATTTGCCCATGATTCTTTTTACATTAATATAATACTTCATTTATCTTTATTTACATGTAGCACACCTTTAGTATTTTTTTTATAATTAATTGTAACCATTTTAATTTTAATAAAATAATTTATAATCACATGTTCTAACTTAAATAGTAAGTATCAAATTTTTCTTTATTTATTAAAATTTTAATGCTCATTCAAATACGATTTATTATCAGTTCTATTTTTTTTAATCTTAATACTTAATTACTACTTATTTGTACCTCTAAATCCTACGTTAAAATAGTTTAGCTATAAATCATAACACAAAAATATAATTGTGCAGGCCGTTTTGTTTTAATTAAATAGATGTGTTAATCTGCAGGCATAATAATACAAACTACTACTCTCTCCGTTCTTTTTTAATTATCATACTGCTTTGCTCTAGAGTCATTTTTAACTAACTTTTAAAATAATTAAATTAAATTATATAGATTTAATATTTTTAAAATAAATACATGGTATTATAAATTGTAATTTTTTAGACCAATACAAGTAAAAAAAATTAATATTTTAAAATATTGATCACTAAAGAAGAAGAACACAGAGTACATATGAATGCATATAAACGTAATTCTATTGGTTTGTCTTTATTCTTTGCCCTTTTTTTAAATGAAAATAAATTCCAATAACAAAAGTTAAAAATGTTTGGTCAAACTTTTTAATGTTTTTAATCGAATACTTGATGAATATTGAATACATAGTAAAGTATTTTAATTAGATATTTTTAATTTAATTTTTTTTGAATTTTTTTACGCTTGCTTTTAATTAATTATCACATACATAAGTTAATTAATGAAAATATAATACTTTATTTTGTTATAAATATTAATTTCAATAATTTATAAAAATCTTAAATATATTTCAATTGATGTTAATGCATATAATTAAAATAGGCATCATATTTTATACGATTAATTTATTTATGAGAGGGCATTTAAGAACACATATACAACTTTTCTAAAATATAAGTAGAAAGTTTCTAATATGAAAAATATTTTATCATATGTTCAAGTGCTTAATTAGAATAGGCAATATCTTAATATCTAAATAATTTTTTTGGCAATTTTAAGTGGATGTGGATGTAATTACATATTTTATACCAATCCTAATAAATATAATACATAAATGTGTTGTTTTAATTTTATCTCGACTAAATCTATGTCCTCCAATTTTATATGTGCTCAAATAAATATTTAAGCTTGCATCTATTTAAAAAAGTAGACACACACGTTCCATGTGAGCTTCACACGTATTATATGACAACTGATTTATATTATGTCACGAATGATCTGCATGTTTACTTGTTTGACTTTATATAAATTTATATATCTACAAAGTTAGAGCGCATAAATATCTAATTGAGACAAAGTTAACATGCATATTTATATATTTTGCCAAAATGATACAAGCACTTACCATAACTAACTGAAAGAACATCATAAATTGAAATCATTAGGCAAAGTATTTATCTAAATTAAATCCAACTCAATATATTTATGCTGACTGGACTCACGGTCCAAATTATTTACTCAATTGCTCTTACTGCTTCTTTATCTTTGCTATCATTGATACGTGTATATATATAGTTTGATGATATAAATAACAATAACATATATATTGAAATCCTATAAATAGGGTCTGAAGAGAGTAAAATGTAAGCAGACCTTATCACCATCTCATATAGATAAAGAGGTGGTCTTCGAAAGACCCTCGTCTTTATTCTCTGATGGTATCTATATAAATATTTCAATTGTATCAAATAATAATTTTAGATGCTACAATATGAATAAGAAAAATTCAAATTGACAAAACTACCCTCACACCATTTTTCAAGCACTTATATATAATTTTATTTAAACCAAACTCATGTTTAATTTACACACTGCATATCTACTCTGAAGCAGCTCTGTTTTGAACGGCCGGTTGCTATCACCGATCACCGGCAGCTTCCATTACCGGCGGCAGAATTCGAAAGTTTTTCAGCTTTAACTAGTCCATTTCAAAGGGTGTCTAAATACGCAATTATTTTTTTTTTTTAAGAAAAAACTTTATTTATTCTTACTGAGAAACTTATTCTTGTGTAAATGAAAGATTTGGAGTTCCTAATTCTGAAATTGTATCTAATTTTCATTTGTGACAAAGATACAAATTTTTAGCCAAAAATATATGTTTTTATAGTTTTTTTTTCCATAAAAAATTGCTAGCAATGAACAGAAATGAAGTTAATTTAGCCTACAAAAAGTACAGGAATTTTTGATTCAGAATTCCATTTTAATGGAGAATAAAGGGTATTTTATGTCAAACCAGCTGCATCAGCAACACACTGAAGGTCTGTTTTTTTTTTTTCTGAATTTTGGGTATTATTAAAGAATTTAGCTTTTTTTGTGTAAATGTTTAGTTTTTTAAATTTTTTGTGGAAAAAGTTTCAGGTGAAGATGAATTGTATCAAGAGTTATGGAGATTGTGTGCAGGTCCATCAGTGGATATTCCAAAAAAAGGAGAAAGGGTTTATTATTTCCCACAAGGTCACATGGAACAAGTATGTTTTTTTTTCTTCTTTTTGTTTGTAGGTGTTAATTTGTTTCAAGTTTGGTTTTGAATCAGTGGCGTAATTAACGAGAGTTGTAGTGGAGTGGTAAATACACTTTCGTACTTAACTAGAGGTCTTGTGGTAGTAGCTTTTGTTGGGAGCACTTTACCGGACTTTTTGGCTTGAATCCGGATTTATTGGTCCCAATGCGGGTAGTATTGGTTTTCTGCTCATGGAGCTTGATTCTTGAGACGAGGATTTTCGAAAACAGCCTCTCTATGTCTATGAGGTAGTGGTAACGTCTGCGTACATTTTATCCTCCCAAAACCCACTTGTGGGATTCCACTGGCTATATTATTGTTGTTTAATGCGGGTAGTATTGGTATTAATTTGTTTTAAGTTGGTTTTGAATTCCACTAGGTATGTTATTGTTGTATTGATTTTGAATCAGTAGCGAAACTAAGGAATGGTATATACTCCTATCATACTTAACTAGAGGTCTCATATTCAAGTTGTGCTGGGTATGGAGCCGCCTTTATTAGAGAACACTTTACTAGACTTTCTGGTGTGAATCCAAATATAGTAGTCCCAATGGGGGTAGTATGCATATTAATTTGATTCAAGTTTGGTTTTGAATCAGTAGAAGAATTAAACAGTGTTGTGGTGGAATGGTATGTATTTGTTTCATACTTAGGTATAGGTCTCGTGTTCGAGCTTTGTTGGGTACAGAGTTGTCTTTGTTAGGAAGTGCTTTACCAGAATTTTCGGCTTATATCCGGATTTAGTGGTTTTGAATCCACTAGGTATATTGTTGTTTGTATTGATTTTAAATCAGTAGCGCAACTAACAAGTATTGCTGTGGAATGATATGTACTCCTATCATACTTAACTAGAGGTCTCATATTCAAGTTGGGTATGGAGCCTCTTTAGTAGAGAGCGATTTACTGGACTTTCTGGTATGAATCCAAATATAGTAGTTCCAATGAGGGTAGTATACATATTAATTTGTTTCAAGTTTGTTTTGAATCAGTAGAAGAATTAACAAGGGTTGTGGTGGAGTGGTATGTACTTGTTTTAAACTTAGTTATTGGTCTCAAGTTCGAGCTTTGTTGGGTACGAAGTTGCCTTTGTTAGGAAGCGCTTTACCAGACTTTCCGGTGTGAATCCGGATTTTGTGGTCCCAATGTGGGTAGTGTAGGTATTAATTTGTTTCACAGTTGGTTTTGAATGCGAGGTGGAACTAACAATAGTGTTGCAATTTTATCCTCAACAAAAGGTTTCGTATTCGAGCTACTTTGGGCATGGTGCTCCTTTGTTGTGATCACTTCACCAGACTTTCCAGCATGAATCTGAATTTAGTGGTCCAAATGCAGGTCCTATAGGTATTAATTTGGTTTTGAGTCTAGGCGGAACTAACAAGTAGAGTGATATATACTCTTTTTGTACTTAACCAAAGTCTCGTGTTCGAGTTATACTGATTACGGAGTCGTCTTTGTTATTGAGTACTTATTGGACTTTCCGTTGTGAATCCAGATTTAGTGGGGCCCAATTCGGGTACAGGACACCGGATGGGAAACCAAAATAAAAAACACATTTTTGCTCAAACCCTGTATATGTGTTAAAAGATTCACCAAATAAGTGCAAATAAAGCTTTCTAGCTCAATGAACTGCACGGGCTATGGCAGATTTCAGTTTGTCTTGAGCAATTTTAATTATTAATAGGTGGCATTTTTTTGGTTTTGAAATTTTTAATAGGGAAAACGATTTCCATTAGCTAACAATGGCAACTTTGGGCCATTTGGCTACCAGCATACGAACGAGACACTTTTGAAACGGAGGATAAAGATGCTCTATATCAAATACATTATGAGTATTTTTGGCCCTTCGCCATATTTGTTATTGTTGTTTGTTTTCTGAGTTTGATTTTTTTGTGTGGATAGTTGGAGGCATCAACAAATCCGGAGCTGAATCAGATAATACCATTGTTCAATCTGCAACCGAAGATCCTTTGTCGCGTACTTCACATTCAACTTCTGGTAATTAGCTGTACTTTCACCGTTTTCTTGGTTAGTTTAGTTAAACAGTAATGTTTCTATGTACTGGGTTCACTCGTATAAACTACAAAAAGATGAGAATTATTGACAAACAGATTATACCCTCCCCAGACCCCACTTGTGAAATTTTACTGGGTATGATGATGATGATAGATTTGTAGTTTAATTACAGTCAAATAATTCTGTTAGCTACAAGCTATTTAGACGAAGATAACGATGAAGTTTGTAGCTAATTCCAGGACCTTTGTATAGAAAAAAGAAGTTTTGATAAGGACTTTTCCCATGGAAAATTTGTTGTAGGCTGAGCAAGATACTGACGAGGTTTATGCGCGGATTACTTTGTTGCCAGAAGCAGATGTAAGAACTTATAATGTTATGTTCACTTGCTCTTTATGTTCTGATGATCAATTGACCTATAATTGCTATCATCCGATTTAGCAAGTTGAGCCGACTAGCCCAGATCCGTCCGTGCCCGAGCCTCCAAGGCCAAAAGTTCATACCTTCTACAAGGTTCTAACTGCATCTGATACGAGCACTCACGGTGGATTTTCCATTCTCAGGAAACATGCTAAGGAATGCCTGCCTCCCCTGGTAATACATTTGATCCTTTCTTGTTACATTCTATAGTCTGTCCATTTTGAGAAAATTATGTATTACCTGTCGATCTTGTTATGCTATATTTTTTTATGCAGGACATGACCCAACCGACTCCAACACAGGTATTGGTCGCCAAGGACATTCATGGCTTCGAGTGGTACTTTAAACATATATTTAGAGGTAGTTATTTGACACCTTGTCGTGTCCAATTTGGTTTGCCTACGACATACAAAAGGATAATCTCGATGAAACTTTATCTATTAGTTATATGAAGAAAGTATTCAATCTTGATTCTTGATTAACAGGCCAACCGCGGAGGCATTTGCTTACCACAGGGTGGAGTACCTTTGTTTCCTCGAAGAGATTAGTTGCGGGGGATTCTTTTGTATTCTTGAGGTTTATCTCTGGTGCTTGTTTGTCTATTGCACGTTTTAAATCTTATCATAAACATCATGATTGTCACCATTTATTCATTATGTTGTGTTTAGGAGTGAAGAAGGTGAAGTTCGAATTGGGATTAGACGACTTGCTTGCCAACCAAGCTCAATGCCACAATCTGTGATTTCGAGTCAGAGCATGCACCTAGGAGTGTTAGCTACTGCATCTCATGCTGTTGCGACCCAGACCATGTTCGTTGTTTATTACAAACCGAGGTTTCTCTTATGCATCTCTATTCTTATTTGAACTTTTAGATGTAATGATTGGGAGCCTTGGTTGCATACAAAATATCCTTGTGGTCTGGACCTCGTGCATAGCGAGAGCTTAAGTGCACCAGGCTGCCCTTTTATGTTCTTCCCGCAATGTTGAAATTAGTTTTTTTTTCCTGGGAGAACATTCTAAATGTTGCCTATGTTCTCAATATTTTGTGTGGAAAATCTTCAGAACAAGTCAGTTTATCGTAGGCCTAAACAAATATCTTGAGGCTGTTAATCATCGGTATTCAGTTGGCATGAGATTCAAGATGCATTTTGAAGGGGAAGAGATTCCGGAAAGAAGGTGGTAAAATATCAACTTAATTGAAGCTCAAACAAGTTGTTTCTCTGCTATATTTTTTATTCGGCTGTTCCTTCATAATTTCGCAGATTTACAGGTACCATAGTAGGAGTTGAAGATAGTTCTTCGCAGTGGAAAGATTCTAAATGGCGATCATTGAAGGTTGATATAGTTGGCTGTTGTCGACATTGAATGGATCGATACATTTAGATTGATTTAAAATTTCATCATTTTTCTTCCATCTTTCCAGGTTCAGTGGGATGAACCTTCATCTTTTTCAAGACCTGACAGAGTTTCTCCGTGGGACATCGAACCAGTTGTTCAGCCAATAGGAGTGAAGAATAAAAGGCATCGAGCACACAACGAACCCAAAGCTTCAGGTGGAAATTAAACAAGCATACGCATAATCCTTGGCATGGTTTTATACATTTTTTAGTCATGGTTCTCTATCTTCATTTTCTTGATTATTATTCTGTTATTTTCCTGCTAGAACCTGTTCCCTCAGCTGGTTTAGCCGTTTGGATTCCTTCATCGCAATTTAACCTTGATATTGAAGGACAAAGTAGTGATAATCCATTTTCCTTGCATACTTCACAATCGAATACAATTACCACGAACAGTACTTTTAAGGCTCGGGTAGATGGAATTCAGTCAGCTTCTAAAGCAAATGCTTCTCTGAATATGCTTTTGGATGAGACAGAAGCCAGTAAAAGTGCTTCACCTCGACCTGCTTTTCCAAGCTTTGCATCCTCACAATTCGGAAAGCAGAACGATCTCCTGCTTCCTCGCCTAGACGATGAGAGAAAATGTGATACAATTACATCCTGTAGATTGTTTGGTATTGACTTGAACTGTCCCTCATTCAGTTCTGCTAATGAGAAACTGCCTGATGGCTCTGCTGAAGGGTGCTCTGGAAACACGACTTCTGGACTTTCAAAAGATTCCGAAGATCAGAAGCAAGAGCAGTTGAATCCGCCACCAAAGGAGGTTCACAACAAGCAGATTTCTTCCACCAGAAGTTGCACCAAGGTACGAAAACCAAAATGAAAACAGTAAATTGCATTTTTTACATTTTCGCTACTACTCCAAAGACATCAATAGAAATAAAAATATCTTTCACCTTATATGAATCCCTTGAGAAGGTTCAAATGCAAGGTGTAGCTGTGGGTCGTGCGGTGGATTTAACCATATTCAGTGGATATGATGAGCTCATAAAGGAACTCGAAGAGATGTTCGAGATCCAGGAAGAGCTCCACACGCGAAATAAATGGGAGATCGTTTTTACAGATGATGAAGGTGACGTGATGCTTATGGGCGACCATCCTTGGCCGTAAGTTTCTTTATCCATTAACAACTTAAAATTAGAAGTAAATAGCTGATATGCAAATCCAGTGTTTGAAGTTTATAGGCTTCTACGACGATCTCAAGTTAATATATAATAAATATATTATAGCTACATGTAAGATCTCTAATACTTTGCATATCATAATATGTTGCTTAATTATTTTATCACAGAGAGTTCTGCAACGTCGCGAAGAGGATCTTCATTTGTTCTAGTCAAGATATGAAAAGTTTCAGTGCAGGAACCAAATCGCCGTCTTGTTTAGAAAGTGAAACAACTGCTTCAACATGAAAACTTGGAAGGCAATAAAGGTTGCAACTTGCCTTTCTAAATTGAATCTCTCTTACTCGATTTCATCCTTGATCGCGTTTTCCTAAAAAGAATATCCACTTGTTTGCTTCTCTTCGAATGTGGATAACATTCGCCTTGTTGACTTCCAACAGGTATCTGCAATCTTCAATAATAACGCGTAGAGGATGAGACTCTGTCGTCTTGTTGATATATGCAATCTTCAGGAGTAGTTAGTATTAGAAGCTTGTGTATGTGTAATTTATGATTCTGGTGAAAGTTTGTTTGTTGCATCTCTGTAGTTGTAATTACTCAAGTGGGGTTGTTGCAATAAGTTTTATGGAGTGTTTATGTAAAATCAATAAGTATCATGAGATATTTATTATTCTATATATATGTGTTTATCGCTTAAATTTGGTTGATTTAAATGCATTCTAACCTCATTTCGTTACTTAATCATGACAAATACATATGGTTTGATGAGTTGGATCAACCCGTATTGAAAGTTCTAACTCTGATGTTTCATCTAGATTTAATAATTTATTTTTTTTATAGTGTTCTACTGATGTGATATTCCACTAATTAACCCCCTTAAATTATTCATAATCAACCATCTAATGGATTACATTTTTACATGTATTTTGTCATACAATGATCTCATTAATAGCTTAAGTAGCCAAAAGAAAATAACACACTTCCTCTATTCGAATTCGAATTTATTTATCAATTTTTGACTTGATACATTATTAAAAATGATTATTGGTGTAGTGAGTTTTGCTAGTCCTGTAATTTAATAGCAATGTCAAAACAGAATCTAAAACTAAAATATGTTCAACAATCTGAGTTCACAGAATTCACTGTGTGTCGTTAAGGAATGTAATCTCCTCACTGTACCCGAAGTTTGTGAATTATTTCCTCTCAAGATAAAATAAATTAACTATTACAAAAGTAGTGGTAACTCAAACTTTCCTAATTTCAACGAACTCAACGATCTAGCAATGGATTTACACGCACACTCAAATTATATTTATAAAAAAAATGTATGCAGAAGAAGAAAAATTTCAATGTTTGAAAAATACAGAAAAAGTTTGTATTTATAGCCAACATTGGGTGCGAATTAGGAACATTGTATGCGCAAAGCTGAAGCTGTAGCCGAGCGAGCAACGACGGCACGAGGGGTCACCTCTACTTGACTCTTTAAGAGTTAGACGAAGTGTTTCCTAATATATGAACAAAACTTTTCCTCCATTTT
>JAPFFP010000103.1:2921530-2946352 GCA_026153255.1 Solanum medicagineum
TATATGCGGACCTTACCTCATAGAGATAGAAAAACTATTTCTAGAAGACTCTTATCTCAAAAATATCAAGCTCCAAAAGCAAAAAATACTAGATATGAAAAAAAAAATTGACTAAAATAAAAAGTCAATGATAATATATAAATACAGACAATACTATTATTATAAATAGAAAATATGAACATGTTAGATACTTCATTAAAAATTTACTAAACCAAATTTTTAGGTACAAATTTAATTAATCAAACTTCAAATGAGTACAAATACTAAAGTGCAGAAAACAAAGAAAAAATCCATGTAATAGAAATAACTCTTTGTATTACCATATTTGCTAGTCAACTTGTTAAAATATTTCATTAAACATAATTTTGTTAATTATATAGATGTATTTTGGTAAGTAATCACAGAGCAAGCAATATTATAATCATAAATACATCACTATAAAAAAAGTGACCATGTTAGATGTTAACATTCTAATAAACATCTTACATCAGTTTTGCATTAATATAATTTAATATATATATTTTTATTAATAATAATATAATAGAAACATCAATTTCATACGTGTTGGTAGAAAATACTTTTTGCGTCTCATTTTACTTGTCAAATTTTGACTTAGCACATCTATTAAAAAAATAATACTTCATCCGTCTCAAATTAATTGATTTTTTGAAGCTTTTTTTATGGTTCAAAATAGTTGAATTTTTCAAAGTTCAAGATGAATATTTGAAACTTTTTTCATATTTGCCCTTTCATTTATTGAATTTTTACATTTTCTAGGAAATAAATTACACTATAAATTTATGATTTTACAAAGGATAATAGTAAAAAGTACAGTGTAAAGTTTGTTTTTAATGTTTTTTCTTAATATGTGTGCATTAGCTCATCAATTCAGTTAATATGGCACAGAGGAAATAATTAATATAGTAAGTACTTATTAAAAATAATGGTTAATATAGTAAGTTTATTAATAGAGTTCCAAACGTACTTACTCACTATCTTAACATAATATTAATAAATTGAGGGGCCCTTTGGGATGACCTAGTGGTTTGGGCTTGATAATTCGATGTTGGAGGTAATCACTTGTTAGCGAAAGCAAAAGATTTATCTTTTGGGTCAAGCTCGTTGTATCGACCTTGCCTAGTGCGGTTATTCTCCTATGCGATTTATGAGCTATTGCATAGACGTGAGGATTTAACATGTGCACGTCGAGCTCGTCGCATCGGACTTGCCTAGTGCAAGTTATCAATTTACTTAAATTCTCATTATATGCTCAGTCCCGAGGAAAATCGAACCATAAGAATCTATTATTTCACTAATTAACCACGATCTTCACATATAGAGCGGGGTTACCCTGTGCTTACCCAAAGAGTAGCGATAAATTAATTCAAATATTGATTTACGAGCTATTGCATACATAAACATTTACAAAAAAAAGTTAATAATAAAAAATATGGTGAATTATCAATTTATTAAAATTTTCATTATATGCGCAGTTTCAAAGAAAATCAAACTATATGAATCTATTATAGATCTTCACTAATTAACCACCATCTTCACATATAGAGCGGAGTTTACCCTGTGCTTACCCAAAAAGTAGCGATAAATTAATTCAAATATTGATTTACGAGCTATTGCATACATGAACATTTTAAAAAAAAGTTAATCATAATAAAAAAATATAATGAATTATCAATTTATTAAAATTTTCATTATATGTGCAGTTTCAAAGAAAATCAAACTATATGAATCTATTATAGATCTTCACTAATTAACCACGATCTTCACATATAGAGCGGGGTTTACTCTGTGCTTACCCAAAGAGTAGCGATAAATTAATTCAAATATTGATTTACGAGCTATTGCATACATAAACATTTAAAAAAAAAAGTTAATAATAAAAAATATAATGAATTATCAATTTATTAAAAAAAAAAACAATTGACCTTTGGCTACTATTAACTACTTACTAAAAAGGGAGCATATCTCTATATACAGAGGTAATTTTGATAATCGGAGCCATTTTTTCGGAGCAACTCTACGTTTCAGATCTCTGATTAAGGTACGTTTTGATGAATTTATTTAGATTTAGATGCAAAGCAAGTTATTGATTTGAGGTTTTGGAATTTGTACGGTTTTTGTTAAAATTGATGTTTGTTGAGCTCATTTATTGTCGATTTTATGGCCGTAATGTGTTTATGAACTCGTTTATTATCGATTTTATGGCCGGAATGTGTTTGATGAACGCATTTATTATCGATTTTATGGCTGGAATGCTTATGTGTTTTTATTTCTGATGAATGGATCATGAAGAAGTGGAACTTCTGATAAGCAAGAGCATTTTTCTTTTCCTATTTTTTCATATATGGATTTTGACTTGTTTTTAAAATATATGGAACCTTTGTAAAGCAATAAGTTGGATTGTCAAAATTGCCACTGCAATCAGTTGTTTTTTGCCATTTGTTCTTTTGTGAGTCTACTTATATTGTTGGTCTCATGCTTGGATAAATGAGGAGGGTTGTAGTAGGCCGTAACATATCGAGTGAAATCCACTAAGTAGGGTCTCGGGAAGATAGATTATACACAAACTTTACCACTATCGGAGAGGTTGTTTGATTATTTCTGGGAGACCTTTGGCTCAAGTGCTTCAAAATCCAAATAGAAGAACACAATGAATAAAAGATAACAACTAATAAGGAAAGCCTTATAAGGTCTATAAGAAATAAATAATAATAATAACAGAATATTGTGATAATCAAAATACAATAAATAACTTATGGCAAGAAGTATAAGAGCACGTCCCGTACTATGACAGGCACTAACATGCCTAAGTCTTCTTCGCCAGGGAAACACAACACTTTACCCCTACTAACTTTCTATGTCCTGTCATTAGTTTAAAACTGTTAATATTAGAGAACCATAAGTATTGATTAGTGGAATGAAACAGGTTTAGATGAAACACTATAGATAGTGAAGATCCATATAGTCAGCCATAATTAGCTTGTGATTGAGACATATTTGATGCTGTTGTTTAAGGAGAATCAGAAGGTTTAATTCTGTTTGATTTTGATTATTGCATATAAGAAACTGGTTATTTTAAATGCTTCTATCCACATTTTTGCAACCTCGTTTTTGGTCAACAAATTTTCTTGTCAATGTTGGTTTGATGCACTTCTCGTGTTGATTCTGGCGGTATATTAAAGTTATTTTAGTTTACGTTGATTCTGATTCCTTAAATGCTTACTCTTCTCGCTCAAATGATATCTGTTCTGTTTTTGCTGCCTCTGCCGGCTGCTATTATAGCATAGTCAGATTTCTGTAACAGGATATCTTGTGTTTGCCTTCGAATACTGAATAATGTGCTATATTGCAGGAAATTCCAGAGTGTGTCGCATATGGCTACCTTCAAAGCATTTTTGAACAGTCCAGTTGGCCCCAAAACAACACATTTTTGGGGTCCCGTAGCCAACTGGGGATTTGTCATTGCTGTATGCTTTTCTAGAATATAATATTATAACATGAAAGTCGGTTTTTTCTTTTAGTTGACATTGTACATGAGTTACATTTATGTACCTTGCAGGGACTTGTAGACACACAGAAACCGCCAGAAATGATATCAGGCAACATGACTTCAGGTAGGTATTTTCTATTTAAACATATGCAGGCTTCAACAGCATATAACCTCATCTTCTTTTCTTTCTGATAATGCAGCAATGTGTGTGTATTCTGCACTGTTCATGAGATTCGCATGGATGGTAAAGCCTCGCAATTATCTACTTTTGGCATGCCATGCCTCGAATGAGACAGTGCAGCTTTATCAACTATCACGTTGGGCTAAAGGTCAAGGGTAAGACAACTTCGTTGGTATTTCCAGTGTACCATTTAATCTTGTTCTGCATCTCCTAGCCGCTCATTGACACTTATACCTCTTTCAAGAGGATTTTAAGATAAAATTAAGAAAGGTGAGAAATAAACAGCTATTAGAGAATGGATAAAGAACTTCAATGGATAAGAATGATTAGGAAACAATTTACTTTTCTCTTGTTTATTCCTCGTCCTTATAGGACTTCGGGAAATATGTTTGGGAGCCAATATTGCTTACGATTTGTGTTTTTACCCTTGAAGCTTGTTGCTTTGTTTTGTGCGTACATTTGCAATTTTACGAGTATATGTTTGCCATATATGCTACCAATTGTTTGTTTTTATGTTGGTTCCCCATTGTACCTGCAGATATTTGCAGAAGAATGCAGACAAAGCTGTGTGATCCAGCCTTATTTCACGTTGGACCTGTATGTAGTTTTGGTAATTTTCCATCTTTCTTTAATACAGGTTATTGTGCTTGATCATCCAAGAGCTTAACTAGCAGCTCAAAGTATTATACATATTTTCTTATGCCACAGTAAGATAGCATAATTTGAATGGCAAGAAATGCAAGTATGGAAGAATTTAGTATGTGATTTCACTCCACACACGTCTTTTCGCTGTCCCTCCTCACTAGCATTAGACCTGCCCTTCCCAGTCCCATTTTCGTTCCCAGGTTTCACCGCTCTGTCTAGCCAAACACTAGCATTTGATCTGGAAAAACTCCAATCTAGAAATTGAGGGTCGTAGAATGATATTTAGATCACCTTGAGTTGAGAAGGAAAATAAGCTATTCAAGTTGGTGAGAGAACATGATGGTATTGGGAATAAATCAATGGACTTTGGGAGTTCCGCACTGACACTAATTCAATTTGGTTTCCTATTTAGAGAGGAAAGAGCAGGTTTCAAGGTCTTGTCATTTCAGTGAATCACTTGAGCCCTAATACATAGTCGGTGACTTTAGCTATCGTGTGTGCCCAAATGATTGATACTATCTTGAAGTCTAAATCAAGATTAGAGGAACAAAGATGAACTGTAGCAGTAGGTGAAGGCTGTTGCCTCTATTTTTTTTTTTATTTCTCGTCCTTGTTCCTATAATAGGGAGGGGTGGGGGTGAGGGTGGAGGGGTAGGGGAGCTATGAAAGGAAAATGAGCTCATAGAAGTTGGGCTATTGGCCCAAAATCATCAGACTATGGGCATCCCAAGCATTAAGTTAAACACTAGCCTCGTTGCTCGTCTTTTGGGCAGCTCCAGAGACTGGCTTCTCAACCAGGTCTAATTTTCCTTGGGCTTGTCTTTCTGCTATATGTCTCGTAGTAGACTTGTAATAGGTAGCATAAAGCATCAGTTGGACTAGGCCCAGCACTGTTCCCATCACATTTGGTGTCTGAAATAAAGAACTGAAAATTTTAGAGCAATCAAGAAGAATTTAACTTATATACGATGACAGTATAGAATAAGTGAAAAATACTCACAAGAATGTAGACATCAAGATGGATGAGGGCACAAGTAGTCCAACTAATGCTGCAGAGAAAGCAGAAAAAGGAAAAGAAGAAGGGCATGTACTCCACACTCTTGGTTGTTATCACCAATTTCTACAAAAGTACAGAGTATTAGACGTTGTCTATATTTTCTACCTACATATAAATCTCACATGTTGAGATGCAGTGGTGGAGCCCAAATTTTTATTAAGGGGTGTCAATCACTTCAGGGGTAGAACACAGCCTCAAGCAACTTTAACAACTCCTTAATCACTACACTAATCCTTCAATTTGAGTCAAGAGGTGTCAATAGTTGTGTGTATATATATTACTCCCTCTGTCCCATTTTACGTGGCACCCTTTCCTTTTTGGTCCGTTCCAAAAAGAATGTCACCTTACTCTGATTGGAAACAATTTTGCTTTGAAATTCCCTTTTTACCTTTAATAAAATGAATTCAACCACACAAATTTCTCAGAATGATTTTACACCACAAGTTTCAAAAGTCTTACTTTTTTTCTTAAATACCGTGCCAAGTCAAAGGGCACCACATAAAATGGGACGGAGGGAGTAATTAAATTGAATTTTGACCTATATATACAATATAATTTTCCAACGAAGGGGTATCCCTTGGAAAAGTGTAGCTCCGGCCCTGCTGAGATAGGAGCTAGGGGGCGGGGAGGGGGTCAATCAGAGCATGCGCTCGCACATACCCCGATTGGAAAATTGCACATTATATATATATAAAGTCAAAATAGCCTCTCTCTTTTTCTTTGTACTTTTTAATTTCTCAAGTGAATATCCAGCTCAACCACGACATATATGCATGTAAAAAACCATGAAGAATGTGAAAAAGGAATTATATAGTGATGGCCAACGGAGAAGCATACATCAAAATATTTCCCACCATGCAAATGGTACCAACAATTGTTGATCTTTGTTTGTGGCCATGGACAAGAGTTATGACAAGAATGGCAAGTGAACCAATGAACACAATTTCACCCAAGAGAATGAAGAAAATTTTCATCCTTGTTTCCCTTTTAGAGTACAACAAAAATAGCGTCAGGTACACCATTTGAATGGCAAGTCCTATTCCATTAATGGTCATGATAAGAATGGCTCCTTGTTGAATCCATGGAAGTCCATATAAAAGCCAAAGGCCACAGTTTAGGGATGAGGCAAGGTATGGAAATGGTGAAAATTTCTCCACTGATTTCTTCCATGTATGAATAAATGTAGGCCTAATCAAAAAGTTTAAAAAGTTTCATGAGCAAGAGGTTATTAAGATTTAGATTAATAATTTGCTTATTCCACTTGGGTTTTATGTAAATTTAACTACAACTACATCTCCGTCCCAAACAAGAGGGATCTGTCACTGACTGTATGTAAACAAGACAATAACAACAACAAAAAGGGCAAGCTCAGTGCACTGAAGCCCTCGCTATGCGCAGGGTCCGGAGAAGGACTCGACCACAAGGGTCTATTGTCTGTAGTTTTACCTTGCATTTCTGCTAGCGACTGTTTCCGAGACTTGAACCTAACCTCTTGATCACATGGAAACAACTTTACCAGTTATTTCAAGGCTCTCCTTCAAGACAACAACAACAAAAGCAACAAATCATGTGTAATTTGAGAGGATGGAGTGTGTATAGATTTTAACGCTACTTTGGAGGTCGAATATAATTAAACAAGACATAGCAGAGTTTGGGTAGGGGAGAATGTATGTAGACCTTCTCTTATCCTAATAAAACATAACAAAAAAAAATGTCCAAGCCATATGTACACACACATCCTTTAAATTATCTTTGAGAACTCAACAAATGGAGAAACGTGTATAAAGCTTACTTACAAGGGTGAAAGCAACAAGATGAATGCATTGATGCTTCCTGAAATAAACATATCAAAAATTCGTATCAACAAAAACATAGTGAGAAACAATTCATCAAGTGAGTGTGTGTGTTTGTATAATTGTTTTTAATAGGTTAGATAAGTTATGTTGATCTAACTCTTCAAAAACATCAACCCGGCACATGTCAGATCCTCTACAGTTAGTGTATTTTTAGAAAATCCGACATAGACAAGACTACATTTTAGAAGCATTCAAGCAATACAAGTAGAAAGTGACTCCAAGAAACCTTTTTCTTTTCAATCACCCTAATAAACTTAAGAAATAGAGGAAACTAACCAAAAACACCAACAGCAAAATGAAAATTCTCTCTATCAAACACCATGTCAATAAAGGAACAGAGAGGAACAAATGCTAGAGAAAAAAAAAAAAGAAAATTTGGGGAGGAGGCTGAGGGGAAATGAAAGGAAGCACCAAATAAATTGTGAAAAAGTGAATAAAATTATGTTCTGCATTTATTATAATAATTAGTCAAAGTTAAAACTACACATCAATTAATTATCTCTTGTTTTTTTGCTTACACTGAATGCGTGATTTATATTCTTCTTTCTTTTGTTTTGTCTTACAATAATCATAATTTTAGAAATCCAATATATGTAAGAATTAATAATTGTTATTCTTGTATTAAAGAATTATTTGGTTTGTATATTTTTATTTGTCATATTTTATTTTATGAGAGTTAATTTAGTTAATTTTTAAATTTAAATTAAATTAGATTAATTTAATGCTTAAATTTTAAAACTAGATGATTAATAATTATATAAAAATACTATAAATTATAATTTTTTCATATTATATAATGTAAAAATACATCTTAAATATTTGATCAAAATAATATCTTGACTTTTAAAAAACATAACGAAACAAATAAGAACTTTATTTAACAATTATTCATTGTAACGAGTTAAAGTGACACTTACACCTTTGTTTGGATGGTTACTGAGCATTGTAGTATTGTTATTATAAATACAATATTTATTTTAATTGATAATTAAATTTTATTTATATTATAAAATTAAATTTATTGTTATGTCCCAACGAAAAGTCCTATAATAGCCAGTTTGATGGGATCACGTTTGTTACTTTAATATTTATTTTAATTTTATTTGTACTTATTATTTAACAATAAATTTTATTTTTCGCCTTACTTTTTTATTGTAGCTATATTTTGTATCCTATTTTCTTACAAGTTTACTTATTTTTTTAAATTATTAATATGTGATATTACCCGAAGGACATAGTCATTTCAAATTTTATATTTTCTAAAATCTCATTAATACGATAGATCGTGAAACTATAGAGTCACACGGAAAAACTCGCATGCAAGTAACAGATCATATGTAACCGCCATTGACACGAATAATCTGTCCATTCACCCATTCAGAAGCATCGCCGGCCAAAAATCCGACGACCGGCGCAACATCCTCCGACTGACCAAGTCTTCCATGTGGACATTCATCAATCACCTTCTTCAACTTCTCCTCCGTTTTCCCCTCGAAAAACATATCGGTCGCTATCGGTCCCGGCGCTACACAATTCGCCGTTATTCCCGTTCCTTTTAGTTCCTTCGCTAATATCTTCACCATTGCTTCCACCGCCGCTTTTGACGCCGTGTACGCCCCGTTCCCGGCCCTGAACGACGCCGCTGCAGATGACGTCACGCAAATAATCCCTCCGCCGCCGGCGTCGGCGATTGATCATTCTGTTTGCAGCTTCCTTACGGCATAAAAAAGCTCCACGAGTATTCACGCTAAAAGTCCAATCGAAATCCTCGAGAGCTGCGTTCATGATCGTTGGATGCTTCCCGTCACACACACCGGCGGAGTTCACTAAGATGTCGACCGGAGATTGAAAAAGCTGCATCGAATAGGGACTTCACTTCGTCCGGATCTGAGATATCAGCTGCAACGGCGACGGCGGACGAGGAGGAGGAATTATTCATCGATTTATTAGAATTGATTTGAGATACGACGTCGCCGGCTAGAGTAGTGGAGTTTGAGGATGAATAATTGATGATGAGTTTAGCACCGAGAGAAGCTAAATGAAGTGCAATCGCTTTTCCGATGCCGCGAGAAGATCCGGTGACGATCGCTACCCGATTTTCGAGTGGCAATTTTTGTCCAGGTACGTTTTCGTTTGATTCCGCCATGGATGAAGAAATTAAACCTTTGAAATTAATGCTGCAAGTGAAGATGAAGAACGTGTATATTGATGCTGCACGTTGAAAAAGGTTGATGTCGATCCCTTTTTCTATTCTATTCAAACTAGACACATAGAGCCAGTGCAATAGAAATGAAACTTTTCAATATTTTTTATTTATTAAAAATGGTAGAGGTTATGGTGCAATAAAAATGGAGGTTTATGATGCATGTTATGACATTTTTTATTTTTATTATATATAAAATTGAAGCTTTTCAATAGTTTTTTTTTTTCCCACCTGGGGTCTTGGATGAATCCCGACTAAATTCGAATCACACACTACAGGGCTCATTTTTAAAGGGTGATGCTCTCAATAGGATTTTTTCCATTCCTACTAGTTTTGTTTATTAAAAATGGAGGTTATGGTGCAACAAAAAAGTGGAGGGCTTGATGCATGGAAGTTTTAAATTTTCCACCTAAAATGACAAAAACACCCTCACCCTTCAACTCAACTTTAATTCTCTTTTTAGATGACAAGGAAACTCACAGCTACTATCTTTTAGGTGTGCACAACCCATAGTCACTATTCGTTGAGTGCACACAGGGTGACTCTCTGCTCCTATGTAATAACGCTCAAACCATACAGAAAAGATAATCCGAACTAGGCAAGCTCAGTGCGGTGAGTTCAAGGCGAACTCATTGTTTTCACTGGCAAGAGATTTTGAACATGCAACATGGAAGTCCCAAGTCTAAACCCTAAGCCACCTCGAAGGGTAACTCAACTTTAGTTCTTACAAGCACGCATGTTAATCATGGCATATGTGCTTGCAGAGTCTTATTAATAATAGTAGTATTTGAGAAAAAAAATTTCTTTATTTCTATTTTTCATATTCATTGAAGTCGGACTAATTCGAATTCACTGTAAGTAAGATTAATTTGAGGTAGTACTCCCTATCAAAAAAAAAAATCATATCTAGGATTGAAATTAAAGCTCGACTAATCTCATTGAGTTGAGTGATACTCATTCATGGACAACGCTTAATTAAATTTGAATTCACATTGACTAATATTCATTTGGGATAGTGCTTCCTACTAGAAATTTGTCTTTATCTTTTGTGGGGTTTAGCTAATATAGAAGGTTTCATTTAATTTTCTTTTCAAGTCTAAACATCTAATTAAGAAAAAAAGCATCTACATTCATTGTATTAGGAAGATTGATTAGGATGTAGCTTTAAACAAAAGATTACTTTATATAAAATGAGCCAACTATCCATTATTTTACGATGAATAGTTGGTACCACTTCATACATCACATTTCACTTTTAACTTTTGAAATCTCATTAAGTACCACATAAAAACCAATAATTACATAATTAATATCCTAAAAACTCAAATGAACACCAATAATTCATCTAATAATTCCAAAAAATTGGAACTTATTTTATTTACATGGAAACAGCCTCCGGCAGAAATGCAAGATAAGACTACGTACAATAAACTCTTATGAGTGGATCCAAAGACCCTACGCATAACGAGAGATTTAGTACACCAAGCTTGTCTTTTTTACTCTTCCTATGAAATTATCCAAATTTCTCTCTGATGATCCTTCAGCTCTTAATGCATTCTCTAATGTCTTCTTCACTTTCTTAGTTGCATTTCTGTACTCATCACTTAATTTTCCATGCATCAAATTTTGTATTTTCTCTGAAATTTCAATCTTAGTGATTGGATTTTTATCGCACAAATTAAGTCCAATCTTCCAATCATCCACGACTAATTTTCGATTTGTGAATTGATCAGTGAGCAAAGGGAAACAAAGCAATGGAACTTCACACCAAATGGCTTCGAGGATCGAGTTCCAACCACAATGAGTCAAGAATCCTCCAATCGCTGAGTGACTCAACACTTGTTTCTGACAACACCAAGGTACGAATAAACCACGACCACATATTTCTCCTTTGAAATCTTCCGGTAACGGGTTTGGTTCATCGGAGCTTACAATATCGGGTCGGAGCACCCATATAAAACTAACTTTACTTAATGACAAACCATAAGCTATTTCTACAAGGTCATTTTTTGTAATATGGGCATAGCTACCAAATGAAATGTACAAGACAGTTGCATGTTGTTGTAAGTCGAGCCACTGGGTGCAGTCGGATTCGAACCACATGCTAGTTGTTACATCGCTCTTGGTGAACTCGGGTGGGAAGATGGGTCCTATCGCGTAAAATGGCTTTTCAATTTGTAGAGCTGATATGATCTCGGGTTCGAGCTCTAGAATAGTGTTACATAAGATGAAATCAGCATTTCTTACATCCTTAAATGCATTGAAAATAATTTGATGACATATTGAGGTTGTGTCTGTTTCTTGAAGATATGACGTTAGGTCCTTTGGCTTTATTGATTGGACTCCTGGTATGTAGTCAATAGGATCTTCACGCATATCTGATCTCAAATCAACAATAATATGAACAAGAAAAAAATTAATGAATTGTAGTCATGAAATTTTCAAAAAATAGCTTCGTTGTTGATAAATATTATGTATGCAGAAGTCGAAGATAAGAGTTGATTTTACATATGATCACTCAACTAACTAGAATTAAGAAGGAAAATGACTTTTTAAGATAATAATAATTAGTTGAGTGACCATCTAAGATGAAAATTAATAAGACGACTTCTCTAATGTGGAAATCCAGTAGGAGGAGGAGTATATTTGAGACAAATCTTTAAGGTGAGAGTGTTCATAGTCTAAAAGATAATCGGAGGATAAAGGTAAGATTAACAAACATGAGGGGTATTTTAGGACATTTTTCCTTTAAAATGTTGTAATTTTAGTACTACTACAACAACGACATATCCATTCCACAAGTGAGGTCTGAGGAGGGTAAAAATATATACAGACCTTACCACTAGGCCTTACAACTACTGATAGAAAGGTTGTTACCAAAAAAATCCTCATCTCAAAAATATCATCTCCAAAAGCAAAAAATACTAGAGATAAAACAACAATTAGAGTGGACAATAACTATGTAATTTTTTAATAAGAGACTAAAATGAACTTGTTGAGGCTTACCTGTACAACCAAAGTGGCCATTTAACTTCAAGAGATGAAGATGATAATACAGGGTAAAAACCAAAGCTGGCTCTGTCCAAAAAGATACGTATAAAAGTCCATATTTCTTAGCCAATTTTCCAGGAAACACAAAGAAAGAATCAGCAATCAAGCAATTCACTGGAGGATCTAACTTTGACTCCATAGTTTTCACCAAAGCTTCTTCAACATGAGCTGAGAACACATGTAATAAAGAAGCCATAAATTGGTCATGGTTCAATGACCTGTCGAAATCTAGTGGAAGCCCATCGGACACTGTCATATAACGTATATCTAGGTGGTGATGGCCTTGAATGCTACAAAATATGTCGGTTTTACTGTTCTTTTGAGTGATCTGATAGTGTGTGGACTCGGTATTGATGAAGGTGATGGTGAAGCCTTTTTGTGCAAGCTTGATTGCTAGATGGATTGTGGGAATAACATGGCCTTGTAGTGGATAACACACTAGTATTGCATGAGGCTTTGGGGTTGAATCCACCATTTTTTGGTAGGACTATATGCAGTTGAACAACTTAGTTTAAAGAGGTAATGGATGAACATCAGCAAGAATAAGCCTTACTTTTAAAATGGTACTATATATAGGGAAAGGTGTGTGCAAAATATCTTGATATGCTTTGCTAGTTGCTACTATTATAATATCAATAATTGATTTGTGAAGGATATATAGGTGTAAGTGAAGATAAATGATTGGCGAAGCTAAAAATTTTATTGACACGAGATGATAACAATATAGTGTAATCATTCTAATGAAGTTTAGTGAAGTTTGAGGAGCATCCTAAACAAATCTTTATCTCTAACTTTCTAAATTAGAGAGGCTGTTTCGAGAGCCCTTTACCTCGACAGACTAGAAAAGAATTCAAAGCGTGGTAACAAAAGAGTTCAAAATTAAAAGAACAAAAAATTTATTAAAATTTTTTTAAAGAATAATATTTTTTTTTCAAATCAAAATGATATTTCCTCCGTTTCATATTAAATTAATTTTTTTAATATTTCAAATAAATGAATTGTTCACTTTTTATAATTTTTTCAGAAAAAGTAAAAAAAAAAAATAATTTAAATAATTCAGAATTGTGCGGCCTTACCCTGTGCCGCAACCTTGTCTGAAACAGACAAAACGGTGGTCTCGAAATAAAGTTAATTATTTTCATTTTAAAGACGATTAAGTTTACGTAATATCATTAAGTATTTTTTTCATTCAATAAAAGAACATCTTTTTATAAATATTTATTCAATATTATAAAAATACCTACTAAATTAAAATAAAATTAATTATTTTTTCCTATTTTCCCTCTAATATTAATTAATATGAATAATTTTTCTAATTTAATTTAATGTATATCAAAATAAATGAAGAATAAAATGATAATATCTACTCATATATTAATAATGAAAAATGTCTTTATAATATGAAAGCAAAGAAAAAATAACTTTGACAATAAACAATAAAGATAATTTTATTAAATTACTTTTTTAGTATAATAAACATAATATTTTTAGAATATATAACAAAAAATTAATTATAATTAATAATAAAAAAATTTTAAAAACTAAATTTATTAAAAGTTATGGACAAATAAGACGAAGAAAATAGTAAAATTCCTTGCCGGCCATACTTAAAAAGTTAATTATTTTCATTATAAAGATGATGAAGAAAGAGGAATAAATTGAGCTGTCTGATCATAAAGTAGTAAAAAGGTTTACTCGCCGGCCATATTTTAAAGTAAAAAAATTGGAAGTAAAGTCAATTATTTTCATTATAGGGCATGTATCGCGATCGCGAAGAAACTCGACTCTGACATTAAAAATTATATTCTAAAAAATATTTTAAATCTCCAATTAAACTCTTGGAATTTTATTCCAAATTTCGTAAAACATAAATCATATATGTTGTCTCGCTAGATTTGAAATTTGATAAATCACTATTAAATTAACTTAAAAGCTAAAATGATCAAAACACCGTCAAAAACCAAAGAGAGAACTATTGCTCACAAATATTCATCAATTATTTATTTTAAAATATGACAATTTATTTCTGTACCCAAAATATTGTACTACATATTATTAAGTACTTTTTTAGACATTGGTGAAGCGGAGGTAACTCTTGCCAGATGGAAGATTGGCAGTGTCAAAACCCTGTGGAAACATCTCCTTGGCTTGTTCAGTAGACACACTGGGTGCTATGACCACTGGCTCTCCCGGTTTCCAGTTTGCTGGGGTTGCAACTTTGTACTTGGCCGCTTTCTGCAGTGAGTCCACCGCCCTCAACACTTCATCCATGTTTCTCCCAGTGCTCGCTGGGTATAGAAAGCTCAGCTTTATCTAAAAACAACACAATATTCACAACAAATTAGATAAGATGTATATAGAAATGTAATATTCTTTCAACTCATGATGCTAATATTAATCACCTTCTTATCAGGGCCTACGATGTGGAGAGCACGAGAAGGAAGTTTATGGCCAGACGAATCCGTCTCATCAGGATCCACCATGTTCAGTTGCTTAATCAATTCTCTCTTCGGATCAGCAATGATCGGGTATGTCACTTTGTGCCCCTTCTGCCAAATATTAAAAAGCTAGTATTACTTCAAACTCTCAGTCTCAAAAATGCATACCCAGAATAAGCGACAAATAACTAAAAACAGATGATGATATGCAAAATACGATAAAATTAGCCAGCTAGTACTACTAAATGGAGTAAAGAAGAGGGGAAGAGGGGAAGAAATCTGGATCTTGTACGTTGTAAGCTTCAATATCCTTGATCCATTCATTATGAGACTCAACATCATCACAAGAAAGTCCCAGAAGTTTAACTCCTCGTTCAGCGAACTTGCTAGCATAAACTGCCATCATACCAAGCTCTGTCGTGCATACTGGCGTAAAATCACCTGCATCCATACACAACGTTAACCACCTTCGTATTTTGGTTATCATGTGTTACCTACTAAACCCTTGTGTTTATATATTCCGTAAAGCCGTCAATAACCTGTGATTGATTTAACAAGGTTACGCTAAAATTTTCAGAACCCATTTTTGGCCTTGTGGCCCTGCCCGAATAAACTTGCAATTGAGCCGACCCATCGGTCAAATTAATAAAAATAAGCCGATCTGACTATCAAATTTCAACATCCGTATAGAATAGCTCAAATGAGGTGAGCTAGCCCATATTGACAACTCTGATATTTAGGAAAAATGCACATCAACGGAATTCATATGCTCCGCCAGCCATATGAAGTCTGGATGAGAGTTTCATCATATATACAGGCATAAACTCTTATTAGCTAGTGCAGAAATTAAAGTTAAAGTGATGGGAATATGAATTGACCTGGATGAGAAAATAGAATGGTGTAGCTATCACCAACATAGTCATGGAGTTTCATCTTTCCATGATTTGTTTCTACTTGAAGATTAGGAAGATCATCTCCAATAGTGAGGCCTGGCATATTTCTCTTAATTTCCTATATCTATTTTCAACTATTTTGTGTGGAGGAAGCTAAAGGGGTAAGTAATTAAAAGGTGTTGAAACATTGTTGCATGAAGAGAACGTGGCATGCGTCGTGGCTTATGCAATTTGCCACTTCGTTGTCCTACTTCCACGTAGCCCAAGTTTGTGTAAAAGCCTGTGTTAACGCCGGTCTAATATAAATTATTTTTTAGTTTCGATTTAAAAAAATTTTAATTATTGAGATTTATAGAAAACTTATTTTAATCCTCTTATTCTAATTTATGCGGCACGACTAAAATTTCAAAAGTCAAATATTTTTAAATTTTTTATATGTTTTTTAAATATTTAAGTTGTTAATTCTTGTGATTTATAATTTTTTAATTTATTTTAAAAATATTTAAGATCTCAACCATCATAATTATGATATTTTTTATGTTCCTACGAAATATATTTTGTAAACTATTTTAAATTATTAATTATTAACTATACATAATTCACTAATATTAAAATAAAATAATTATTAAAAATTATAAATATACCCTCAAATTGCTCAATTATGTAGCTGAAATAGCTCAACTAGGAGTCTACGACTGAGAAAAATAAGATAATTGGACTTTGTCTACGTTTTATTAGCGAATCTATATGCTTAAACAAATGGTTTGAATCAATTAAAATTTAAAATAATAGATAATCAGACTTGATTAGAACAACCTAGATATTGTCACTGGGATTTATGACTTTACCGTTATTCTAATTTTTTTTATACGTAATTTACATCAAAATTCTAGAGTTATCTAAAATTATAAATTATAATTTGTCAAAGGTACATATGCTATTTGTCTCTCTCTTCTCTCTCTCAATCTCGCTTGCATCTCTCCTCACCTGTAGGTCATATAGTCGAAGTTATGTCATGTAATTATATAAAATATAGTTATTTGACCATATTAGATTTCGATCCTAGGCTATTTATGAAATTCCCCCACTCCCCCTCCCAAAAAAAAGAAAAGAACAAAATTGATTAGGCTGGAGGATCTGGAATGAAATCAAAATTTGATTGAAAAAGCAGTAAGATTATAAATACAATGATCAATCACTATCCATAAAAAAGGATCTTTCTAAATCACTTTGTGTCAGCGGCCCTTCAAGCGTTTGAAAGACGTCGGAACTGAAAATGACACGACTCCTTTCAGAAAAAACAAACTTGAATGTGCGCTGCGCCTTGTTTCACAATTTGCACTTTCTGCTCCATTTCTTAGCGTTATGGCACAGAGCTAAGTGACACGTCCCGCCACGGACATAAGGCACACAAGCCCCTCTATAAGACAATTTTCTGTAACATCAGATCTTTTGTGTTTGGCTCCAGACTCTCAGCTATACCATAAGACGTTTTGTCTAACATCGGATCTTTTGTATTTTACTTCCATATAGACAAACGTTGATTGATTTTGTTGAAACTGAGAGAAAGTATAATTTAGAGGAAGAAAATAAGGAAAAAAATGACAACAGAAACATCTTCTTACAAACTGATAACCAATTAAGCAATGAAGGAAAACAAGAATGAATGACAATTCAAAAAGGACAACAAACATTAGGCTTCACTAGATGAATGATTAGCTCTGTATATACCTATATAATGTTAACAAAAAATGTTATTGCTATTCAGAATCAACTTCTGAACCCAAAGGCAGACCACTTCTTCGTCGAGGTCTCCTTCTTCTTCGTCCTTTTAGAGTTTGGATCAATGAGATTCTCTAAGGATTTCGGGTTTCTGTTCCGAGATCTGCCTGCTTCTTTCAATAGTTCAGCCAGCCTCTTTTTCTCATCGTTGAAATCAGGATTTGCAGTTCCGAGTTTTTCTTCTCTCAGTTTAAGAACATGCTCCAGAATCTCAATAGCATCATCGACCCTGTATGTTACATAAAATGTCAGAACAATAGGTAGAATGTACTGCTACCTCACAGAGGTAGAGAGGTTGTTTCACTTTGAAAGGTAATAGGGATTTGATCCACTTATTAGAGACCCTATAAACGAACATTCTACTTCTACATCCCGGATTAACCAGAATAAAAGCACACCTGACAAACCCGGGACCTAATGTATGCATCATTGATAACAATAATCGTTAAGTCTAACATGTTGCTATTGCCTGTATAGGTTCTTTGTTTCATCTATGGATGAAAAAGAAAATGCTCAAATATAAATGTTACCTTCCAATTGCATCATAAGTTGCTGCAAGATTGCTATACACACCAAGGGTATCTTGATGACAAGGACCACACTCCTGTTCCAGAATTTCTCTAGCTTCTTCGAATAACTCAGCAGCCTCCTCTATTTTAAACAATTGCACAGAAGATAAACCCATCTGATTTAAAACAACCCCAAAGAAGGCTGATTTCCTCTCACCACTGGCCCTAAGTTTTACTACTGCATTTTCAAAGGAATTCCGTGCCTCTTCATACCTTCCGACCATATAAAACATAACACCCATCCGTGCTTCTATGCCAGCAACGGTACTTTGCTGGCCTGGTTTATCTTCTAAGAGTTTCATTGCCTTGGCCAACAGTTTCAATGCCTCCTCAGGCTCGTTAAATAACTCATATATTGCTGAAATTTCCATCAATCCACTGGCAATATCTTCTGGGGTTGTTCCAGGTACAGGTTTTGCATATATTCGGAGGGCATTTTCGCAGTAGGATCTTGAGTCCCTCAGTTTTCCAGTCTTGTAGTATAGGTCAGCCAGCCTTCCATAGACAGACGCAACTGAAGGATGGTTGTCACCCTTGGATGATTTGAAAACAGTGAGTGCCTTCTGATAGGAGAAAACGGCCTCATCAAAACGAGACAACGACAAGTAGATGTTCCCTATTCCAACATCAATAGCTGCAACCTCATTTTCCTGTCCATTAGCAATCATAGCCATGTTGGCAAGTACAAGGTGCTCAAGGGCCGACTCATAATCGCCTTTCGCCTCACATATTAGAGCCATCAAACGACGATCAGCTGCCTCCTCAAGAGAAGCTGGAGGACTGTGCACCCGATGGATTTCCAACGTTTTCTTGCACAAATCCTCAGCCTCATCAAACTGCATTGCCTGAACATGAGCTTCAGCCAAGTACCTGAAATTCCAATTCAGTTTGTGTCAAAAATAGCTAAAGCAAAGAAAACACATCGTCGTCTTGAAATCGAATGATTACCAAAAGCTTATTGACCTCAATCAGAAGCATCTGTTAACTAAGCTTTACAAAGAACCAAAACACTATAAATGTGAAATTCATGAAGACTTCAAATTCCAGGAGCAATGAGATGAGATACATCACCTACAAGTCTCTGCGACTCTTGGATCTGTGTCTCCCAAAGCTTCCATCTGTATTTTCAACCCTTCCTTGTAAGACTCAATCGACCGATCCAACTGTCCTAGCATGGAATACGTATCACCAAGCTGCATGTACCCTGAGAACGCCGCAAGAGCATGATCCGCGCCTCTTGAAACCTCCGGCACCTTAATCGCCGTTTCCAGCACCGGAATAGCTTCATCAAACCTCACCAAACTACAATATATAGCTGCCACAACGTGTAGACTCATAGCTAGATCCAAACTCGGCTCACCATCAACTGCGCACCTCTCAAAAGACTTCGCAGCTCGTAAAGCGTAGTCTAGTGCTTTATTCGGCCCTTCGCCGGAGGCAATGGTGTCACGCGCTAGCTTTAACAGGAACGGTCCTAGATCCGGGTTGTCAAGAGATGACTCGTCGATTACAACCTTCTCCGGCGGAGATTTCTTCTTTCCGGCACTCCGATCCGGAGATGGCTTCGCCCGTGAAGTTGACGGTGACGGAGGTCGTCGTGGCACAGGTGAGTTTGTTTTTGGGTTAACTTGTTCGGATCTACCAGGACCCGGCCCATTTTGGCCGTGGTTCTCATCGGAAACTGATATTCTCAATGCCGGAGCTCCCGGTGGAGTTTTGACTGAAACTAAACCCGGCATTGCCAAAAAAACACGAAAAACACACTTTTTGCTTAAGAAATTGATTAATCTTAGTTTTACAGACTCTAATCTGTTGTATTAAGCAGTGATTTGTGATTAGAGAGTACTGAGGAGGTAATTTGTGGGATAATTAATTAGATAATATGAGATTAATTAGAAAAAAATTGATCTTTAACCAACTATTAAGAAGGAAAAAAACAGTTGAAATGACAAAGAAGGCAAAGATTTTGAGTGAACTTAATACTGAAAGAATCAGATATTTTGCCGTTGTAAAGTGGGGCCCATATTGATGAGGTGGAATCAGTCTGAGCTGGAAATACCATTAATATTTGGGGAATTTTCATAAAGATTTAGTTTAATATATGACATATGTTATGTATTTTTCTCACCTGGAGGAGCCTGACTAAATTTATATTCACGTCAAAAAGTTTTATATGGGAAAAAAAGTAATCTCTAATAAAGGTGACTTTGTATTTAAGGGGGTTCAAACTCGAAAGTTCTGATTAAAGATGAATGAGTAATTATCAATCGAGACTTCTAATTAAGGAGAGTTAATATCAAATTAAGTAATTTAAGTTTAAAAAGTTTAAAATTAAAGTGAGAATAAATGTATGTGTGTAAGATAGTCAGTTTGTATATTTATTAGTTTGGTAGGTAAGTTTTTATGGACCTTAAGTATAACGCAAAGCGTTAGTTTATTATCTTAATTATTAATTGAGAAATTATACAAGATATTGTTTTGTTTTGAAAAGATTGACAAATTAAATAATCTAATTATTAGCATGACAAATTAAATAATCTAATTGTTGCTAATAATTGCATCTTTAAATAATCGTTTTTTTGGGGGGAGGGGGGGGGGGCATTATTGTTTTGGTGAGAGTATTATTATGGTTGTTACAAGGCATAATGTTGTCTTAATCCATGATTAGTATGATTAGACTAATTTTTAGCTTATGACTTTGGAGTGAAAGAAGTGCAAGCCACCACAATCATTGAATTTTGATATATTCTATCAATAAATATATAGAGTTTTGAGTTTGAAATTATCTATTTAGGGAATATTTATTTTAATAAAAAATATTTTAATTCAAATATGGATTTAATCGATTTTAATATAACAAATAAATATAGATATCAAGTGAAAAAATTAAAAAAAATTATTTGACTCATAGGAGATAATATATTTGTTTACTTTGGACACACTCACTATTATGAGTATCTTCTATAGAAATTATAGGATATAGTTAGGTCGATATTCTTTATTGAAATTAAATAACTTAAGATACCAATCTAAATCATAATGATTCTTTCGATTTATAGAAGCTTTAAGTTGATGTTTTAGTTGAGAGTTAGCAACAATAAAATGCTAATTAACCATTATATTTTTATTCTATTTTATGTACGTTGAAATATTTTTTTTGTCCTCATTCGATATTTGGTATCAATTATATTCAATATTTATATTGAAGTCAGAATAATTCAAATTTGTCCTAAAAAGTCTCATATTGGGGTACATATATTATAGTTAAGATACTAACTATTTCAGTAATCTCCAGTATTTATTCGAACCATATTCAGCATTTGAAGTTCATGAGTTTTATTATATTTGGACATAAAATATTGAAAATCGAATTATCGTATAGAATTGAGTTTAATCCTTTGTGACACTCTAGTAGTATATTGATATCTTATCAGTATCATATATGATTGTCTTTTTTGAAGAAATAAATAAAAAATAATTAAGAGAAAATTATTAAAGTCACAATCTTATTTATTAAAGATATAATCTTATTTATTAATTTCTAAACTATAATGTTATCCATACACTTTGATGATATCAAGTTGTTTCTTCCTCTTTGATATTATTTGAGTATTTATATACCTTGATGGTATCAACCAGTTATATTAAAGCACTGGTTCTTTTTTCTTGATACCATCAAAGAGTATATATACTGTCGTAGTATCTAATGCGCGAGAATAACTAAAAATAAAACATATAAAAGTAAAAAATAATTATTCATAAATATTTTTCTTTTTGAATTACAAATATTATTTTCTCAAAAATTTAATTATCCTTACCTGGTCAATCAAGGCCAAGAGCGCATCTCCAACAAGTATTCGTTGGCTTTTTTTTTTTTTTTGGGATGCTCATAAATGATTGTGGGCCTTAATTAGTTGCTACCTATTGGGCCAACAAATTGCTATCAACCTCATTCTCTTGGATCTTTAAAAAATTTGTCTTATATATGTTTTGGGCTCATACACCATGAACGTTGTATTTAAATTGGACGGAGGAATTACTATTTAATTTGTATTAGCTATTATACATATTTATCACTTCGAAAAAACTTTAGATCTGTCGTGTTTTCATACATTTTTGCTTGAAGTTCAAGCAAAAATGGTTCAGCCTCAGCCACATATGATTGTAGTTGAAGACAATTTATCAAGTCTAATTGCACTTATAATTACATGCTGTAAATTTGACTTAAATGATGATTCCAAAACCGATACATGACAATAGATGAAAATTTAATATTAATATACCTCTACTTTATTATATATAATTTAAATTGACTGACAAAGGATAAATTGGCTAGTTCTCATTATTTAATTAAGAAATCCAATTGTTGGTCATTAAAGAATACAAAAGAAAAAATTTCAAATTTACAAGATACGATCTATCTAGATCTAAAGTGTCAATTCCAACAAAGATTGAACTAAAAAAAATTCTTGCTTTCGAAATGGTTTGCCATCTGAGATGACTCTATTATTTTGATGTGTTATTTGTTATTGAATTGCGTGCGCATAAAGACCATAAAAAGAGTCTCGTTTTATGGTTGTTTCATATACGTTTTCTTTAATTAAATGAACATTCTGATTCTCAAATTCTCAAAATACTTTGATTGGTACACGCAAGAAATAGGCTAATTCAGCAGACTTAAATGATGGTCCTAAAAGCGATATATGCCAATAGATGAAAATTTCATGCTAATATGCGTTTACTTCATGATATATAGTTTAAATTTGACTTAAATGATGGTCCCAAAAGCGATATATGCAAATAGATGAAAACTTTATAATATATAGTTTAAATTTGACTTAAATGATGGTCCCAAAATCCATATATGCCAATGGATGAAAATTTCATATTAATATATGTGTATTATATGTAGTTTAAATTATAAGTTATATGAGTGTGGTTACACTTGCATATTGCATCTGCCTTTGTACCTGGCTGCATTTAGTTTACAAATTTATGGTGCGTGGGTCATATGACACCACCAAAGTTATAGATTTATGTCATTTTCTGTACCTTTTGTAATGATGTGATGTTGTTTAAATAAGAGCCGTCAAAAAGGGTTTGACATTTTAAGTCAATTCGGTTCAATTCATAGTTTAATAGAGTTAGAGTATGCAATATGAGTTGTGCCGTTTATGGGGTTAAAGAAAAATAATTAAAAATAAAATATAATATAATATAAAAAATAATTGTGTATGTATAATTAATATATATATATGTATTTATATATCTGGCAAGCGAGATTAGAAGAGGAAGGAGAGAGGGAGACAAGAGGCAAGAGAGAGAGGGCAAAGAATGGAGAGAAGTGAATTTGTATATGTATATATGTCAACTAATTGTAATATGGAATTGATATACATATGTATTTGTGTATCTGGCAAGAGAGTGCAGAGAAAGATGAGAGAGGTGAGAGAGACGAAGAGAGGAGAGAGAAATAGCAAAAAAAATCTTAATTATAGCTATAAATTGTAATTATTTCAAATCATAATGCTATAATGTAAATATATACCATATGTTTGCATAGTTACATAACTTATCTTATCTAAACACCTCAACTCGTCTCGATTGTGTTAGTTGAACACTTCAAATTACAAAATAATCATTTTAACTTTATAAAAATGTTATGTCCGCAGTCATGAAATATAGCGAAAACAAATACTTCCTCCGACTCATTTTATGTGACACCCTTTCCTTTTTTATTCGTTTCAAAAAAATGTTACCTTATTCTAATTGGAAACAATTTACCCTTAAAATTCTTTTTTTACGCTTAATGAAATGGTTCTCGGCTACAAAAATATACAAGAATAATTTTAAACCACAAGTTTTAAAAATCTTTTTTTCTTAAATGCTGAAAAAATTAAAAGATACCACATAAAATGCAACGGAGAAAATAATATATTTAATTATTAATTAAAGTCCAAATTTAAGCATGATGATGAATATAATTTAAACTCATGGTTCTCTTTCTTTTCTCTCTTCGTGGAGTCATAATTATTTTCCTTCCCTCCCCTTTATCTTATAAATTCCCAAAAATCTATGTATATGTTTTTAAGGTATTCGAGGGACGGAGCTACATTATTTTAAGGGAGTTTATTTAAACTTTTTTTAACAGAAGAATATACTATTTATTTATGATTAGAATAATTTTTATATATATATATAGTAAATGTCGAACTCTTTTTCACTAATTCATTTTTTACTTCTTTAAATTTGAACTTCTTTAATAAGAATTCTTACTCCCGTCCTTCGCTTCAGGGCCTGTCCCTCGGTGTGGTCAGTACTCCATACTGTCGGACAGCGAAGCTTACACTTGTTCACTAATTATGACGGTTCACTAGGACCTCTTTCCTCCTCCCTTTTCTGCTCACTCGTAGGGGTCGGGACCCCACAAAGGACCACTTATATACCCCAAGCAACTTGGAAACATACACCTAAAGTGTCAAAACTAATAAATAAGGCTGTCCCCTACTAGTCCTTATTAGAGGCTATCCAACCACTTGAAACACACAACTCCCACCAAAAGAAATACTCCCTCTGTCCCATATTAACTGAATTTTTAATATAATGCACACAGATTAAGAAATATATTTTAAGACAAAA
>JAPFFP010000103.1:2946452-2967576 GCA_026153255.1 Solanum medicagineum
GTTTGAACAATTCAAATATTTTGAACACTAAAAAATACTCTAAAAATTCAGTTATATTGAGACGGAGGGAGTAATAGTAAAATTTAATGGTCACCAACCAATATATGATCTAGAAATTTCTTGGAAAGGAAATTATTACTTTATTATATTTTTATTATTTTTATCTATTTCAACTTGTACGGTACACTTTTTTTAATTAGTTCTTCTGCAATGAATAACACATTTCAAAAACAATATATCTTTAAAGAGAAATTTTTATAACTATATAAATGGTACGGTATGTCTAACATTACAAGTTTTATAGTCATACAATAATGATGACATGTTTTAAATTATGAATTTCAAAATTTTTTCATATATTTCTTAAATTTTATATTAATACAAATTATATCAGATAAATTGAAACGAATAAAATATTATATACGTTAGAAATGGCACTTACCACTTCCAACTTTGCCAATATGTGTGTATTGCAAAAGCAAATGTCATTTTCTCCTAAAATTAAAAGGATATTCTTTAAGGTATTTTCTTTAATTCGTTGTTGAATCACTTTCATGTAAATTCTACAACTAGGATACACTTGTAAATTCAGATAAAAAATATTAGAATCTATTAAAATTATAACTCTTGATCAAACACAAATAATGTCACATAAAATAAAACGTACAGAGTATTTTTTTTATACAGTGAATCACAACTTGCACTAGACTCTACTATAACATTGGATCATCTAGATGATAACACTTTTCAGAAATAAGTTGAAGATATTCTTCATATACCTTCTCTAACATGCTTTCATTTGAAAGATCACAAAATCCATCTATTAGTACTTCATCAAATAATAAATTTAAAGCACAAGGAATAAATGAAATCTCTTCTATTTTACCCTCAATATTCTCATCTTTAGTAATAATATTAATATCCTTGTTATTTTTAGCTAATTCTTCAGAACTATCTGAGGGTGAAACTATGTTACTTGAACTCTTCAGAAATATCGACAGGTGTCCGACAGATTCTGCCAAAGTAGTTGATTTTTGAAGACTCTGACAGGGATGTAATAACTTTTTAGGAGAGTCTGAACAACATAGGGACGAAGTACCCAATAACGCAACATTTTCAACACTAGAACTCCTGGAAAGTCCAGAGGAAATCCTTATTGGTTTTGGGACAAAGACAACTTGAGGAGTGTGATCACTAGTTTTTTGTACTAAACATTGGTCTTTTTTCTTGGTATTTTTCTTCTTTGTGTCCTGTTTCTTTTTAGGTTTTTCTGTTTTGGGCTTTTTCTTGGGCTCTTTTTTACCAACTTTGGGCTGAATTCCAGCAATTTTGAGCTTCTTAATGACATGCGTATTCCAATAATTCTTGATTTCATTGTCAGTTCGACCAGGTAATCGACCAGCTATGAGTGACCACCTATTCCCCAAAAGGGAATGGAGCCTTATTATAAGATCTTCTTCATCTTGGCTGAAATTTCCTCTCTTGATTCCTGGCCTTAGATAGTTCATCCATCTTAACCTACAACTCTTTCCACATCTAAGTAATCCTAAAAATTCAACATATTATCTTAGAAATCGAAAAGAAGTAAATATACAAAGAAGTTAAAAGAAATAACTTATACATACACATATTTATATTTAAAAACACTATAAAGAATATATTCTTTCCGTTCCAAAAATAATGGTCGTATTTTTTTTTTATTTGTTAAAAAAAAAAAGAATCATTCTGTTAGCAAAACTTTAATTCTAACTTTCTACCTGGCATGTTTCAGGCAACAAAATTAAAGGACATTTTGTTACATTTAACACAACTTTAGTTTACTAATTATAATTAACAAATCAATGATATCCCAACAACTTTGAGTGATAAAATTAATAGTAATATCCAAGTCATAGTCAGAGCAAATAATATGAAATTATTCTATAGAAACTAATATCTGTTCACAAAATAGGAAAGTCATTTCCAAACCAAATACCGGAAAATAAAATTTTTTCTTAAGAAATATTTTCTTGAAAAAATAACTTACATCTCAAATTCTCATACATACGTACTTACATCTCAAATTCTTCAAAAATAACACATTTTTCTTGAAAATCTGACATCAAACAAACAACAACAACATACCCATTGAAATTCCACAAGTAAGGTCTGAAAAAGATAAAATATATGCAGACGTTACCACTGTTTCATAAAGATAAAAAGACAACACAAAATCCAATATTAACTAAATAACATTTTTTAAAAAGTCCGAAAAATATTAAACTTTGAAAAGAACTAGTAGAAAAGATTTACCAGCTTTATTGGGCAAATTTCTCCATTGGCCTTCACCATTTTCTTTAATATAATTTGTAAGCAATAAATCTTCTTTTGTAGACCATGGACCTTTACGAAGCCCTTCTTTAGCACAACATGGTGCTCTCCCCATTTCTTTTATTTATTTTTTTTGCTCACTATAGAATATAATAATTTTGACAAATTAGAAAAAACAAAGTTCTCAAATATATAATGAGAGAAAAAATACAAAGAGACAAAAGCAGAAAACTAAATAAATAATAGACATTTAATGCATTTGTTTATTTATTTTCTTAAAAAATTAAAATGCAAGGAATATTAGCGGTCTTGTTTGTTCCGCATGGTACTAATAAAATAAATAGGTTGTGTACGAGTCGGACGTAATTTTTTAGATATAACTTCATCTGAATTTAAAATTTTTTAAAAATATTAAAAATAAATAGATTGAATTACAAAATAAATATATCCTTTTAGCTATTAATTTTATGTGAACTTTAAAACTTTCAACATGAATTAAAATTACTGAAATTTTGCTAAATATTAAATTAATACTTATAATTATATCAATATTAAAAAATTTAAATTCTGAATTCGATTACGAGAACATATATGAAAGATGAAGAAAACGCCACAAAGCTTTGGAGTAAATTAAAGTCGTGCCCTTTTAGAAGCCACCAGATCCACTTCAGGAATATTAAATACTGATGGGACAAACAGAGACAATATTATAAAGTGAGTCTTTTAATTTTCAGAAATAAATCAAATCAAATCAAAATAAATAATCGACAATTTGATTATTATTAGTTTGGTTCTCTTTTTTGGGGTTGGCATTGGGGGTGGTGGTTGAAAATAATAAATTTGTTAAGGCATGCATAGGTATTACGCATCTAAAGAAAGAACGATTCATAGAAAAGTCGTTATGAATTCAATTAAGCAATGCTAGAATTATTATTAACGAATAAAATAGTTTAATTAAATAATATTAAAATTATTATGCATTAAAGATTAAATCTTTATAATAAAAAGATAACTTCAAACTCAACTATTGAAGAACTACTTGAAAGAGGAGGTAGGAGAAAACTATTTATTAAAACACTAACAAGAGAATTCCGAACAAATAAAAAATTAAAATCTTTTAACTGTAATAAAATTTCCAACAAATTGAAAAATGTATGCCTTAGCTGGTACTACTATTTAACATTAAATATATAGAATAGAATGTCAATAAAATAAATATGCCCATTTATTCATCAAAAATATTTCAAATTGTTTAATAGTTAGGCTAATTGAGAAAATGGTAAAGTTAAGACTCAAGTAAAATTCAACAAATGCGTATATTTTGTATATGAATAGCATACAAATATTCGCAGATTCGTAGGATTTATATATATAATTTCTCGATTCAATTTGATTATTTTTGTGATTATTTTTTAATATAATTAATATCAAATCAAATAGTATTAATTTTTGAATTTTCAAATTAAATCTAAGTAAGTCAAATATTAATTTTTTTTAATTGATTTTTTGCAATTTAATTTGATTATTTAACCTCGTAACAAGCATAGATACTGAATAACTATATCTTATTACCTTTTATCACCATAAATTCAAAATTAACTTATGCACACAAATGTTATCTCGATCTACAAATATTTCGATTAATTTAACTATATACTCTTTATTTCTTACCCGCGTATCGAAATTACTTTGTGTATTATTATTTGGCACCCTCATTATTATTATTATTATTTTATGTCTTATTCATAGCATTCATTTATTCCTTTTGTCTTATAGAGGCAAATGATCATAGCTAGAGAAGAGATTATGATACCTCTTTACCACTTGCATCAATTGGGCAAGGAGTTCATAATATTTCTTATGATTTGAAGCTTTTTTAAAAAAAAAAATGTTTTGTTTTATTGTTTATTATAATGTCCATCCCACAACCACCACTAAAATTATTGGGTTTTTGTCCTGAATTTCTTATCATAATTGGAGTTTTCCTTTTACGAAAAGGAAAACAGAAACTCTCCATATTTGGTGAATCCTTTTTCTATTAGCAAAAGAAAAATAGAATTTCTCCATATTTGTCGAATCTTTTTTCTAGTAGGAAAATGTTTATGACTCTATAAATAGAAGCCCATTACTTCTAGTTTGGTAACATTTACAATGTAGCTAGCTATAAGGGCTTGAGAGTTGTGTGTATAGAGAGAAATTATGAGACACAAGTGTGTGTGAACCTCTTTGTATTCCGAGTAAATTGGTAAGGTTATTTCTCTCGATGTTATGTACTCTCTTTTATATAGTGGATTGCTCATCTCCTCTTGTGAATGTATGTCGATTGACTAAACCACGTTAAATATTTTCTTTATAGTATGTTTCTCATTTATCTTCATACTCATGGTCTTTCGAGGTTGCTTTGCTAGCTTCCACATAAACACTTGATTCATATCAGTCCTAACAAAAATATATACACATACATATATATAAGAAAATTCCTTCGTCTTATTTTATATGACATTCTTTGATTCAGTATGGTATTTAAGGAAAAAAAGTATATTTTTAAAATTTGTGGTCCAAAATAATCTTTAGTATTTGTGTGACTGAGAATCATTTTATTAAAGATAAAAAGAAAAATTTTTAAGTTAAATTGTTTCTAATTATAGTAAGATGACATTCTTTTACGGACGAACTAAAAAGAAAAAGATGACACATAAAATGAAATAGAGAAAGTATCATTTTTACCAAGTTATTGTATTGGTAAAGTGTTGGTTAGTAAGTATGTTTACATTCAGAAGATAAATAGAACGAAGATGAGGATGCTCCAAGAACACATAAGCATCATAGGAAAAATATAATCAAGAATAAAGTCATATAAAATAAGGTGAAAATAACTTTTGTGAAGGACAAGACGAGAAAACGAGATTGATAAAATACTATTAGAATCATTTTTAGCAATTTTTTTAATCAATTATGAGGCCACCAACTTATTTGGTGCAATTGATAAGCTACAGTCTGATTATATCATTTACTCAGAAAATTTGGATTGATGCTGCAATTGACTTCTCCACGTGTCTGATTATTATTTGCTGAGAAAATTTGCTGTCTGAAATATTGTCAGAAAAAAATATTAGTAATTTAGAAGAGTACATAAAAACATGAGGTAGAGTGAGGTTTTCCAATCATACTCTTCGTAAATCGTGACAGAATCAAAATTTTTACTAAACAAAGTTAAAATATGAAAGAAAAATACATGAAAAGGTCAAAAGAATTCAATATTTGGTGCTCGCTCTATTCAATATTAGTCGTTCATTATTAATGGGTTTATATAATTTTTTAGAAAAAGTAGGCCCGAAGCCCTGACAGCCTCAAATTTCATGGACTAACACCCGCGAAAAACTGTCGAAATCGCCTAATTTTTGTTTCGGAGCCTATAAAATGCTCCCAGATGTTGTCCAACACCATCGAGCCTATTGGGACTCTTGGCAAGTTTGTTATGAATGAGTTCGTATAATTTTTCGAAAAAAATAAGTTCTAAGCACATTCTGCCCCAAGTCAAAATGCAAAATAGGTAGATACCCGGGAATTTGGGTATCAAAGGCATTTTCCTCGATGGAAACAATGTAAATTTATTATATTGTGAAAATTAATATAGCCATAGTTACATACAGCTCAAATTCAAAGGGCTTCAACTGAACAAATGAATAATAATATTTGTACTATGATTTTCATATATGTGAATAACAATTACATATACATTTTGTGCTCTAAGCACAATTAATATAACCTATTGGATACAATATTTTCTGTGTTGAAACAAATTTTGGTGACACAGCCAAGAATTGATATAAATATACAAGCAAAGAGAAAACCAGGAAAAATCTCAGGCTTCTGTCTCTGGCAGAATTCAAAATAGCCTAACATAGGCATTATGTGTTGCGCTCTTACCACTAGACTGAAGATCGCGGGGGAAAAGAATCTCAGAAACGAATAGGTAACCCGTGGTTGAGGAATGTTCGAATGCATCCATCCAATCCTGCGGTGACAACCACGAGACCCCACAAATGGCTTGAACTCAATGCACTTTGCCAAGCACTCTTCAAGATCTTGTACTCGGATTTACATATAGAAGGGGAGACAGTTGCAGGAGGGCTTGATTCGGGTAGTTTCTCCTCCGGCCATGTGGCAGAGCTCTTTAGTAGAGAATCTAAGAAAGACGCACATACCAAGGAGAAGCAATCTTGTAAAGATGAAGTCTTTGGCAATGAGTTCTCGTTGACATCACCGTTTGCTAAAACACTTCCTGGTAGTGTTGTCCCCGGATTGGTTTTAAAGCCAGACCAAGGTATGGCAACTGATGCATTTTGGGAAAAGAAACTCTCGGATGACCGGACTTTCTTGGTTTGGTTAGTCGTTCCGTCCTCATTACTGTAGTTCCACATATAAACATTTGAATCCTCAGTGACCGTGAGAATATGTTTCCCATCCGATGTGAATGATGCAGGACATTGACTACCCAAATTGTGAGTTCCTGGACATGCAGCAGAGACAACAGTTTCAGAAAATCTACTCAAAAACGCCTTATCGGACAGCTGCTTGCCTGCAAAAGTTAGGCTAAAGCGTGACGAAAACAAGAGTTTGGTGGGGACAGGGAGGTAGAGGGTATGCAACCAACATACCTTTGAATTTGCAGATGATGTTGGATCCACAAAGTATTCTAACTTGTGAATCAGCAGAAGTAACCATGACTTTGCTCGAGTCGTTTGGACAGTACTGCATGATGAAAGTTTAGTTAGGTTTCAAGCAACAACAACATACCCAGTGAAATCCTACAGGTGGGGAGGTGGGGTTTGGGGAAGGTAGAGTGTACGCAGACCTTACCCCTACATAGTGGAGGTACAGAGGTTGTTTACAAAAGACTCTTGGCTCAGGCAACACATATCAAAGTATATTTAAAAGGAGAAAACAGAAGTAATAAAGACATTGCAAATAATAGGGAGAACATAAAAGGAACAGTAACCACAAGAAAGAAAATGATAGCCGAAGCATATGTAATAGTAGAAATCGAGGGACAAGAAACCACGAGAATGGTTACCTGAAATCCAGTTACTCTCTTGTTAGTAAGCTTCTTCTTTCCTTGCAGGCATACCTGAAGGCCCATCTGCAAACAATTACCTAACACACAGAAACGGTAGTCCATTAATGTGAATTGTCTGATAGAGTAGAATTAAACAGGATAAATACTTCATAATATATAATATCAACACTTTTGAAGACAACTCAAAACGGATGGAGAACACAACTCCCTCCCTCCACTTTCCCCTTTTCTTGAATAGCAGTATTGAACTCACGAAATACAATTTTATAGTCAGTGATTAGCTCCCTTTTTTTAACTTCTCGAGCAGTACAAGGAATTCTCGATGAGTATTATATGGAAATCATAACTTGCAAAGTGCAGTTAGAAGTTTACAGAATCATATTGCATGATTATATGTTTTTCTTTCATGATAACCTACTCTAGCAATTTAGTCAGGGGACAAAATCAGTTCCCAGAATTGTTCTACTCTCGGAGCTAATATTGAAAACATTTATCTGCAAAACAACGAGAAAATGAAAGAACTACAAAAAAAAGGTCAAGAAAAGACAAGCTACTGTACCAACAACATCATAAAAACGGCAATTGCCATCCATGAATCCCACAACACCACCCTGCACCAATCACAAGCAAGAAAATTAAGTTCCAAAATCAAGTAACCATCTTTAAAAAGGCTTAAATAAAGAAGCAAGGCGATCAAACCTTTCCATCAGGACAATAACAAATAGCAGTCACTATTTCCTTTACATCAGTCCAATCAATCACTCGACAACCATGCACCTCCCAGAGACGTACTTTCCCATCTATTGAGCCACTAATGAAATAATTATCGTCCATGGGATTGAATTCTACACAAGTGACTGACATTGACAGATGTACGAGATGAGCATCCATTTTAAGGTTTAGAAAAATACTTCAGCAAGCACAGCGTAAGCACAGAAATAGGCTGACCATAATTATTATGCGAATAAACACCAAGGCATATATCATGTCCAACTTGCCAGAGACGAGCTGTTTTATCAACAGAAGATGACAGCAGATGCTGCAGCAAAAATGGTGTCCATACATGAATTACAGTTTTTCTCTTGTTAGGCTAAAGTGGACAAGTAAAAGTATCTATTTTTAAAATAATGGACAAGTAAAAGTGGACGGAGAGAGTATTTAGTAAACTTAAGACGTGAGATATATTATACTGACCCCATTTTTGGACCATGAGAGGGCCAAGACTTCACCCGTATGCCCACGGAACTCGTGGACTGGTTTCTCCATTATCCGGAATAACTTTGGCGGGAGGATAACACAAGCTGATTCTGATGATTTTCTCATCACTTTCATCCCATTGATCTTCTCTCTGTTGTCATTGAGAGAAGCTAATTTGGACAAATGGTTCAGTGAAAAGTATAAACAAGAGGGGTCAATATCGTGGACATTGAAGTTTTTCGACATCTCGTCCTCAATCACTCTCCAAATGCGCACAGTGCCATCTTTGCCAGCACTTGCCAAGTATTGGCCACAAGGACTGAACTTCATTGTTATGATGGAGCCTTCATGTGCCAGGAATTCTTGGCCTGTGTAAAGCGAGGACAGTTCTTTTGATTCCTTCTTACTGGTTTGGACCCGAACTCTTTGAGTACCAGCCTCTGGCTTTGTCCTCACTTTGTGTCGGGTGCCAACAGTGAGTTTTTGAAGCAAATTTCTCACTTTCGTCTTTGCATTAACTGTACTGAGTCCCTTAAAATCTCTATGCAGCAATTGTTGAACCAAAGCCGATGAACCAAGAGTTCTCGTAAACTCTTCAATAGTGAATATCTTGTTTGTACCTACTTCACGTAGTTGGCTAAGCATGCCATCCTGGCCTAATTCATCTGCAACAAATTCAGATCCGTTGTCCAGATTCCTAATTTTCCAATACATTGGATCCTCTTCAGCATCATCCTCCAATTCTAGAGCTTCATTTGACTCGAAAGATTGGGAAGATCGACCAGAGAAAAAATTGCATTCAGCATCTGAGCTTGCCAGCACAGTCCCATTGTCATCCCTAATCCTATCAGCACTCGTCTCTCTTTCATCGGAGCAATCAGATCTGTCACAATTCGAGTTCAAACCCATCCATTTCAAGAATCTATGGCGACGTTCATCAACACTTTCAGGATCTTGAGTCCAAAATTCATATCCCAAAGCACGTTCAGATATCTCATTACGAGTACAAGCATCAGAACCATCTGAACCCAAATCGGAGAGAGAACCAGTCTCAGCACATATATCAAAGAAACTATCTTCTTCAGTCTCACTGTAAGTTCCCATCATTCTTCGAATTTAAATAGCCCTTGAAAGAACAGAAAATCAAATCAGAAGCAAACTTCAATAGCAAGATATTTTAGAAATTGTCAATCAAACTGGAAAGATAACTATGGAAAACAACCTAATCCGTCAATCATACCACCAATCCCAAAAAAAGATCCCCATAAACAACAACAACAACATACCCCAGCGGAATCCCACAAGTGGAGTTTGGGGAGGATACAAGTGTACCAGACCTTACCACTACTTCATTTTCCGGAAAACCCTCGTCTCAAAATCAATCCCCATAAACAACAGAAAGGAAAAATCTTTAGAGTCTAAAATTCCCATATGATCAACAATTGAGCACACACACCCCAATTATGATAAAAGAAAACATGCCAACACCCACTACAATGAAAAGGAAAAAAAAAAACAGATCCTCCAAAAGGGCAGTTGAGCAACCAACAGAAAGCTAACATAAACATGCTTATACTTCTACAAATTCAAAGCTTAAAAAACAACCCCAGAAACTATTTCACAAAAAAAATATGATCTTTATCATCCACAAAATTGATATGAAGACTGAGAACCAAGTGGAGTCAAAAAGCTCACAATTCACACCAACAACCCCAAAAGAAACCCCAATAAACAACATAAGGAAATATCTTTAAAGCCTAAACTCCTCATATAATCAAGAATGGAGCATAAAAGCAAACCCCAATTATGATTAAACAGAAAATATGTAACACCCACAACAGATCTTACAAAAGGGTAAATAAATAACAGTAACAGTAATCAAATTATACCGGTTCAATATTAATAGTCACTACTAAGTATCACTACATCAGTTAAGAAAAGAAAAGATTTTTCTTACCTTAACTACCATGGACTTACTTAATCAAGAACCCCCACAAATTATTTCAGCAAAAAGATTTGATCTTTAGCATCCACAAAATTGAAATAGAGATTGAAGAAACCAAGTGGACTCAAGTCAAAAAAATCCCAAAACAATAGAAGAAAAAAGACAAAAACCCACAAAAACTGGGAAATGATCTCAAAGATATGAAGTCAAAGAAATTGAAGATTTCAAAGGAAAGGGTATGTTTGAAGGTGGAAGGTGAAAGAGAGAGAGTTTTATTCATCTGACGGTTTTACCCCTCACCTTGTTGCATCCGTCCTATTAACGGTTTGTAACGAATCGTGTCGTGTCTGTTAACGACAACTTAAAAATCGTTTGGTACTAGCTAAAGAGTTATTTATATGTGTAATATCGTAATTAGTTATGAAAAAAATTATATATTTATTTGGTAATATATTCTATTTTATTTTATATATGATTTTTTTTTAAAAAAAAAAGAATGATATTTTACCTAATTGAAAATTTAATTTTAAATTTTTTTTTATTCTTATTCTGGATAGAAGGTTAATAGGCACTAAGAGTAGGATGATGTCTAATCTTGTGATATAGTAGATAGGAGGATTAGTCGTGTCTTTATATTTTATGTTGTTATTGTTCATCTTATATTTGCTAATTTTATAGTATTATATATATTATCTTGTGTTTTCATATCTAGTATCTTCTACTTTTGGGCTTCATACTTTTGAGACGAGGATCTTTCGGAAACAGTCTCTCTTTCTCTATGACACAGTGGCAAGGTCTACGTATATTTTACCCTCTCTAGATCTCACTTATGGGATTTCATTGGGTATGTTGTGGCTACTGCTGTTGTTTTGTTTTACTTTTATTGAAATGATTCTACACAATAAAATCTACCGCGAATTTTAGAAGTTTTTTTTTTCCTTTAAATATCGTGTTAATAAAAAAATGCTATATGAAATGAGATGGAAGGAGGATCAGTTATGTAAAAAAAAAAAATTATTTATGTATTTAGTTATTTTATTTTTCATTTTGTAAAAGAATATATCATAGGTTCATCCATAATTTATTCATCTATTGCTTATGCGGATTTTTTAAAACTAAACTAAAAAAAGTATTAATTTTATATATGAGTTACTTTTATCCTAATTATGTGTAAAAGGTGATGGTATATCTTCAAATCAGCTACCAAACGATCTTTTTTGGCATCATTTATTAAAATAATGATTATATTTTTATAATCATAGAAAGTTTGTGTTGGAGTAAAAATTTTTACTTAAAACTTACATAATTCATTTCCAGATTAATTCATTTCCAGATCAGCTACCAAGCGACTTTTTTTGGCATCATTTATGAAAAAAATGATTATATTTTTATATTATAATTAATAGAAAGGAAATGGAGGTTGTATATATATTGTTATGACTATACAAATTATTTAATTGTTAGTGTAAGTTTATACGTTGGTCCCTTTACATTACTTAAAGTATAATTCACATTTTCTAAAAAGTCATATGAAGGATACCACAATCATATAATTTTTATTTTTTATGTTTGGTAGGATCTAGGACTTCCCACCTACTTTATTATGATAAAAAAAAAATCAAATGGATTATAATAAATTTGTATAGCATGGTAATTGAAATAAATTTGTATAATTAAAAAATAAAAAATAAAAATAGGTCACTTTTTGACTAAACATTAGTGTTTTAATTTTGTTATAAATGTATAATTTTCGTAATATTGTTAGTTTTAAATCTATAAGAAAATAAATAATATCGAGGGACGACGATCAATCGAAGACTGTCTTTCACATTCTATAAAATAATGGTAAAATTGCATTATATGGTTTTGTTATTATTGTGCTCTAATTTAATTATATATTATAATGATCAAGTTGAAGATTATTTCCTCTTTAAGAACTTTGTAAAATCTCTGACTAGAAAAAGTCCTCTCTAGTGGACTTTTCCTCCTAAAGAAATTATTTAGAACTTGCCATGCATATAAAAAATTATAAATTAATTAATAGTAACAACAAAAATATAAATCTAACAATTAGTCCACCATTTTGAAGGAAACTCTTGATGCGATAACAATAAAATTGTTATTATATAATTCGAAGGTATGAATTCAAATCGAGAAAATAATGTTTATATAAGATAAAATAAAGTATAATATTTTTTTAATTTTCACGTGTAATAAAAATTTAGTGCATCAAACTGTCGTATATATTATATTCTTTACATCGTTTTCTTCCTTTTTTTTTCCTTTTTTGGGTGTTTTATTTTGTTTTGTTTTCATTTATTATTTGTATGGACGGTGTAGTCTTAAGAAAAATCCAGATTACAAAAAAATAAAATTGGGGCCTCTCTTTAGCTAATTATTTCAAAATAGTAATGTATTATGTCCTTTCGTTTGTCATGTTTCCATGGTATGTTCATCTACTTTTCATCAAACATCATTGATTTATTTTAAGAGTGTATTAGTTAGGAATAAAAATATTTTTCTAGGATCAACAAAAGTCGTGATAGGATGAATAAGATGTTTTTATTTTTAATTAAAGGTCTTAAATTTTGAGTCGATATAAATCTTGTTAGGTAGTGTTTCTCTTTAAATGATTTTTACACAACGTGAATTGACATGAATTTGTTGGATCTCAATACGAGTGTTTGATGCTAGAACCTAAAAGAGAAAAACCAAGCAAAATGAAAAATAATTATATAAGTGATTTTCTAACTTCATATATATTTGATAAGTAATTAAGCAACAAATATTATTCTAAGAACGTCTATATATAATATAATTTAGAAAAAATACTATAAGGATGGGGTTGAGATTGCGGTGGAGTGCGTGGGTGGGGTGAGGTAGAAGGCGGGGAAGGGGGGCATGTGTTGGGAGGTTTAAGAGGAGACGATCAACAGTGAAAAATATCATTTATGTTACTTGTTTTTCCTGCTCACTATCAACGAAACATGAAAAAATTGAAAAAAATTTCGTGAAAAAAAAAAATTTGAGACCAAACACACCCTAAACTTTAATCAAAACAAAAGACAGACTTGAGAAATTTGGCCAACAATTTATATTTATAGTATATTATATTATTGTCTAATTTACATAATTTAAAAGATATTGTGCAATAATTTGGACTTGTTAGATTATAATAACCTAAAGGTTTTCTTAAATTTGATACATATTTTATTTTTTCAATTTGATACACATTATTAATTAAGAGTTTTTCTACATTTTATATATATTTATTCAGCTATTAAACTAGATATTTATTCACATATTCAACTAAATCTTTATATTACATATAAATTGATTGTGTTCCACAAATATCAATCGAATATTTATTTTCATCAAAATATATTTACTTTTTTTTTATGCGTCTCCAAAACTATGAATAAAGATAGTAAACCAACTCGAAAATCAATAAGTGCCACTAAGTCGAGTCTACTTCATCACTCTATAATTTAATACTCGTTTTGCTGAATTTTTAATTTTGATACCAGTTAAATCATAATAACTCAAAAATATTTTTGACTATAGTGTGATCTTATTCTATTTAAGCCATATCTACAAAATGTTTCAAAATAATTCACACAATTATGATTTCCTTACATCTTTTATATAAGCTATTATATATTCTTTTCAATTATCGATATAAATTTTTATTCACATATTTAACATGACTAACTAAAATACAAAATATAGAATATGATATGATATAGTTTAGCATATATTAAATCTTGTAACACAAAAGAAGTAAAAAGTTGTTGAAACCAATTGATAGTCAATTTTGTAATTAACCGCTAAACAAACAGCCACCGCCCAAGACACAAAAAGTAGTGCCTATAAAATTACATTTAAAGTATTTTAATTTTAAGTTTCGATCTAAACTATCATGAATCGAAATGCAATTCAACTAATGATTTAGCTGTGTTTCAATGAACATCTGGTGATAGCTTAAATAGAAAACTCATACACCTAATAATTTAAACACTATGAAACTCAAAAACTGAAATATTTAAATGTATTTTTCCTCCTTTTTAACTCAATAAATATGACTTGATATATATGATAGTGATTGATGATGGAGAAAATAATTTTTAATTGTCATTTCACTAGTAAACAAAATAAGTGCCTTTGACTTAGTTTTGCTTTAGTGTATGTGTTGATGTGTCAATTTGAATAGTTGATGGCGTGATTTGTTGCGTAAAACCATAAAAGTAGTCTAATATATAATATATATACACTTAGCTTTTATCCATATACATATATATTATACAACCTGTACATTGACCATGGAATTATATTCATACTATATACTTAGCTTTATCCATTCGAGAAGACGACTCATTCATACTAATTGTGGGGCAAATTTGTGGGTATAATTAATTATTTCATCTGTTTCATTTTATGTGACATCTTTTGAATTGATATGATATTTAAGAAAGAAAAAAAGATTTCTGAAATTTGTGGTCTAAAATCATTCTTACATATTTGGGTGATTGAAAATCATTTCATTAAGGATAAACAGTTAATTTTAAAGATAAATTATTTTCAATTAGAATAAGGCGACTTTTTTTTGGGAGGGACTGAAAAGGAGAGGGTATTACGTAAAATGAGACAGATGGGGTATTTATTTTATATATAGCTTATATAGTGTTAAAAGTTAATTATATTATTTTCTTAATTTTTTTTCTAAATCACAAAAGTGTCTTTTTAAAGATTTCGAATATATTAGTGGACCTTGGGATCTATCAGCAGACATCCAAATACGTAGGGTGGGATGTATTTTAGAGGAAATTTTTTGCTTTTTCTGTTCAAATGATAGGAAGTTTTAGAGATTATGATAAAATAAAATGCGTGTTAAGATATTTTTTTCTTATTTTATTACATTCCAAAATGGAGTTACATTACATGCAAAAATAGTGATATGTTATACTTTAGGCACTTTCTAAATATGTAAAATGTAACACCAGGTCTCAATTTGACAGGGGAAAAAAAAGAGTGCCAACCACATTAAGACCAAAATTTTCCATGTATTTAAAAAAATTGAGGCCAATTTACACAAATGGTCTTTCTTTTAGGTTTCTATATTTAGATTTTTTTTTGTCTCTATTTAAAAAATAATAATATAAAAAAAAATTGTGAGTACATTAATAGTTCTCAAACTTATTAAAAAAGCATTAGATTGTTATCTAATGTTTGCGATAGCTTATAAAATTTTAAATCGTGATTTAAATTTTATAATAATTAAGATTTTTAAAGTAGAAAAAATTTGACAGAATCATTCCAATCTAAATCAGTGATGCCAACCGAATATTAAGGATGATTACATTTTTGAAAGGATTAAGGGTTCGACCCTCTCGCATAAAGTATTAGATTCTGATCCGATGATTTCTTATGAAATTTTTCGATTTGTTGAAAATAAATCTTTAATTAGGATCTAAAAAGTCTTAAATTATTCATAAATAAAAGAGAAACTTTCATATATAGTCACTCAAAAATATTTTAATTACACTTCATAGTTATAGTTTGGGTAATTATATTTCGTAACTACAATTATAACAATATTTGTTTAATTCGTTTTATACATTTGTATAATTCGCTATACAATTCGCAATTTTCGTATAGCGTTTGTATATTTCGCTACATAATTTGTGCACAATGTTTGTATAATTCGTAGTATAATTCATAGTTTTTCTTATAGCATTTATATATTCGTTACACAATTCGTGCACAAAACATTTGTATAATTGGCTATACAATTCATATTGTTTGTATATTTCGCAATACAATTTGATTTGCGCACAATATTTGTATAAATCGTTCGAATAATACAAATGACAAACTGTAATTACATTTAAATGTTTACTTCGAATCATAATTAATTCAAACTATACCTATATTAGCTAATTAACTTGTATATATTTGCTTACCCGCGTAGGTTTCCCAAGATTGAAAGACATTGAGGCCCAGGCCCATGGGTATTTTCAAGTGGGCTCTATCATCCCATTGGCCTCACAAAGATGAGATCATGCATGTGGGGTGGGTGGTTTGAGTGGGTGGGGTTGTGTGTGTATATATATAATTTTTTTTCATATATATGAAAATTAAGAATAATTGTTTGGAACATAATGTCAACGTGGCAAATATTTGAAGAAATTAGACCCATTTATAGATTTTCTCTCAGATATTGTGGTCCATTATAAAATCTATGGCACACACTATGGGAAACATTGAGATTTTTAATTGAAAATGATTGCAAATTATATGTTCCACTTTTATTCTCACAATTAATTTGGACCGTCTAATTTCAAATAAATAGTATTCATATTGCATTTTTATCTTTAACTTTATCCACTGATTTCTTATGTTTCTGTTCTCACTTTAGTTTTGTGGGAAAAGACGTTTTATAATATTTGTGTATATTTTAACCTCTTTAGAATTTTTAGATAATGAGTGCATAATTAAAGAAAAATAGATCTAAGATATAAATTTGATAGATTTGATTTTTAGGTTCTTATCATCGAACTTGTTTAACTTTCTAACCTCAATTAAAGAGATGCACCTTATCAGAAGGGTTTGCATGTATTGTAGAATTTCTATTTTCGCTACATAATATCCTTTTTATCTTCTTTCAAAAGCAAAACATTTTCAAATCTCATAATGTACCAATTACCATCAATTCATTCAATATTTCCTTTCTTAAGAGGATAATTTTTTTTATCATCGCATTATGTGATACTTCAAATGTATATGAATTCACGTGAATTTAGTGACCTGTACCTAGATACGCCCCTGATTCAAATTCTACAAGTGAAATTATACGGGTATGTTGTTGTTGAAAATGCAACTTTTGTGAAGATATCTTAATTCCAATTCAACCCACGGCACTTTACTTTCCTATATTGTTTCTTTAGAGATGCGGCTTGAATCGAAGGTTTATCAAAAATAACTTCTCATCTTTATAAGGTAAATTAAAGATTTGCGTATACTTCACCTTTTTCAGACCCCATAAAATAAAACTATACTAGATATGTTGTCGTTGGAGGTACAATTTTTGTGAGTTGGAGAAATGAAGTTTCAATAATTTATTTGGGATCATACTAGGCCTTTCTAAAGCACCAGTGGCCCTATTTGGATAAGTAGCCATTGGGCACTTGGCCCAATATGCATCCCTTCGGTCCCATAAGAACCAATTCCATGCAACTCAGTCCAAAGTTTATTCTTCAACAGTCTACTATTCGAACAACAACAATAACATACCAAGTGATATTCCACAAGTGAGGTCTGAGGAAGGTAGATTGTACGCAGACTTTACCACTATCTCAAAGATGTAGAGAGGCAACAGTCTACTATTCCACGTGGCATAAATTATTAGTGACATCATCATGGACCATTTGCCCACGATTGAGAGGATTTAACATTTAAATTTTACGAGTTCAATATTTAGATATTAAAATTCTTTATATGTTTCAATTCATGAATTCATATCTACTACGCCTATTTGTTACTACTATAATTTTTAGTAAAACTTCATACATAAATTTATATATTTCATACTGAAGATACTGAATTCAAATAAACTCGATATCCAACATAATGGCCGGCCCCAAGGATTGTGTGGTTGGGTTTTTTTTTTCTCATTCTGTTTATGTCAAGTTATGTAAGACTTATTCCTTGTTTTGTAAGTTGGGTTTACGGGTTTGGGCCCTACAATCCATCACCACTTGGCATTGTCTCCTCTGAGGCCCAGCCCAATATATCCATAGCGTGCCATCCATATGAGATTGGACCCTACGATGGTCTATCGGTACCATTTTCATAAAGAAAAAATTACAAAGATAAATAAACATATATTAGTTAATTAGCTAATATAGTTATATTTTAAATTAATTATAACTCGCAATAAATATCTAGTTGTAATTACAGTTTGAGTTTTATATGTCATGATTATACAAAAATTGTGCACAAATCAAATCATATAGCGAAATATGGAAAAACTGGAAATGTATAGCGAATTATACAAACGTTGTGCACGAATTGTATAGCGAAATATACAAACGCTATATAAAAAACTGTAAATTTTATAGTGAATTATACAAACGTACACAAATACTGCGCGAATTATACAAATGTTATTATAACTATATTTATGAAATATAATTACCCAAACAATAGCTATAGACCATAATTAAGATCTTTTTGAATAGATATATGCGAAAATTCCTCTTTGATAAATACATGATGTGTTTGTACATAAATGTGCAACAATTCAACATGACTAATTATTATGCATATTATAGCTTATTAAATAACTTAAGCATAATAAATTCATACGATTTAATCTAAACATGTGATGCAAATAAGTATTTATTCGTACGACTCCCTCTTGGTTTAAATTAAAGTTCGTAACAAAATGCTTTTTGACGCAGTTGATCTAATGATGGACTTAGAATAATTTGTACTAACTACTATATCCACAAGTATATCATCACTTGATCACATTATTCAACTTTTTTCTGAGGAATATATAGCACTAAAATATATACTACATCATAAAAAATAAATTAAAAATGTGAAGTTTGTGAGTTCTCAGAAATTTCAAATTAAAATATATAATTTATTGTATGCGCGTAAGGAGAATGTCTAATTTAGACTGATCATAATTTCATGTTGTTGTGTGGATTCCTGAAAAATATCGTTGGATGTGGATTCGTCCGACATCTATCATTTTGAAGGATCCAACAACATTGTTTGCAATAATATTTTAGAATGTCCAAACAACATACATATATATACACACATATATATACACACTCCAATATCTAATTATCTTCTCGTTTTTAAATTTTTGACTCGATATTTGATACCATTTGTTTCAAAGTCCATGACTAATCAATCTCGCACTAAAAACCCTCATATGAACAAACTTATAGATCTTAGATCAAGCCTAGTGAGTTTTATATAAATCATAGGCCTATTATTTTACTTCGATCCACCTCTATTTATTTTGATGTTCGTCTAATATAAGTTCAATAACAACAACATGCCCAGCGGAATTTCATAAGTGGGGTCTTGAGAGAGTAAAATGTACGCAGACCTTACCATTACCTCATAGAGATAGAGAGACTGTTTCCGAAAGACCCTCGTCTAATCTACACTAGAAAAGATATTTCCCTAATAAAAACGACTTCATTTTTTAAGCTCGCAATATTTATTTTATTGATAATTAACCTGAGAGATTGTCCTATGTCCCACATTGGACGATATGAGGTAGACAAGATAATATTCCCTCATACTCTTTGCATGAAATATAAAAAGATTTGCACAATATGTATACAAGTAAGATAACAACTTATCTAGATCCTTGACATTGAATCCGTCCATATAATTTCCGCATTGAAATAATTAATTTCAAAAGAATATAAGATTTTTTAGTGTATATAAAGCTAAGAATAATAATAAAACAAATTACTAGGGAGGAAAAAATATTAGCTAGGTGTTCTATGTATAGAGTTATAATTTGATATATTTGTGCTAGTAGGAGATAATGTACACTTCATAAAATAATTGAAATATGCATATATTAACTCGAACAATTATAATGTACTCAAAATAATATTACAAATGAATCTGAAGAGGCTAGGATGTACGCATACATAGCTAATTACCTCTATCTTTATCAAATTGAAAGGTTATTTCTGGTATACCCTTGGCTGAAAAGTAATATAAGCAAAGTAGAATTGTAAAGAAAATAACAACAAATTAGAATAACAAGATGAATAAAGCAATTAAATCAACAGAAAATGATAAAAGTAAAAAAAAAAAAAAAATACTACTCCCTCCGTTTAAAAAAAAAACTTAAGAAAATTTTCAATTTTGTGATCCTAAATTAAAATTATATTAAATGTATCAAAATGTTTTTTAATTTTGTTACTTTAAACATATTACGTGAAAAGTTGAAACTAAAGTTTACCAAAAAAAGAAATAGGTCACTTTTTTTAAACATATCAAAAAGAAAGGTAAATCATTCTTTTTGAAACGAAGAAAATACATGTCCCATATTTCTTGATCACTTACTAAATTAAGATATAATTAATTTTTTAAATTTTATCATTATAATTAATATGATCTTTTAAAGTTTAAACAAATATTGAAGATTTAATTTTTAAGAAATTAATTAATGTGAACAAAAGATAAAATATTAAAATTAATCAATTTATTAATAATTTTTTAATCATCATATAAAATAAAAAATGTCCATCTAAAATGACTATCCTCCGCAGGGACATATATTCCTCCATTAACTAATAATAGAGTACTATATAATCAATATATAATAAGAGAAAAAAATGTCATTTTCTAATAATTAAGCATTACTTACACACACACTCTCTATAAACAAACATAAAGGCTAAAGCACATAGAACTTCCAAAAGCTACTTATTTTTCTTTTGGGAGAATATACAAACATGACCCTAAACTTGACATAACTTTTTAAATTGGAACTTAAACTTTCATAGTGCACAAATATGACCCTCAACTTGGCAATTCCTGAACAAATA
>JAPFFP010000103.1:2979327-3021186 GCA_026153255.1 Solanum medicagineum
TCTATCTCCTTTTTCGTTTAAGAGTTTATGAAAGTAAGCTTGCCACCTTAGCTTAATGGAAGTCTCATCCACCAACACCTCACCCTACGCATCCTTGATGCAGTTCACTTGATCCAAGTCGCGAGCTTTCCTTTCTCTCTCTTTAGCGAGCCTAAACAATTTCTTGTCTCCCCCTTTATCACTTAACTCTACATATTGTCGCTCAAACGCTGCTGTCTTAGCACTCGTTACTTGGACTCTTCAAAAATGTTAATAGGTGCATGTCCGATTCTCCAAAAGTAGGGTATTTTTGGAAAATGACACGGGGCAGTAACATTTCTGGGGAGTCCGAGCAACATATCTTTAGACTTTGCACATCTCTTAAGAAACAATGATTAATATGAGTAGTCTTAGGTCTTAGAGAATGATTTGAGAAAATAAGTAATTAATGTCGGGACTTGGGGGTAAAATAGAAAAGAAATAATTGCCTTTTCTTGATTGTTAAAACTGACAAGTAGAGGTTAAAATTTGTTTTCGGAATAGTGGACAAATCTATCTTTTCTGCCTCTCCCTTTAACTGTTACTTTGAAAAAGCCAACGTGGTTAGCTCTTTGCAACTGTTGGCTTATGTTTATGTGTATCTCACTAATCTATTCTATGTCTGCTTGCACATGCTTCCTAGGTTCTTGTTTTTGTGTTTATTTCCCCTTTTGGCCTTCTTTTTGCAATCTATCTACATAAAACATTATTAGAGGCTTGTGGCCTGATGTGTTAAAAACCAATTGATGCTACATTTGCCACATAAGAGTCTTACACAAAGAGGTAAGAGAGTCGCACAAAAAGGTAAGAGTCCACATACTAATAGACAAGGGCAACCTAGAGCTGTCATACTATAGTTACTAATTTCTGAAGGAAGTCCACTTGTCTCAGTGGCTTTGTTGTGTGTAGAAATTAAACCTGCTTCATTGAATCTTCTAACCTGATGACTTGTGTACTTATTTTGGTGAACAATGCTCTGCAGGCAGAAGGGCCAAAATCTCCTGAAGAATTGCTTTCAGTACTACAAAGAGTGATTGAGGAAAGTGCCCCTGTGCTTGTCACTGCCAGGGTTGAGGCAGAAGAAAGAAGAAACAATATACGTTTGAGGGAGGAGCAAGATGCTGCTTATCGTGCTGCACTAGAAGCTGATCAAGTAAGTGCTTTCAGGTTCTTCTTATGCCTTTCTCCTCTTTAAGTTACTTTTTGATGGAGAGGAAGCTTTACATTGATGAACTGTTTGCCCTCTACTAGGCTAGAGAGCGCCAGAGGATAGAAGAGCAAGAGCGGCTGGAGAGGGAAGCTACTGAAGCTGAAAGGAAAAGAAAGGAGGAAGAAGAGGCCCGGGAAAGAGAAGCGCGTGAAGCTGCTGAAAGAGAAGCTGCATTGGTTAAAATACGCCAGGAGAAGCTATTGTCATTGGGCCCTGAACCTGAGAAGAGTCCTGATGTTACCCAGGTAATCATGTTACTCTTGGTTTTCATCGTACAAAAATAAAAATCATTATTACAAATTTTGGTGGGGGGGGGGGGGGATTCTTGGAGCAATGGTAAAGTTGTCTATGTGACCTATGGGGTCACGGATTTGAGCAGTGGAAGCAGCCACACATGCCTTACCTTACGGTAGGTTTTCTATTTATTACACCCCTTGGGGTGTGGCCCTTTCCTGTACCCCTGCTTACATGGGATGCTTTGTGCACCGAGCTGCTATTTTTTCCCACAAATTTTGGTGAAAGAGATGGTTTTCCGGTAAGATTAAAAGTCCATGTTAAATGCACATGACTTGTGGGGGGTGGGGGGGACAAAGTGCAAACTGAAAAGGCAAAATCCGTCAGTGAACAGAAAGGTGTTCATACTGTTGTCTTGATCAATTTGTTGTTTTATTTGGATCATTCAGGTTTTGGTTCGATTTCCTACTGGAGAGCGCAAGGAGAGGAGATTTCATTGTAGCACAACATTACAGTCGTTGTATGACTATGTCGATTCTCTAGGATGCCTGGTGGTTGACAACTACAGCCTTGTATCCAACTTCCCTCGCACTGTATATGGTGCAGAGAAGCTAACTTTGTCCCTGAAAGATGCTGGGTTACATCCTCAGGCTAGCCTTTTTATCGAGTTGAGCTCATGAGAGGGAACTTTAGAAACCATGCTCTAGAAAATTTTCCTGTTATAATGTTTGTAATTCATCAGTAGCTTAGCAAATGAATTCATTATAAAAATTGTTCCTATTCATCCGACAGCAAATAAATAAGCAAATGGGATTATACTTCCGGTAGCAAATTCGGTACAAATTTGTAAAGACGCTTGTACTTTTGAGTTAAAAAGGGAAAGCCAACTGTAATGTTAGCTAAACATGATCATTCGTTAAAAGTTTGGCTCGTTATGTCATTTTCATTTAAGAAGAGATTCGTTTATGTTATTATTTGTTAAATAAAGTAAGCCAAACTAATAAGGGATGATATATGTGAACTTTTCTCCGAGTTTGAAAGTATATAATGACACAATGGAATCATAATAATCTCCAAGTGTAACAGATGATTTTGCAAAATGAACCAAATTTTTAAACGGTTGGCATAGATGCACTTAAAAAAATTTGATGCTATATTTGAGTAAAAAAAACTGGCTTCGCCCGGACTCGAACCGGAGACCTTCAGTGTGTTAGACTGACGTGATAACCAACTACACCACGAAACCTCGTTGAGGTTTATTCTATCAGAAAAGTTTTACAGTGGACTTTCACTCAAATTATTATTGACTTCCAAATTCAGATGAGCTCTTTAATGATGCGGCAGAAAATCATTTTTGCAAGTTAAAACTTATGCCAAATGTCCATCATTAGCTGAGGCGGATCTACTGAGTAACCTATGAGTTCACGCGATCCTAGTAACTTTTGCAAATCACATTCACGTCGTTCCTTCACACTTCCTCGTTTTACATCAAGAAGCAACCATGGCATGAGACAAAATCAAGCTTAACCGCCATTTATATTGTCTGAAGAAACCATTGTTCAATCGCGGAACTTGAATAAGTGAAGCAACACAACAATTTCGTTCCAAACTTGAACTGCTACATCTATCAGAGTACAGGTGAAACAATTCCAGACATCTTCAAATGAATATTATCAAGATGAAGACGAAGACTCCAGATACTCTATAGCGGAAACCAAGCAAAGCAATGTCATAATCTATCCGAAACAGTCTCTCTACCAAACAAAGGTAGAGCTAAGGTATGTTTAATGTTGTTGTGGTATTGACAAATTAAGATTTTGGGAGATAGATTGTTCAACATATCCAATCCGATCGGACAACAAACACAAGAAATTTTATACAGCAATGAGCAATGAATCAACATTTTGAATTGATGAGAATTGATCTTACAGAATAACAAGTACATAGGAGCATCCACACACTTCCACAGAAGTCAGGGTGGACTGCTACCAGTTTTCCTTAACGATCTTTGACTTCTCAAGTACGAACTTCCCTTCCTTGTACTTCTGTGCCTCTTCATAAGCTCGTTCATATTTCCAGCCAAGAACCTCACGACAGTCGCAGCAATGGACATCAGCAACTGTATGGAGACCAGTAATGAGATGCCTATCCTCTTTCGGTCCCACAACTATATTCATTGCATGAGAGAACAAAAATGCTCGACCGTTTCTCCCCTGGTGTCAATTAGACAAGAACATGTTACTGGTAATATCTTAAGTACACAAAAGGATAGATATTGCACTGAAATACAAACATACATATGCTCATTTCAATAGCAGAGGAGCTAATTTCTTGAATTAATGGTATGGTCATTGCTTTTTGCTACTAGAGAAGAACGGAAACAGGTGCAGTGTTGTCAAAGGTGTGCACTAAAAGTGCACTTAAGCTCATAAGCGAGGCACAAAAATCTTGAAGGCTTCATTTCGATTAGCAAAAACGCAAAGAGGAAACACTAAACCATTCATATGTTACTTCATTGTATTCTTTTTTCCAATCTCTTTGTCCATATGTGTTACTCATGCTAATAATTGTTGTCTTGGGCTACACATACATAATGATATCCATTTGCACCTTCTTTTCTTAAAGCCTGCACTTTATTTGGATTTAACGCTTAAAGCACCAATGGACCTTAGATCTTTTTGCATGTTTGACTTTGAAACACTTAAGGTGCGAGTGTGTGACAATCGAATTATCTGTTAACGTACTGGTGGTGACCCTTTTTGCATCAGGACATAATACATACACAAACACATACACTTAAACTTGGCCTGAGATAGGAAGTAAACACTCCAACTTTGAGTATGCACATCTAGACATCTCAACTTGTCTTCACTATGTCACAACTTACAAAATGATCATCTACATACCTCCAAATTATGTGTCACATCAACGTCAGGTGTCCACGAGACACAGGGTAGATGAGTTGGAATGTTTAGTTTGCCGGTCGAGACAAAGTTGAAGTGTCTAGATATACACGACTTGCTAACTAAGACCAAGTTTGAGTTTTTGTTTATGTATTATGACACTAATAAACTATAGGCATTCATACAATTCAAAGAAAATGAAAAAAATCCCAACATTCTAACCTGAAAAGCCTTTGAAATAATGTCATCATGAAGTGCAACTTCATTCTTACAATTGCAGCAACTGTACAATCTAGGGCCAATCACCTCAGCCATTTGATGATCAAGATTCTACACACATTCAGTTTTCTCAACAACTGTGATACTCTGAGATCATCAGAAGCAAAATATCAACAACAACAACATAAACAACAACATAAGTTAAAATGACCGCAGACCTTACCACTGCCTCACAGAAATAGAGAGGCTATTTCCTAAAAATATGATTCCAAGAAAACAAAGTTCACTACAACGAAAAAAAGTGCAGAGCAAAAAGATTGTACCTTTATGTTCAGTAGTTACAATTTGTTATCTACACAGCCTTTCTTTTTCTTTGACTAAAAATCTGCTACTATAACCATAAAATCAAATTTGTCAAAAAACCAATTAACTGATGACCAAAGATTAACATACCAAAGAAACAAAGTGAAAATTGAGAAAACTATAGCATAAAAGATCCAATTTTTAACGCAGACCCAAGACTAAGCATCAAAGACCCAATTTTTATCTCAGAGGAGGAAAAGAAAAAAAGAAGAAAAAGAACACAACCCAGTGTAGTAAAAGAAAACCCCATTTGAAAATACTATGTGAAAAGTCCAGATATACTAATAGCATCAAAGGGAAAAAAAGAAAGTAAAATCATCTGGTGTAGTTACAGAGTCAAGAAAGAACCTGGTTATAGTGTCATCATGGCAACAAATGAGAGATCGATCAGTTGCTTTTCCCTTTTTCAATGGGGTGGTGGGGGAGTAGGATTGCATGGGGGGATGGGGTATGGAGTTGGGTGAGTTATGACAAAGAGGTCAAGATACAAAACTGCTATCTTGCTTTCTTCTGATAATGATTGTGGTGAAATTTTTGCCAATTTTTTTGAGCAAATATAACATTTTTTGAAAGAATTATGCCGAAGGCCAAATTAAAAATAAAAAATATAAATGAAAAAGTTAATTAAACTAATTAATCGTTTCAGATGTTCTCCGGTACTGCGGTTTCACTTAAAGATACTTTTGACCCATTTCACTAACAATAAAAGCATAAATAATCGAAGTATAAATGATAAACATTTTTGATGATTTCAAATAATACAAGGCTATTTAGAAGTCACTAAAGAAGAATTTAATATTTTTTCAGTTTTTCTTGAGATTTGGTCCATTTATTTTTGGATTGGCCGATTTTGTTTGGCTAAGTTTTTTTAAGAATATCCACTAAACCATTTTCATAGCTTTTAAAGGATTCATGCCTTTTCTTTTAGCATCTAAGGAGTCACAACATTGAAATTTAGATTTTTTTTTTTTGGTATTAGCGTATGAGTATAGTGTAAATATTATAGCTTGGTAGAATTTTATGGGCCAAACAATAGGAAACAGGCGATTTCGACAGTTTTTGTGGGTGTTAGCCTATGGATTTTAAGGCTGCAAGGGGGTTCATCGATTGGTTCCAAAAGATCGAAAAAAGGATCGATTGGTGGAGGCGGCGCAAGATTTCCGAAAAATCATAATGGGTCCGCAACGAGCCCGGCAAGATCCCTAGGTGGCCCGACGGCATTGGAGGAGGCCTAGTTGGATTTTATGGGCCGATGAACAAGAAACAGGCGATTTCAGCAGTTTTCTGTGGGTGTTAGCCCACAGATTCTGGGGCTGCATGGGGGTCCGATGCAAAATTCTCGAAAAATCATATGAGTGGGTCCTTAACGTGCCCAGCAAGAGGCGCAGGTGGCCCGGCGCCATTAACAGAGGCGTGGTAGGATTTTATAGGCCGATGAACAGGAAACACGCGATTTCAACAGTTTTTTATGGGTGTTAGCCTACGGATTCTGGGGCAGCATGAGAGTCCAGCGCAAGATTCTCAAAAAATCATATGGGTAGGTCCGCAACGAGCCCGTCAAGATGCCCAGGTGGCCCCGTGGCGTTGGTGGAGGCCTAGTAAAATTTTATGGGTCGATGAATAGTAAACAGACAATTTTGGCAGTTTTCTGTGGGTGTTAGCCCATGAATTCTGGGGCTGCATGGGGTTTCGATGCAAGATTCCCGACCAATCATACGGTTGGATCCGCAACGAGCCCGGTAAAAGGCCCAGGTGGCTCGACGACATTGGCGGAGGACTGGTAGGATTTTATGGGCCGATGAACAAGAAACAGGCTATTTCGACAGTTTTCTGTGAGTGTTAGCCTACGGATTCTGGGGCTTCATGGGGTCCGACGGCAGATTCTTGAAAAATCTTACGGGTAGGTCTGCAACGAGCCTGACAAGAGGCCTATGTGGTCCGGCGGCGTTGGCGGAGGCCTGGTAGGATTTTATGGGCCGATGAACAGAAAACAAGCGATTCGACAGTTTTCTGTGGGTGTTAGCCCATAGATTCTTGGACTGCATGGGGGTCAAAAATCCTATAGACGGATCCGCAACGAGCCCGGCAAGAGGCTCAGGTGGATGGGTGGCGTTGGCAGAGGCCTAGTAGGATTTTATAGGCCGATGAACAGGTAACAGACGATTTCTGCAGTTTTCTATGGGTGTTAGCCCACGGATTCTGGGGCTGCATGTTGCTCCGGCGCAACATTCCCGAAAAATCATATGAGTGGGTCCGTTGCGAACCCGATAAGAGGCTCAGGTGGTCCAGCGGCGCTGTAGGACGCCTAGTATGATTTTATGGCCCAAGCAACAGGAAACAGACGATTTGACAATTTTTCGTGGGTGTCAGCCACGGTTTGTGGCGTTGCCCGGGGATCTAGACTAACTTTCCCAAAAAATTAATTCGACCCATTCTTAACTAGCTCGGCAATAGGCCCAGGTGTCCCGACGGTGACACAGGATGCCTGCTTGGATTTTATGGGTCAAGCAACAGAAAATAGACGATTTTGGCAGTTTTTCGTAGGTGTTAACCCGCAGTTTATGGTGCTGCCCGGGGATCTGGGCTAACTTTCTCGAAAAATTACACCGGCTCATCCGTAATGAGCCCAGCAAAAGGTTCAGATGTCCCGGCAGCGCCGTAGGACACCTAGCAGTTTTTTATGGGCGTTAGCCCATGGATTTGGGGGTGCCGGGGTTCCGAACCCATTTTTCTTGAAAAAATCCACATACTCATCCGTAACAAACCCACAAGAATTTCAGTAGGCTCGATGGCATTGGATGGCTGAGAGTTTTGCTAAGAAAGTGTTTCAACCATTCAAATAATCTCGAGTTTTTGTTGGTATTGATATGATTTGTTTAATTTTAGTATTCTTTTTATTAGCCAGATAATGCAATAAAATTTTTTGGAAGAAATTAATAATAATTATTTTGTAATATTTTGAACGAATACAAAACTAAAAGAGAATGCAACATTCTTGATTAAGAAGTCTTGGTTGTATAGTTGCTAACACTTTTTATACTACGTAATAATACAAATACATCTACAGGTAATGTAAATGTTGAAATAAGGGAATAAATACTCGTGTGAAATGTAATATCACTCTTAGTTTCTTAATAAAAAAATTATTCATTTACTCATAAATCGCATTTTTCAAGCGTGTAATGTATAATTATTCATTTTGCAAAACTTTTATAGAACCATCCATAATGACTTGAGAAAGAATTTCTATATCCTTGCCCTGATCTGGCATTCTTTTTTAATATTTAGGAATAACTCAACAGAATTAGGTGATTTTCTCCATTTTTTATGAGTAAATTATTAGTCTGAAAAAGAATTCTTATAGCCTTGCCTTGATCCATGTGATTTTTCTAACATTTAGGGTTCACTCAATATAAAATAAATCTTTTTTCTATTTTCATTTGTTATGACATGGAGAAGAATTCATATAGTTTTGCCCTAATCCACAGAGATTTTCTTCACATTTAAGGACCATTCAAAATAAATTAGGTAATTTTTTTTATTTCCATATGCGTTAACTCTGAATTTTTTAGTGATTTAATTTTCAGCTAATTTGTTTTTTACAGGACCTTCATCGAACTGTCCTTAATGACCTGGGAAGAATTTCTATAGCCTTACTTTGATCCATGTTGTTTTTTCAAGCATTTAAAAGTAAATAAGTTTTAGGTCAGTTTCTCTAATTTTTGTGTGTTAGCCCATGAATTTTGGTGATTTAGCTTTTGATCAATCTTTTTTGAAATTTTTTTCAAAATCATCTCTAATGACCCGAAGAAAAATTCCTATAGTCTTGCCCTGAACCATAGAGATTTTCTTTGCATTTAAGGACCATTCAATAGCAATTAGGCGATTTTCCCCATTGTTATCAGTTTCTTTTTTTTTCTTTTTCTTTTTTCAAAATCTTTACAAATCATCTATAATGAACTGAGGAAGAATTTCTATAGCCTCGCTCTGATATACGAGTCACTCAACAAGCAAGCGATTAATCATATCTAAAAAGTTTATGAATTTAACACACAAAAAATTGAGAAAACTATTGGATTAAACATAGTCGTTTCCCCAAAAATTCATGAACTCTCACATACCAAAAAAATAAGAAAAATCTAATTATTATTTAAGACCTCTAAATACTAATTAAAAAAAAATATCATGAAGAGGCTATGTGAATGTTTTTTTTTAGAACCCCAAGGGTAATCCCACTCTTTGCCACAACCTCTATATTTTGATTGAGCATTTTGCGACAATCTACTCATTGTGTAATAACTTATTAATCATACAAGAGATGTAAATCACACGACACTCGTACTATACGATGAATTCATGGCTGAGTAGCAAATGAAACCTATAAAATACTAATAAATTGAGGGAAAAAAATCAAATTCCTAATTTGCGACCCCTAGGTCCAATAAAAGTGGCGTGAATTTCCATAAAACCTATGAATATTATTTATTAGGTAATTAAAGATATACCTACTAAATATTCACAGGTTAATGCTCTAAAACAATATTAAATTCCTGTTTCGTGACCTCTAAACACTAAAATGTGTGGCATGAATTTTTATAAAATCTGTGAATATCATTCAATAGGTAATTATGAAAGAACCTACCATATTTGGAGTCAAAAAATTTCAAACAAGTATATTTATAAAATATTCATAGAAAATAAATAGCGTGGATTTGTAACAATGCTATCAATATCAGTCACTAGACAATTACAAATGGTCCTACTAAACCGAAAAGCAAAAAAGAAGAAACCCCAAATTTTTTTAAACTGTCCGCCCCGCATAATCAATTTTTTCATTTTCAATCAGCTCCGCAAAGACCCGCCCCACTAAACTTTTAAACATATTTGTCGCCTGTACTGCTGTACGATTATTGTCTCTCGGAAGATCCTATCTACCAAGCAAACCATTAAAATACAATAAGCTGCTTATTAAATAAAATTATCTAAATCTTTTACTGTTTAAAATAACAAATGCTTATTATAAGTTAAATCCACTGTAAGTTGCGCACACAAACTTAAATCCACTGTAATGAAAATGAAATAAGTCTACAGCAAACTGTATCTAGTAAGCTTATTATAATCTCAGAAGATCCTGTCTACTACGCTTCTCTGCCGGAAGCTCTAATTTTGTATGCGAAGTAAAAAAAAAAAAAAAAAACCTAACCCGCACCAGCCCCACATATTTTTTTAAAAAAAATTTGTACCCGCCCTGCCCCGCAAAAATATTAACCCGCACTGTCCCGCAAATAGAATAACCCGCCCCGCAACCGCAACCGCCCCATTGCCTCCCTACTAGCAACTAAACAAATTCAGCTAAAAAACAAGAATGGAAAAATCAACAACAACATACCCAGTGGAATCCCACAAGTGGAGTCTGCTCAGGGTAAAATGTAAGCAAAACTTACCACTACCTCATAGAGATAGAAAGGCTGTTTCCGGAAGACTCTGACTCAAAATAGTAAACCCCTTAAGTGGAAGATGCTAGACAACCAAGGAAAAATCAACACCAATTAAAAAAAAAACAACAAGAAGCAATCTACCACAACCAGTCTTCCAAAGAAAAAAAAAAGAAGAAGAGAGATGTAATGCATAAGTAGCACAAATTTGAAACTTGAACTAGTCCCAATACTCTGGAATCAAGAAAAAGCAGAAAATAAGACTTCTAAAATCTACCACGAAATCTAACAAAGTTCAAATTTTAACCCACTCAAGTACTTCTCTTCGCCGTCTTTACGATCCTTTTGATCATATTATCATATTCAGACCATCACCATACTCATATTGAACTTCATATCCTCTACAGCAGCTATTCTAAAGTACTATGCATGAGTGTTTCGATAATGCAAGGAACTGTCGAAAAGATGCAACCTATCATGCCAAGACTGATCAACAATTCGCCAACAAAGAAGTAGAATTAGACTAGCTAGCAAATCAACCAATTTCAACTATTAAAACAATCAACTAAAAAAGAAAAGAGAAACAATTAACCAAAGTTTTGCTCAGAACAAAAAAAGGCTCTATTGCATAAGTAGCTCAAATTTGAAACTTGAGCTACTCCCAAGAAGCACGACATAATCATAATACTTCAGAAACTACGACGAAATCTAACAAAGTTCAAATTTTTATCCACACATAGTTCTCTTGACCGTCTTTACGATCCTTTTGATCATTGTCATATTCAGACCATCACCATACTCATATTGAACTTCATATCCTCCCCAACAGCTATTCTAAAGTACTATACATGAGTGTTTCTATTATGGGAGGAACTGTCGAAAAGATGCAACCTATCATGCTGAGACTGGTCAAACAACAACAACATACTCAGTGGAATCCCACAAATGGGGTCTGGGGAGGACAGAATGTACGCAGACCTTACCACTGGGAACTCTTGTCACAAAAACCCACGCTGAGACTAATCAACATACCCAAAATTCTCCAACAAAGAAGTAGAATTAGACTAGCTGGCAAATCAATCGATTTCAACTACTAAAACAATCAAGCAAAAATCAGCTAAAAAGGAAAGGAGAAACAATCAACCAAAGCAAAAAAAGGCTCTATTGAATAAGTAGCTCAAATTTGAAAGTTAAGCTCATCCAAAGACTCAAGAGTCAACAAAAAGCAGAACATAATACTTCAGAAACTACAACGAAATCTAACAAAGTTCGAATTTTCACTCACTCCAATACTTCTCTTCACTATCTTTATGATCCTTTTGATCGTCATCGTCTTCAAATCCTTTAACCAGACTCATTTTAAACTTCTTCACATCCTCCACAGCCGCATTTCTAAACATCGCAGTATCCACTGCTCCTGAAACCATATGGTACCCTCTTGATTTCAAATTCTCAGGACTATCATGGGGCATTGCAAATCCAGATAAATACGCCCCACCGTCAGCTGGTTTCTTCTTCAACACCCCTTTTTCAGCTGCATTCATTACCTCCTTTACCTTCTTATTCCCTGGATCCCATAAGTACCCTAAACTCGCACTCAAATCCAATGGTCCCATTTGAATACAATCAACCCCTTCAACTGCTGCAATTTCTTCAATCTTCTTCACCCCGTCTCCACACTCTACTTGACACATGATCAGCAGATCATCCTCATAATTACTCAAATACCCTTCATCAATTCCGTAGCTCGAAGCTCGAACAACCGTGTGAGCAGATCCACGTACGCCATTGGGAGGGAAACGACAGTATGACACCGCCTTCCGGGCTGATTTCGGGCCGTCGATCATCGGAAACATAATTCCCTGCGGACCGAGATCGAGGGCTTTTTTGGCCCATGTAGCTGAGGATTCCGGGATACGGAGGATAGCTGGGGTGCCAGTAGCAGCTAAGGCATGAAGACAAGGGAGTGCATCGGAGATACCTCCGTGACCATGTTCCATATCGACGACGGCGAAATCGTAGCCGGCAAGTCCGGCGATCTCAGCGAAGGTTGGAGAGAAACCGAGGAGGAAAATGCCGTAAAGGGTTTCTCCATTTTTCATGCGAGTTTTGAGGGACTGTGTGACTTCGGCCGAACCGGTGGCGGCGGAGACGGCGGAGGATGATCGGAGTGGCAGTAAGGGTTTGAAATTTGGGTTTATAGTTTTGAGGGATAAGGGTTTCGGAATTTGGGGAAGCAAAGAATGGAAGGAAGGGAAAATCCGCGAAGTGGAAGTGAAGGATTTCCTAAGAGTTGATAAAGATGAAGAAGATGAGCAAGAAGGAGTGGCCATGGCTGCCATTGCCATTTTGATGTCAAAATTGTTGAGTTGATTGATATGAATTTGATAATATAGAGTAGTAGTTGAGTTCAACTTAAAATCCTAAAACCATGTGGCAAAATTAATTTAATCTCGTAAATTGTAAATTTTGAATTTAATTTTATTAAAATAATAAAATTCATAAAACTATCCTTTTAGTACCGAGATTAAAATACTTCCTCCGTCCATCTTTGATCGAAAAATATTGAACTTTCTAGCTTTAATGGGGATAAATTATGTGTAATTTCTAGCTTTATGTTGTCATTATGCTATTTCTTGTATGTATTCGAATTGTACAACAGAGATCGTTCATAGAAATAAATAAATTTTATATTTGTTAGAGAATGTTTCTTAATACTCTCGACCCAAGTAAAACATATTGAAAATCAAATATATACAATAGTTAGTGGAGAAGAGGAAAAAAACAACAAAATAATATGATAATCATATTTACATGGTAAATCAAAAGTACAAAAACGAGAATTGGCCAAACCAAAGTAGATTTGACTCCGCGGCACAAGCCTCACACCTTAGGGAGGCCAACCAAGAGCAAGAAACCTTTGTCCGTGCATCAAAAAGACTAACGTACTTTTAACGGCAATGAGACTATCCCCTACCATTACCCTTCATCAAGCTAAAACACCAAAGAAAAAAAAAAGGGATAAACTTTGTACACTAAAGTTCACGCTATCCAACCGTGGTCAATGAGCATATTAAGCTGCCACTTCACTTTCTTTATTGGTATTTGTTGAGCCCTCTAATTTTTTCCATGATCTAGTCGATAATGTCAGTAGCAATAAGCCAGAAACTTGGCAAGCTAGACCGCATGTCAAGCCAATCCATAAAGCCTGCATCATAAAACAAAAAGTACTACAATAAGTTCAAGGTTGCATCCATCACGTTTAAATCTTGAATCTGTCTACACGATGATGACAAAAATAGAGCACGGCTGCATTTGAATTACCTGAGCATGTCGGATGAACTTGAAAGCAACGAGGCCTGCTATTGGTATGCCGATGACATAGAATGATACCAAGTCGATGCAGATAGCAGAATGCACCCACCCGCATCCTCTAGCCACCCCTGATCAATCCAATGACAAGGTTATTAAACTTATTTTGAACGTCAAAACTAATACATGTTACAGAAATAAAACTCTGACCTGATAAATTTCCTCGAGTGAATTCGAGTATAAAAGGATATTAAAAGAAGAGGTACCATGGAGGTAAATTTGTAAGTTATCTCCGCGCTATGACTGAAGAAGCCAGCCCAGGCAATATGATGATTCAATAGAGCCACACAAAGTGCACCTACAAAAGGAATAGTTTGCCTGAAACCAACAGCCGCGACATGTTTAGCTCCAGCAGGATTTCCAGATCTCAACTCCTTTGCAACTCTGGTGCTGCATATCAGATCATATATCTTACGAATATAACAGTGTAAGAATCTCTTCATCCGGACAGTGTATAGAAGTTAAACTCATATTCCGTAGATTACCTTACACCTACGCTCAGACCGGAGAATGATATGTGGACAATGGCTTGGATATATACACTGAAAATTCACAACCAAAATATTGTCAGCCTTGATGAATGTGAAAATGTGATATATGGTCTAAAGCAAAGAAGCTTTACCTCATTGCAATTACGGAAATAGATGTTTCCGGGTTTGGCATCACACCAGCCACTAACACAAGAACCTCATACCCGCTATACTCCAAACTGTTTATATATCCACGTACATCATCATCAACTCCGACAACAACAACATACCAAGTGTAATCCCGCTAGTGCAGTACACGACATACAGAAGAATGAACAATAATATGCGAACGTTACTCACCAGACTAGGGCAGCAGAGAGCAAAGCCAATTTCAAGTTAGAAAGTATATGATGAAATGGCTCGAATGAGAAAGGGCGATCCCCTCTGATATGGTTTAAACTACTGGAGAAAAACATGACGAGACCAAATACGATGAGTTGAATCCAAATGGAAATGGATGTTGCTAATGGTGCTGCTTTGAAACCGAGACTTGTCCAATGAACCAAACGATAGGCAATAATACCAATGTGTATAACTGAATATACCAGTGAAAAAAGAACTATAGTAGAGTCTAAAACTAACTGTGCCCTAAGAAATCTCAAGGCATTTTGCAAAAAACCATGTCCAAACAATCCAGGTATAAGAAATTTCAAATACACCGCTGCTTCTATAGCAATGTTATGATTCTGATGAAATAGATGAATCAGAATTGTATCTGAATGCCACCAGAGAAGAGCAATCGCGGTTGAAAAGACGAACGATATGATACATGATGTCTGCAGATGTATCTGCAGCATCCTATCAGTTCGATCTCTTTGTCTGCATAATGCCTCGACTGCAGCATTTAATCCAAAAATGAAGGAGAAACCAGTTATGATAGCCCAGGAATGGGCGAGATTTGAGGCAGCTAGTTGAAGATTGCCAAAATTACCAGCAAACATGACGGAAACAACATTGAGGGAATAGAAAGTACTCAGCATAACAATCAAAGGCCATGAAATAATTGCCTGATATGATAATTCATCCGTATCTATTAACTTATTACAATACCTGTGAAACTTGTTCCAACACCCCTCCGGTTTTTCGCCGGATAATGCTGGTGGTAGCTGGTGATGACTGGATGAGTTAGCCATTGATGACTGAAATTTTTTTTGAACTGTTAATTAACTGTTTTATTAGAATGACAAGATTACCCTTAAAAACTTTTTTTCAAGAAATTATTAGCCTTTGTTGTATTTACTCCCTCCATCCTTCTTTACTTGTCCTCTATTGACTTAGCACAACGATTAAGAAGTAGTAAATGATAAAGATAATTTTACTAAATTACCCTTTGAATATACTCCCTCCGTCCATCTTTACTTGTCCGTATACTATTTTAGAGTATCGAGTAATATTTGTCCAATTTAGAAATCAAGAAATAATTTTACGCTTAGTTCCTAATTTACCCTTATCATTAACTATAGTCATTAGACTATAACATTTTTCAATACATTGTAACTGGTTTGAAGTCTAGATGCACATTTTTCAATACATTGTAATTGTTTGAAGTCTAGACGCAGCATGATACGCTTTCTACCACTATGTTAATATAGAGGTGGTTTCCAAATTGATATTTTATCGATATAGGATACTCATATTGATAAAATGATTTTAACCGCTTATTGTAAATTGTAAAAATGGGGATTTTACCCCCGTTATTCAAAGTTGAATCAATGACCTATTCTAAGTAAGAAGAACTTTTTAGATTTGAAAAAAAAAAAAGAAATAACTTTGCTGACAATTACATATTTTTGAGTTTGTCAGAAGAGTCCTCCGAATATTTTGGTCTTATTTGGGGATTTTTGCTTCAGCTGTACGAGATGAAAGTCTCATACACGGCTCTCAAAGGGGGAGTTCCGCCTATCTCAATAAAGTATTTGATTGGTTCGAAGAACTCTAGAGATTTAAGCAATTGCGGATGATATAACTAGTAAATATGTTCCTCCCTACGTCAATATATTTTATTGTTTAGGAGGAATTACACTTACTTATTTTTTAGTACAAGTAGCTACTGGATTTGCTATGACTTTTTATTATACCCGGTATTGGCCATAATTCAGAAAAATATTCTGTAGTCTTAGTAGGAGGGAGAAGGGTTAAGGATTTATCCGGTGTGAGATATCACATTGTTCAAGGAACCGTAGATGCTGTCGGAGTAAAGGCTCATCAACAAGGGCATTCTAGTGTGTTGTAGATTCTTATCCAAGACTTGTATCATTTGATGATGCCATGTGAATCGCTAGAAACATGTGAAGTGTATGGCTAACCCATTTTCTCATTGAACGAAAGGTACGAAATTAATCAGATTGATAAAAGTACCATGTGAAATCTTTGGTTTTTCTCCTTCCTCGATCCCTATCCCATAGGTACAGTATTTGAATTAATAGAGAACATTTTTTTCTGTATGAATTGATATTATGCCATTCAAATCCTTCCCGATACCTCCCAAGGAAAATCTCTAATTTGGATCCCAAATTGACGGGTTAGTGTGAGCTTATCCATGCTGTTATGCACTCTTTGAATAAGAATTCGTTTTCTGAAAGATCCTGGCTTTCGTACTTTGGTAGGCCTCCGAGATCCTTTCGATGACTTATGTTGAAGAGATATCTATCTAATCCGATCGATTGCGTAATGTAAAATTACCTATCATTTACTATTTTTTAGTCCTTGTGCCGAGACAAGTAAAGATGGACAAATGGAGTAATAAATACAATGTCTTGACAAATATAATAAAGAATGACTATAATTAATGATAGGATATAGTAGAAACTTAGAGTAAAATTTATTCTTGATTTCATAAAGTGAACAAATATTGTTGAACATCTCAAAATAGTACCGGGGCCAAATAAAGATGATAAGAGGGCATACAAAGCTACAACTGAAATAGATAAAAGTGTAACAAGACATAATTTTACCCAAAAACAATAGTACAACTGCAGTATTTAGCAAAATACAAGGTGAAAAATATGGCTTTGATACTTCGACTAACGATTTAATAGGACTGCTACAAGCATCTGTTGGTGTTATTAGGTATACATATGAACAAAATTATAGCTTAATGGTGAATTCATATTACAAGATAAAAAAATACATTAGGCCAGAACAAAGTAGATTTCGCCCCAGAACCCTCAGCAGCTCGGCCCCCACCTTAGGGGAGACCAACCAAGAGCGAGGAACCATGTCTGGTGCATCAGAAGGACTATCGTATTTTCCAGCAAAAATAAAAGTAAACTTCTGGGACTGGAGTGGAGACAAGGACCGCATAGAAAGCTTGTTTTCAGCTCGTACTCACCAAATAAATGAAGAAATTCTCTACAAACTGATGATCTTCTTTACTCATCAGTTGGAGTTAGATTATTCCACATTGAGCTTCTATTCATCCACAAATTTTTCCAGCCATACGAATAGTGAAATCTGCTCCATCCTATATAAATCAATCTACACAACCAAATGAATGTGCCTAAATTGGGGATTCAACTTGGATTAAAACATATAAAACTCTGGCGGTAGTAAACATCCAAGAGAAACCTGAATGTACACATTGTTAATACTTCAAGGAGATCTTTCGGCATCAAGACCTGTCCCAATCTTCCCCCTGACTTGACATGGCATTTAGCCGCTGTTGCAACTGGCAGCAGTAGAAAATCATGTTATGAAATGAGAACACAATAAGATACCATGAAGAAACCTTTATCCCATCCCTCTGAGACTTCATTTTTCCTTAAAACTTTTGTTTTTTGGAGGTTTGCGGAGAGAGAATGCAACTGGTGATCCTAACCTGATAGAATTTAGTTTGTAGTCTCTGTTACAGTTAATCTCATTATTTTCTATCCACTTGAAAAGTTAGATGACCTATTTGCATTAAAGAAATTGATTAGGCATTCACCTGCATGTATTTAAGCTTTTCAGTAGTTAATTCGTCCGTCAAGCTACTCATCCTGCACAATTAAGGTAAGATCAGTTTAAGCAACGATCTGTATAAAAGAGAAGCATGACAGCAAGTTGATCTGAGTCCATGCTAGCTCACCTAGCTTGAAGCTCGGATATTTTAAGTAGCAGCATGCGCTCCCTCTCTGAAACAGCTCCATCAACCTGTAAAAACAGACGAAACTCTGAAATGTAGATGAAGATGAACGTGACAACAGACTCAAATGATACATTATGCTATGTACTGCAATGCATTGACATACTAGTAAAATGGCTTCTCTGCTTGTCATTTCTAATAATGGCGGTCTAAAATATGAAGTTCATTTGTAAGCAGAATGAATTTCATTGAAAGAAACTTGAAATATGAGACAGGCAGTTAACAAGTTAAGCCAGGTTTATCATTAACAAGTAGACGGTAAACAGATTATCTAATACTGCTAAATTTTATCTTCCTTGTTTACTTTTGCTATTTAGATATCATAGAAGGAAATCGGAAGACTATATCTGTTTGCAAACATCTAGTTGGGCTTAGGATGCAAAAGAAATATTTTCGAAGGGAAAAGATAAGGAAAAGAATGGGTGGAAAACTCTAATAAAATGAAGGGGGCAGGAAAGATAGTACGAGTTGCACACGACCAAAATCATTCCGTTCATTGCCTTGAATGAGATATGTTGCGAGTACAAGGAAATTATCCAAATAATTAGGAGTGCATGCTCCTTGGGTATATTCATAGGAGTACAGTTACAAAAGCACGAGATAGGACATCTATAGATCATTATATAATACAACAAAGCTTTTAGCTAGAAAACTAACTACTGGATAGTACTGCTATCCTGCGACATGAGATGGAAAATCTTGAACATGAGCACAATAAACTTAAAAGAAATCAATTTCAGTGTTTTGTCATTTTTAAAGGACTTACAGTTTCTACAGACTCTTCCGAAAAGCATATGGTAAAATGAAGACATAATGTACTTACACTTCCATTATTCTCTGGAACACACTGTGGAGATGACTTCCCATGTTGCTGAGCTGAGATAAACCAAGAAATTCAGAGTATTACAGAAAACATATAACCATTAGAATACATGTTCTCTACACAATAAGATTAGACATATCTTTAGATGTTTACTCACCATCTCCTGCCTCAGATAGTTGCAAGCTATTCAACAGATTCACAATTAGATCCTGGTAATAGAAAACAGTAGAAATAAGGAGAGTTTCTTTTTCCAATAAGTAGAAATAAAGAGACTACAAAAAAATGGACAAGGGACTTTTTGTTCTTCTGTTTTTAAATAAAGGAACGCGTACCAAGGAAGTACTCTTATATTCCTACCACAAACTTGAAACATTACCTGTTGGACTGATGTTTGTTGAAGAAGATTTTGTAGGTGAGGCATCAGAACTGAGGCAGGAATATTATCAAGGCCAAGCTCCTTTGGCATTCGACTGGGAGGCTGAAAATTGATGAACAATATCCTACCATTAGATCCATTAATTCTATTTCTTCTATTTTGTTTTAATTTGTTTAACAAAAATGCAACTTTGATATGAGGAAGGGAAGTTTTAAATTTCTCATATCATTTAGCCATGGTTTTAAAGGAAGGACCAATTCACAAACCATCAGTTTAGATTCCAATATCCAGTCTCCAACGCTAGCAGTCTTCCTCAATTGTGATCCCTGGAGATCAGATGGATCTTATGTCAAGGATAGTAAAGGACGTAGATTGTCTTATGCTAAAATATAGGCAACACTACACAGCTTACTTGACAAAATTGCAGAGGAACTGTACATGATGCGACATCCTAGCATACATAGTGTTTTAACAGAAATGACATACCTTTACAAGATCTACATTTTCTGACGTCACAGAAAACCTCCCTTTTATTTGAACCAAGTTGGCCGTGGACTTGTCATCTGAAGAATCTTTGAATCCTGGAGAGAAAATACTAATTATTAGCATAAAGCAAAGTCCAGCTTCAGTTGACATGTGACTGGATAGAGAGTACCCCTGTAATACACAATAAAACAATTTTAGGAAAAGAACTTGTGTGGAATGCGTTAATACCCCCAGATGAGTTAATTGGGGCTGATTTACTATTTGCTGAAGCTCGGTTTGGAAGCATTAGAGGGCCACTAAAGCTGGGTGCCCTTCGTACTTGATGAGCTTTTTCCGCTTGTTGGTTTTCAATCTTACTTCTGCTGCAGAAGCACAAGTTACATGAGGCGAAGTTCTCATTTAGATAACATGTAACAGAAGTGTAAATAAAAAGCATCCATTAACAACTTATCATACTTCGCTACGCACAAACCAGTGAGTAAACACAACAGATAACATCTTATTGAACTAATCCCTAGTCTCAAGATTAGCCTCGTTAATAAGTTACCAAAGCGCTATACATAGACAGGATTCTTCGTCTGTTGGTATTCTTTTTTTCTCTTCAAAGTAAATGGAGTAATAATCTGATAAAGTATTAGATTAACTGACAAGAAAGATGGTAAAAAGACTAATTTCGAGCTTATGATTTGGAAAGCTTTCGGCACAAGGTAATTTGATAAATTTCTTTCAGCATAACACCTGATTACATGAACTGATAGAAACAACAATTTGTTCGGGAATCATTAGATTTAAAATTGCCTTGGGAAACACATGATACAGTAGATCAAACAAAACAGTATAAGACCTTTCAAAGTTGCCAGCTCTTTCTGATGCTGAATGACTTAGCTCAACACCTGGCATAAGTGGTCCACTCTGACTTCGACAAGCTTTTTCTGTTTGACATTTACTCTTGGCTTGCACTGCATCTTTGTCTGAGGTAAGGGGTGGTAGCTCTGTTTTTGATAAATTCTTCTTCAGTCCACCTTCCTCCTGATGGTCAGAATCTAATTTATTACATTTCAAATCTTCTCCCTTCTTTCTCTGGCATTCAGCTAATTCACCAACACTTACTTGCTCACTGAGAACAGAAAGTATTGAGGGAAAATTCAATAAAAAATTATCGACATGAAAATACTTATGATGATATATATAAAAAATGGTAGTGTTTCTCATACGATACCCAATCTATCATATTTGATGTTGATGACAAAACCTTGTTTATATTTTCTCCTGGCGACAGACATGCTTATGCTGCCTTTGAGAAAAATAATTATCGTCGAGAATAGAAGATATGAACCCCTAGAACAAACTTTCAATGAAAACACAGATCATTTATCGGTTCACTTCATTAAGCTTAAAGAACTCGAGCTCATTAATACTTGATTTTCAAATCATGATCCAATTTCCTCACTGCTAATTAATGCAACAAGAACATCAGATACCAACTTGGTGTTTCTCCTATGATTTGTAAATTACAAGTGACTGACTCGTGATTCATTCTCCCTGCCTAACTGTGTAACATGGAATAAATACAACGGTACTTTCCAAAGTCGCTGAAAAGGAATAGAGTCGTATATACCTGGAAATGATATCTTGTTTTAAGGATGATTTTCCAGCATTTGGAGCAGAAACTGAATTCTCCTGCCAATATACAAACAGTCTCATCCCGGAGATACTAAGAGCGAAATTCGATCTTGAAAAATCCAAGAATGTATTATTATTTATTGTAGATGAATAAACTTGAAAATATAGCTCAAAAGTTTTTTTTCTTTTGACAAGTACAAGGTGAAAATATATCTAAAAACTGCATAAAATAACATTGCTAAGGACCTTGTAGTTCACAGTTGATTTTATGCTTTCATCTTCTTCCCTAATCTCCAGTATTTCGTCATCATCTTGCACCTGCCACAGTGAAAGTGAAATCAGTTTTTTTTTCAAGTTCAGGAAAAACACACAGAAAAAGTTGAAATTATTTCTCACTTTATAAATGCCTTTTCAGGTACATACCATTGAAGCTTGAAGCTTTAAATCCTCCAGATCAAAGTTCCAGGCACTAACACCTCGTTGATATTCACTCTGAAAAGAGCATACAAGATATTAGAACAGAACAAATATCAAAGAAGTTAATCATTCTGTTTACATTCAATTTTAGGAGCCACTTATACAGAAATTATTAAGATAAAATTTCTAGTAGACAAAAGCAAACCACACCAAAAGGAAAATTTATTTGCTATTTATGTTAGGAATCGCCCTAAGCTCAGGCAGAATACGCATATGCAACCATTTCAGCCAAGAACATATATCAAAGGAACAGGAATTAAGCTTCAGACAACAAATAAATGCAGGGAACTGAAGAGTGCCTTTCTCGGTAAAATCAAGTTTGATATAAACACGAGAAATTGAAGACTGTCTAGATTAAAAGGCAGAAAAGTACCAAAAGAAAAGCTTCAACAGAGCTTCACAAAGAGAAGCAAAGTAGCAGATATCCCCTTAAAGGGAAGTTGAGAACAACATGGCGCAACAAAATGACATCAATAAACAATTGCCTCAAGCAGTTCCTCAGGGAAAAAAAATAACAATTGCCTCAAACCTGTGATATTGCTTCCTGCTCGGATGAAGGCATTTTCTTCGAAGCTAGTTGTGCAGCATCTTTAAGCTGCAGTAGTTTTGTCAAGGAAAAGTTAAACGATGCTAAACAGGAAAAACTTAGAACAGACCTATTATGGGATACCTGGAGAATTTTTACTCGACTCCCTAGCGATGGTAAGTCGGCGAACAGTTTCTTTATAGAAAGCTCTGGAGGCTTAACTTTTTTGAAAAAAGTCTGCTTCAACAATTTTTCAGCAGTTGGCCTTTTAGTTTGATCTTTCACCAAGCACATTGCAACCATTTCCTTGAATGACTGTTAAAGAATTGAAAAGTTTTGGATTTCATAAATGAAAATAACACCAGCATTGAACCATACTCTAGAGCAAAATCATCAAAATATATCCATCATCTAAATCAACCAGCGCAAGCTAAAAAGACTACCTTTGAGAATTTCTTATCACGGTCATAATCAAGTCCAGGAGGAGCACTGTTTATGGTCATCAGCAGAACCTATCACAGGAAAGTCAAGGTCTCTATGTTCATGTAACACATATACAAAGCATATAGCTAAATTAAAAAAAAAATATTGATAACAACTTGTATTAGCAATAAAACTCAGCTACAAAAGACACTGAGTTGTGATCTTTACAAACAAAAGTATAGGGGCCACCTATACAAAAACTTATACCTTCCGCCCTCTCAAAAACTTACACTTTACCCATAAAATCTACCAGTTCTCCTATCCCTCCCTACATGTTTTTCACACCAAAAGTAGACGAGACTAAGACAATTTATCCTAATTTTCTGAATAGGATTGCTAGTGTGCTCAAAATATCTCGAGTTCCTTTCCTTCCATATTAACCACCATATAACTAAATTATTATTCTTGAAACTCTTGAAAATGACTAGATACCTTCATTGGAGGGTACTTCGAAAATGGTGCATGACCGTGAGCCAGCTCTAAGGCAGTTATTCCAAATGACCAGATGTCAGCCCTGTAGATGGATGATGAAAAAATCATGCCTCTAAACATGTAAAGCACTCCTGGTAGTTACCAGAAATCATCTCTGAAACCATAAACCAATATATATTTTGGTAGACATATCCACACAAATGTTATACTTGGTCGAACAAAATGTAATATTTTAACCATAGTTCAATATCACATCTTAAAAGGTTATGCAAATGTGCACGGTGCTAAAACAGCGAGTTTATACAGTGAAAGAAACTCACTTGAAATCATATCCAGTTCCAGGCTGCAAAACTTCTGGTGCCATCCTACATACTCAGTTGAAACAACAATGAGAAAAACAAATACATTCAAAGAAATGAAGATAGATGGAGAAACAAGCAGTAAGATGCTTATATACTCACCAGCATGGAGTTCCTGTAAAGGTATTCCTAGAGCGCTGCCTGTCACCACTGTCAAACATGCATGCAGAAACACCAAAGTCGGCAAGCTTTACTACCCCATTACTGTCCAGCAATATATTCCCAGCCTGGAGTGACACCAAATGTCAGAGAACAAACACAAATATCACCAGTTGAGGAACAGCATCAGGAATGAACTAATAAAAACCTTAACATCTCGATGAATGTGCCCATGTTGATGGAGATATTCCAAAGCCTTAAGAGTTTCTTTCAAGATAGAACCAATAACAGCCTCCTCAAATCCATCTGGATATGCTATCTTCATGAGGTGCAGACAAGAACCCTCATCCATGAAGGGCATCACCACCCAAAGGTAGTGATCGACGACGAATGAACAAAATGCTTTTATTAAGTTTGGATGGCCAATTAAACTCATTGTTTGAGCTTCCCTACGAATATCATCCTGCGAAAAAGTATAATTTGTTTTTAAAAAAAAAACGTCTAGAGAAAAGACTACACAAATAAAATTGTAATTTACAAGATTGTGTTAACATGACAACCAGTGCTTACTCAAAAAGGCAAAATGGTGAAATTGGTTTTGTAGTCAATATATGAAAGGCAAAAAATGTGTCCAACAACAAAGAAGCTAAAGTCAGGGAAAAGTATAAAAAGGGCAAGTCCGGCGCACAAAGCTCCTGCTATACACAGGGACCGGGGAAGGGCTCGACCACAAGTGTCTATAATGCCTTAATTTATGAAAATCTGATAATCTTCTCTTTCTTTTTGGTAGGGGGAGGGCTTCAAGTACCAAGAGGCACAAATGTGGTTGTTGTTGTGACATGGAATGCAAAGGTTTAAAATTAAATACCACATATATCATGCAGCCTATTTCTTAAGATGATGGAAAGGAAATCTCTGTATGAACCTATATATAAAATCAGTCTCATTAGAATTTTTCATTTGTAATTGTATGTAGAAGTTGCAAATGGCAAGCTTCTTTTTAACTTTAAAATAATAAACTAGTAAAAAAGGTTATTTAGCCCAGTTGAAGTTATTCCAGATTCTGCCTTTAAGATAGAGGTTTGAAAGCATCGTCCAACTAAGATAACCAACATCCCTAATATTTTTCACAAACACACAATTACTCTGTTACCTACACATATTCAACCTTCACACCCAAAACAAGAAAAGATTAAGAGAATCCTGGATCAAGTGATTATCTGCCAATGCACACGTATGAACAGTGATACCACCAACAGAAATTTTGCAACTACATCCAAGTGTAACAAGGGCATACCCTTTTTTGCACTTTTGTACCAAGCAATAGCTTGAAGTGTCACAGGGAGGAGGTCCAACTGTAGTTTCATAATTGAGTATGGATAAGAGTCCAAACGTGAACATCGAAAGTAGAGTACATAGAATCTAACTTGCAATATATCATAAAGAGGATCAAGTATATTTTTCTTTGTTTGAAATGATAAGTATTACTATACACATAATAGCACAAGCATTTTTCCTGAATACATCCCCCAAAAAAAAAGGTAAATCCTGACTATCTATGTAAAGATTCTATAACTGTAATATCAGGAAAAAAAAAAAGAATCAAGAATTCATGTTATGATATTGTGAAGTTGAACATGGAAAATGGATTTTGCAGATAATTTAACCCGAATTATACCTGAGTTTATGAGTATTCTTGGTCCAACTGATGTAACCTCCCAAATGAATTATTTAGAACTAATACAAATGTCACCTTTTCAACACATCCAAGCTAAATAAAAATCACAAGCAGGCCCAATTTATTTTTTTTCCTCAATGGCAGTATATTTTTATAACAGATAGACTCTATAAAATTGTTGGGAGGGATGAATTTTTTAAATGTGTTACTTGTGCTTAAATTGGAGGACAACATGAAGCTGATGAAGATCTCTATTGTGATTATTTTTAACCTAGCCATGTCAAAACATAGGAATTTCAGTTATTTATAATGACAGTTCATAGCATTGGATTTTTTATTGAAGATACCAATTCTAAAGGGAACTTCTATAATGTTTGAAGATACCGGCCCTGAAGACAAAAAAGGCTAATTCCAAAGAACTTATTTGCCTAAGACATCTTCATGGAGAGAAAAAAACTGAGCTGTATTACTCAAGAGGTTTCGTTGAACATTATATCTATTGAACTCGAAGAGAACATTGGAGAATAAATTTAACGTTATTCAGGTAAGCATAGTAAACCTGAATCTTCCAAAAAGATTTCAAGGGAAAAATAGATAACATCCAAACCTGCAAATATTAGCAGCTCCAACCACTTTAGATATGCGATAGTTAAATAAACTATCTTTCAAAATCTGTCGTATTTAATTCCCCGAAGTTGTGGTTCACGTGCATTTTGTATACTATTCCAAAAGTAGATCTATGCCAGCACATAAGTTAATATGACAACCACAATCACGCAAATTTTGTGATTCAACAAATAGTTATCACTTGAACTCTTAGGAAATGAAGCTTGTTACTTTAACCGCTTGCAAGGAATGACACACTACAAAGTTGATCCCATTTTTAGCCAAAGCTAAGAAGCAAACCACAATTCAAGACCAAAAACTTCTAGCCTTCATTTCCCCCAAATCAGAAAAGAACAAAGCCTTCATTCAACTCTATGATCTCAATACACAAAGTTGCAACCCAATCCACTCCAATACACTTTTCCATATCTACACAAAATCATATAGCAAAACATCAACTAAATGAAAACCAATTCGGAGGCAGATCCACGATACACTCGATTCCGGAGTAGATGCAGTCTATTCTCATCTGAATTTTTTCATTTCAGATGATCTGAGCTTCGAACAATGGGATCGATTCTACCTTCTATAAACAACTAAATCTACCTTAGAGTCAAATCAAGTCAAGTCACATTCAAACTCAATCCCACATAATTAAACAACATAATTACATCTAAATTTTTTGTTTAATAACCTAAAAATACACTGTTTTCCAGCTTCAATGAACCTCAAAGAGATAAGAACAAACCAGATTGCTGTTACAGCGATCGAGATCCAAGCACTTTACTGCTACAACTTCATTGGAGGGTATATAGATCGTTCTATACACGGTTGCACTTGCTCCATATCCAACTTCTTCTAGAAGCTTGTAATCGTTCGGATTCACCGAGTAACTTTTCTGACCGCCGGACATCGGAATACCACCGGAACTCTAATCGGAAAACCAGTTTGAGTTCTCACTTGATGAACTGTTTTGAAAAAAACGAAATTATATTAGCTTTCGTTCGATATTATTCAGAAATAATATTTATTTTTGGTTTCTTCTTTATTTAATTTTTTTTCCTTTTTACTATTTCAATTTTACGTATTATCGGATCGGGCTTTCTACTGCTGACGTGGCGACCCGTACGAAAGGTACAGTACGATACGGGATGATGACGTGTCGACCCATGCCAATGTACAAATACGAATACGGATCCGGGTACTTATGCTGACGTGGACACATACATTTAACGTGTGATGAAGATAATGACTATGATTTATCCAAGAAAAACAAAAGACAAAATTACTTTTGTTTTTAAGTGACACTCCTCCCAAAGCTGTCACTATTTTGTGATTAAATTTTCGAGGGACGTGCATTGGTCGATTTAGTTTGATTTAATGTATTATTGATTTTTATTTTTGTATATGTTAAATTAATAAGATAATTTTTTATTAATTTTTAATTTATTGATTGTTTGTTCTTAACGGTTTGATTTTCGATTTACTCGATAAGAAAATACTTATAAAATAAATATGTGAATTTTATAATAATTTGAGGCAATGCGATGAGATACAGTAAAATAAGCAAATTAATTAAGCATCTAAACTTAATAATATGCAATATTTGACTTTATATTTTAATTTACTTTCCAACAGAAGAGTTATACATTGAAAATCAAGTAAATATATGACTTATGAGTATCGATTTAGCATCAAGTGATGTTAAATTATTAGTAATATTTAATATTTATAAAGGGATGAAATAGTAAATTATTATAGTTTTAATGAGTTATCAGTCTACCCAATACTAAAATTGAAATCAAATCGATAACTCAATAATTTTTTTTTTTGTAAAATCATAAAAAACCTGGATGACATTTTTTTTATTCGGTTTTTGCACTTTTCTTGTTAGATTTTTCTATTAAGAAAATTACTTTACTACTATAAGAATAAATTGTTATTCATTTTTTCTCAAAAAAAAACTAAATGTTAAATTGTTATTCATTTTTTCTCAAAACACTAAATATTAATTGAATAAATTTATCTATTGTTAAAAGTCTTTTTAACATTTGCAATCATATAAAAAAAAATCCATTTTACTAGTGTTTATCAAGAATTTCACATGTAATTATCGAATAAGTGATTTAATAGCGTACATATGTTATCGTACATAGAATATAAAGTCGTATGTTCTTCCAAAATAATTTTTCAACTAGGTTTAAAAGAATTCTTAGAAAATAATTTTTTAAAGCATCTTGTATTATCAGAAAATTTTATGTTAAAATAGATTCCTTATTTGTACGTCGGATTTTCTGGCAAGTCAAAATTCTTGGTTTAGGGTGAAATTCGGAGATCTAGGAAGGAACGTAGCTATATGCTTAACACATGCAAGTCGAACATCTACGAAAAAGTTGTCGCTTTCATTCTTCATCCCGTATTCCACGTGATTCGGTTGACTTCGATTAGACCAAACCGTCCCAAAGAGGAACGTGCCCAAAAGGACTAATTTTATCTCGATTTGCATGCAGATTGGCCTTACTTGGTATCACACTATTAAAAATCGCTATTTTTTCACTCGAAAATTTTAATGATTATTCTCATATATATTTGATCGAGTCGGCGAGGAAAGTAATAATAATAATATTTTCATATGAAAAAATTAAGAAAGTTTTTAACTATTTTAGTGAGAATTTATTTTTCATTAATATCTTTTCAACGACTTAATTCGATGAGTAATAAATAAAAACTTATATACTATGGCATAAATTCTCATTAATTTGCACTAAAAAAAACTTCTTCTATGACTAAGATTGAGTAATAAATATCCTAATTAATTAATTGATCATTTATTGTTAGATAATTGGATTGGCTGATTGTAATTCTGTTAGTAATTATATATGATGCCTACCAGAAAAATGTTACCCTTTTCTCTTGCATAAATAAATGGTACTACTCCCGTCCTATGATATAAGGATATTTTTTATTTTACATGATTATTAAAAAATTATTAATACATTAATAGATTTTATCATTTCATCCTTCATTTATATCAATGTACATTAAATTAAGTTAGAAAAAATCATTAATATACTAATTAATGCTAGAGTAAAATGAAAAAAAAAATAATTAAGTATATCTTAATTTAGCAAGTGTCCTTATAATATGGGACAAATATTTATAAAAAAATACCCTTATAATATGAGAGAAATTCCTTTAATCAATCAATCAAAAAGTCATATTAAATTAGCAATTTGAAATAAATTCCTTTAACCAATTATATTATAAGGCAAAAATACTGTTATGCCGAAAAATGACCGACTTTTAAAGAAAAATTAAAATATTGTTCGAAAATCAAAAATTGATTCAAACTCAATTAATTTTAAGTAAAACCAATTCTCGAGATTCGAAAAGACATAGAGTCGCCACCTAATTTTACGGATAATTAGGAAACCATTAAAATATTTTAAAAGACTAACAGAAAATCTTTTAAAATTCAGCGAAATAGGTTCGGGTTCACATTTCCATTTCAAGAAGGTTTTAAGCACTTGAAATGGCCGCTAAATGCGATTATCCGACAATTAAGTGATTTGACTAACTTTAAGTGACTTTGAAAAGTTGGTTGTTTTTCAATTTGACTGTTCTTGAGAAAGATTGACTATTTTGAAAATGGGTTAATTTGAAAGATTTGACTATGTTTGAAAAAGGTTTGACTCGACTTAAAAAAAATTAATTAAACTTGAAAGAAATTTGACTATGTTTAAAATTGAAATAAAATCGTAAAATCACATTTTTGTTTTCTTTTCTTTTATCATTTTTAATTAATTTTTTTTTTTTAATCTTTTGGGTAGATACTTTCTAAAACAAAATAAATAACATAAATAGTTTAAAATACCGGAGAATTCAATTAGATTAAAACCAATAAAAATAAAAATGTTAGCATACAAGCACATATAAATATAATAAATAAAGATAAATCTAAGGAAAAGAGTTGAAGTGACTTTATCCCATTTAAGCTATTCTCTCGCAACTTCGGGTCTTCATCACGAGATTTGTATAATGGCTTCTTTTTGAGTTGACTCGAAGAAGAATGAGTTTGGGCCTCCGTGGCCCAGGAAATGTGAGGTGAATCCAGGATGGACTCTTTTTCGGGACAACGAACTAAGACGACGAGCTTGACGAAGCTTCGAATTCACACCACTACGAGCTCAGTTCAAATTTTCAACTCAAACAGAACAGACGCTCTGGTTTCGGCTTCGAATTGATGAGCCTTTTAGACAAAGACGACGACTATAGAGTTTCTGTGATTTCGACTCGATTATTGTTGATTACTGCTATCGAATGGAGCTTTTCGGGTTTTTCTGATTTCCATCCGTCGCCAAGATTTTTTTTTTTTTGGGGAATTCCTCAAGATGAATCCGCCGCCCCCCAAAACAAAAATGAAATGGGATTAGATAGGGGCGATTAGGGTTTCAAAATGGGGGAAACGAATGGGATTTTGAAAATTTGCAACGGCTCGAAATTCAACCGTTGATTGAGGGGTTCAAGACGCATGCATAGGAAAAAGCGGTGGGTTGTCGAAGCACGCGTGGGACAATAACGTTGGAGAGTTGTCAATTTTTGACTTTGAAACTCGAAGTTGTCTGGTCGGGTTTTGATTTGCTGGTTTTCGAGAAAAGATGAAATGGTGAGGGAGACATTGCAGCGAAGGGGTCGGCGACGAGGAGGGTCGATGGCGGCGGTGGCTTAGGGTTTTCTAGGGTTTCTGGTTTTTAAAAAATGAAGAGGAGAAGAGGAAGATGAAGCTGTTAAGAGGGATTTGGGGCGCGTGGGGTCACGCGCCCGTCTGATTTTTCTCTTTTTTTTTTTGAATAATTTGTTTAAAACTTGTTTAAAATAAAATAAAGCTCGATAATTAATTTGACATCATGGAGGGTAAAAATTGGGTGTCAACAAATACCTCCTTTCTTATTTTTATTAAAACAAGATATATTGATTTAAATGAAGAATATTGATGCAACTTTGTCCCTTCTAGCTTGCTGATTCTTCATTTTGTCATATTTGGGTTTAATTAATTTCAACTAGCTTCAAAGGACTTTACACCTTTGTACTATAACTAGCGTTTGGCACAACAATAAGTTAACAAGTACTTCTTCAACAAGAGACAAAAGTGCATGTAAAATAATGTTACTAGATTCATTTGAAACCAAAATTTAATTTTAGACATAAATTTATGTGTAAAAATAAATATTTTTTTGGGTCTTAATTTATGTGATACACGTTGAATGTAGGAGTTAAATAGTTTGATTTTTATCTTAAATTTGAGCAATTTTTTTTTTTATTTTAACTAAGTTCATTCTAACTTCCCAGGAGCTCATAGTTGCTAAGAGGAGGAAAAGCTTATAGAATTGAGTGTCATTTGATGAGTAACTAAGAACAAAAGAGATAGATATGGAAAGAATGAAGTAGTGAAAGAGAAAGTCATTCCTAGTAGTAACGACGACTTTCCATCATTTCCAAGAGAAATCAAACTCAAGTAAAGTTGAATCGAGTTTGTTTTGAACTTTTGCTATCGAGCATTTACTGTTAGTCACTCTTAAATCTATCCGATTTGGACTGCTAAATCGATTCTTTTTGATTTAATTAAAAAATCCTCTAAAAAACTAGTCTATGTATATTAGTCAAAGATGTGACTTTCACAAACCCGATTGCTCTTTTGAAATAAGACTAAAACATATTTGAAAATTACTTTAAAATGATACAATTTACAATGATATTTATAAGATAAATATGAAAAATCACGAAAATAGGACAACCTATTTGAAACGGAGGTCGTAATAATCTCTTTTGATGGGGAGGGGGAGAGCGAGGGTGGGGAGGGGGGTTTCTTATTTGATGTCCGGTAGACGTATTAGAACTCGACTAATCTGAATTTGCGTTGCATAATATTCATTCAGTGAATCACATGGGGTGGACCACCCATACAATTTAAGTTCTCTAACTTCTAGCTACTCAATCTATTGATTTAGACTCCATACAATAAGCCTTAATTGCAATTTTCAAAATTAATATTATGGCTAGTGATTTGCAAAGTCAATTCATGAAGATGAACGTGCTGGAGCAGAAATTCCGTTTGGAGCCAAAGAATGCAACTGCCTTATTGTAAAGCTCCTGCTAGACGCGGAATTTTCAAAAAGAGTGCTGCCACTTAAATGTATTGAAGAATTTGGCTATATTCGCAATGTGCTTGGATGAAACAAAAAGGCCCTTATGAGCATTATTTTACTTCAATTAAAATGCTCATACGCTACGTGATCAAAATTTCTGCATACGTTGAGAAAGATATGGTATATATGTCATTTCATATAAAAAAATTTAACGTTTAATTTTAAAATTGTATCCATCACTAATTTTTCAAAGCTCCATTCTAAACGGGTCTAGATGAAGAAAGGGGCCACCTTGTATGCCTAATTTGGGACTCTCTAAATTCTAACCATTGATGGCTATATATATCCCTATGCCAAATTAATATAGGACCACTAGTATATATGCTTCAAGAGTTCAATTACACAATTGAAAATTTTTGAATTTATGATCTTAAATGTAAATTTATAACATATCATTAAACATAAAGCAAGAAGTTTAAAGTCAAATAGCTTATAAATATAGAAAGATGTTGATTGATTAATAAATAAATAGTTTGATACAAAATAAAATTAGAGAGTACAATATATAATAAATTAAAGAAATAACATATTAATGCAACAATTTAATGACTGAATGTTCATTAATTAAATTCGTTGTCATAGAGTTAGTTCTTTTCCAATGGGCCTATTGCAACATGAGAATTAATTTAGGAAAAGAAAATTCTTTGCAAGTTTGGTTGAATAATAAAAATTCTTTATATTAACTATGCAAATTCTAACCGTGGGTACCAAACTATCATGCAATCTACCATATATTACATGTGAGAATTATATAGAAAAAATTACGTGGATAAATAAATATATACTGGTTAATTAGTTCACATAGTTATAGTTTGAACTAATTATGATTTATGACAAATATCTAGTTGTAATTACAGTTTAAGTTTTGTATAATTCGCACGATTTATACAAACGTTATGCACGATTATACAAAAGTTGTGCATAACTCAAATTATATAGCGAAATATATAAACACTTTAAATGGTATAACAAATTCTACAAATGATGTATACGAATTGTATAAGTAAAATATATAAAAATTATAAATTATATAGCGAATTATATAAACATATATAAATGGTGAGAAAATTATAAAAACGTTCCTATATAATGCCTTCTTGTCCCGTGCAATTATTCAATCTTTTAGCGGGAATGATCGCCTTTTATCTTTAAATCAAGTGACTTCACCTTATACTTATGGCGGGTAACTTAGACCAAAACGTCGTCGTTTTGACATGGAGAGACCGGCTAACGACTTCATCGCGGCTGAAAAACTGATGAAGCACCACCTCATACCGGAGGATCCCGCGGCGGCGTTAGCAAATGTCCGGCATCAATTCGGCGAGCACGGCGGCGTTAACATGTCCATCGAAGCCTCCATCACCTTCACCGTGACGGAGCCGGAGAATTTAAGCCGCATGTTCGCCGGCGAACTCGGACCTGACCGCGATTTCTTCATCTATAGCCGTCACTTCAATCCAACCGTCCTCAAATTGAGCCGCCTCGTGGCGGCTCTCGAGGGAACGGAGGCTGCTTACTGCACGTCGTCGGGTATGTCGGCGATCTCATCGGTGCTGCTCCAGCTTTGCAGCTCCGGCGATCACATAGTGGCTTCGCGTTCGTTTTACGGCGGGACATATGCTCTGCTCTCGCATTTTATGCCGAAGGCGTGTAATATAACGAAGTCGTTTGTGGATATTAGTGTGAAAAATATGAGAGAAAAAATATTATTGAATTGTTGTCTACATTATTACACTGAGACTCTATTTATAGATACTATATTAGACTCCTTTCCAATTAGAATACTATAACACAATCCTTTTCCAAGTAGAATCTCATATACTATTACTATGTTTAATCCTATTGATTGTATATATTATTCTTATTCCTATTCTAACGTAGATAAATAGTATAATTAATTATTTACTTCCAATAATTAGGAATTTGAATTTGGTCAAGGAAGCAATTAAGGAAGGGAGAACGAAAGTGTTGTACTTTGAGTCAATTTCTAATCCGTATGGTTTCCGATATTCCGGCGTTTGTGCAGGATAGCGCACGATCAGGGGTAGTTGTGGTGGTGGATAACACATTTGCTCTGATGGTGTTGTCTCCAGCGAGATTGGGCGCCGACATCGTAGTTCATAGCATTTCAAAATATATAAGCGGTGGTGCTGATGTAATTGCAGGTAACACTAAGTCAAGTTTTAAATTGGTACCATAAAACAATTATATATTGATAGTGTAAAACCTAAAACTCTAGGTAGAATGCATATAGTCAGATCTCAACTTTGAAATTGTATATCTAAATATTTTGACTTTACTTACATTGTCTATGTAAATACATCACTTTGAGAATATACATTCAAGGTGTTGCACCCTATAAAGGGTGTCTAAACATGCATTTTCATGGTTGAAGTATTCACGAGTCACATTTGTATCAAGTTGGAAGGTCTAGATGGTCATAATAGACATTGATCTATTGTTTGATTGACATTAAAGACCAAATTACCATATTATGTTAACGGTAAGTATTTCGTTTATTCTAACGTTATGCTCCGGGGTACCTGTAATTGTGATTTGTTTTCCAGAACCAAGGAGTCTTTCTGTAGAAACCTCCACGAACTATCGTAAAAAATGACGATTTTTCAGCTTGTCATAGCTGCTCTTTCCACACCTCCGGATATCTGGTGCCAAATTGTTGCCCCTTATTTCTTTGATAATAGAGTTGGCTATCTTTGTGGCATATTGCACAAGTTGTTGAACTCTAAAGTGTTTATTTATGTATTATTTATACTATATAATATTAATTTCTATTTAAATTATGTGTTTAAAATAGAAAGGCTATCACACATATATTGACACAATTATAGATATAGGGATTTTCTTGAAAAAGAAGACATATTTCACCATATAATTTTAAAGTCAATGAAGTATATATATAACTTAAACTCGTTGATCGATTTAACATCCTATGTTTGATCTTCGCTCGCAGATGTTGTTTGTGGACCGGCAAGCCTGATCAACTCCATGATGGATCTTCGTCAAGGGTTACTTATGCTATTAGGCCCAACCATGAATGCCAAGATCGCGTTTGAAGTTTCAGAGAGACTTCCTCACTTAAGCCTAAGAATGAAAGAGCATACTAATCGAGCTCTCGTCTTTGCTACAAGAATGACCAATCTTGGGTTCAAAGTCATTTCACCCAGGCTTAGAAAACCATCCAGACCGTGCTCTTCTCAAGTCCCCAGCCAATAAAGACTATGGCTATGGCGGAATCTTGTGCGTTGACATGGAAAGAGAAGAAAGAGCTAACCGTTAGATGAATAATTCTACTCAATTTGGACTGATTGCAGTGAGTCTGGGCTTTGTGTAGAATATTGGGCCCGTGCTTCCCGCTAGTCTAATAATAAAGAGAGCAGATAATTACCGAGACATCCTCTCATGTTTGTCTCATAACACTAATTTTCCTCGTGATTTATATTATGCTTACCCACTTTTTCAATTAGGAATAATTTCAAATATATATAACAAACTAATTAATTTATAATAAATATAACTATATTTTATTTAAATTTTAAAAAAAGTCAAAAATAATAGGAAATATACAATGATTATACGATATAGTTTGTAAAAAGTCAAAGAAAGTATATGCTGAATATATCTTGACTATATATGATATATACACTCACTATGATCATGTTTTTTTTATAATTGTTTTGACCGAATGACCATCTACTGTAATTAATCTCTTTTTATTTTGTAACGATTAATTTAATTTATTATCATTAATGTAAAACAATTATACCTCTATGAAACAGTGATAAGGTCTCGTACATTTTACGCTCCTCAGACTATTTCACTGGATATGGGTATGTTGTTGTTGTTGTTATAATGTAAAACAATTATAACCTAACTAATTGCCTCTTTCAATATTCCCTTTTGGTATAGATTGATTTTTTCCTAACATTTTTTTAAAAAAAAATCCCTTTACGAGAAACACAACATATAAACTAATCATCATTAAAGAAATTAATCTAAATAATCGTCTATCTAATCACTTAAACCAAATTACCAAACTAAAAGTAAACAATAAATTTGTGACGCTATTTGTGTAAATGTTCCATCATCTTCGGTCCTCATAATTTGGCCCAAAAGCCCAGTCACCGCTAAACCCTACATATAAATTTTCTGTTAGCTGTTCGTAGATGCGTTAAGTCTCAAGGAAGAAGGCGAAAATGCAGATATTCGTGAAAACTCTTACGGGTAAAACCATTACTCTGGAAGTTGAATCCAGTGATACAATCGACAATGTTAAGGCCAAGATCCAGGACAAGGAAGGTACTGAAAATCGTATTTTTGAATGTATAAAGCTTCTTCATTTGCTAAATTTTATGATTGTTTTTGTGTTAAGTTTGTGTTTCTGTGTTTTTCTGTGCTTCAGGAATTCCACCGGACCAGCAAAGACTGATTTTTGCTGGTAAGCAGCTCGAGGATGGCCGCACCTTGGCCGATTACAACATCCAGAAAGGTTAGTTGTTGCTAAGCATATTTAACGTTCAATTAATCGAATTGTAAAATTTTAATTAACTGAAATAAAGAATAAAAACTACTAATTGTATTCTGTTAGCTGAAAATATGATTTTTTTTTCATTCAGCTGCTTCAAAATATGAAGAATTAAACACATTAAGAAGCAAAAGGTGGTTTAAGATGTACTATATTTACATACATGATAGTTTTGGCTGTGTATAATCAGTGTATTTTTTGCCTCCTCCATGAATATGAGAATAAGCTGGTTGAGTTGAAATCTATAGAGAGGTCTAGATTACAGAATTTACTAATCAAGGTTCAATATTCTCTTAGGTTATTTTGTCATTTTTGTATTTAATAGTTATCACACCTTAATTGAAGTGACAGTTAATGATTATTTGTTTTTGTATTTAATAAATGCAGAATCAACTTTACATCTGGTGCTGAGGCTTCGTGGTGGAATCATTGAGCCATCTTTGATGGCTTTGGCTAGGAAATACAATCAGGAGAAGATGATATGCCGCAAGTAGGTTCCATGATAAAATTATAAGTTGCCTTTTTTCTTGGGTGTGTGTGTGGGGCTTATGAATATATTAGTGCTAATATTTTGCACTTGTGGTATATGGGGAATCTGACATGCAGTTTTAATATCATAAACTATCATTTGAAATTTCTAGATTGGGATTCCGCTCAGCAGTGTAAGGATTGTTGAGAGGACATTTTGTGGGATTAAAGGAGATATTGCTTGAGTAAGATGGTTGTATGTTCACGTGTTATCTTGGATATTTGCCTTTAGGAGAAGAAGGGACAGAAAAACATGTTGTAAAAGTATTTCTCATAACAGAAGTTGATTAAACATTAGATATACAAATATTCGTTCCATGGCGTTGTCCCCACACCACCCCCAGAAAAAGAAATGTGCTCCATTATTTGGTTGGATATGCCTTTAGATGGTATCCTTGTCAATTAAATATAAGAATATTCTCAGGTTTCTAGCTCTTGAATTTAAATACAAGTCATTAAAACCAAAGGGAAAGAAGTAAATCACTTAATTAATAATGGAAGAGTATCTCTTTATATTAAACATGTTCTAGAGATTCTACCCTTGAAATCAAATACTATTACAGTTGTTTCTAAATGTCCTTTATTTTCTGCTTATTGACCAAGTTGAACTTCAATTTGGATACTTCCCCTTCCTCAATATATTCTTCTGATAGGCCAGAGCCTTTATGATGGCTCACAATTTGTACACTTAGTGATTCAAATCAAATACTTGAGACTTAGTTTGAAGTTAGCTCAGTATGTATACAGAAGACTATGAACACAGATTTGGTCTGTCATAGCATGTAGAACATTTAATGTTAAGATGATCGTGAGAAGAGGAGGATCATTGATAGAATCTCAGGAATTTGTTCGCTAGTGCTCCAGTTATAACTTTTGAGATATAATTGTGAATACAAGCTGTATTAACACATGGAATTTTGAAATTATATCAAAATGTTATTCATATGATTTGAGTTGTTGCATAAGTTATGATCAACGTGTAGGGTTGCACTCAATGAGAGGCTATATACAGATGTATAACGTTTTAGCTCACACAAAATGCTGGTGCCGTGATCTACTTTCCCTTATGATTGATTGTGGGATCAGATGAGAATATGTCTTTCATTGCAGATGAGCACTCCCATTATATGTGAATGGATGTTGGAAATTAGAATTCACCTATAAGGTTAGCTTTTACAAGCCTATTAGGGTAAAATACATAACCTGGGTTTAATCTATGTAAGTAAACCTATAATGATCTTATGCCATTTGCTTATGTGACATAAGTCGATGGCTTTGTTACCAATGATAGAATCATTGACACATTAATCTATATAAAGTAGGAGAGTAAAGAGAACTTTAGGTTATTCATGTAGTGGAAGCAAATGATTTAGGATGAAGCGCGGATGAAATTACTTGTTTGTGCTGGTTGTCATGGTAAATTGGAGTAACCCCTTATGTCACGGTCCAAACCCAATTTATTGTGTGAGGAGAGAACATGGAAAATTTGGAAGTTCTGTCTCTTGTATATCTTTATGTCGTACTTGCAGGTGTACTTTCAAATAAATTAGGGTCAATAGTAATAACTAAAATTGCTATATTTACCGTAATGAGCTTTTAGAGCATCCCATATGGGTGGACTCTAATTTCCAACATTTGAGTCCCATTCCTATACAATCCTTTCTTTGTCTCTACTTCCACCAACCCTTGACCTAGCTCGTGTCTTTCTTTCCTTTTATTTTTTCTTCGACAACCTCCTCCTGACACTTTCTTCTTCTCGCTACACCACCGTCCCATAGTCTCTATGCTCATCAGCATCAAGCCGCCACCCCATAGTGTTAGAAACTACTTTCTTTTAAAATTCTTGATGTTAATTTTCATCTTTGGATCTCTGTGCTTTGCTCTACACTAGCAACATAATTTTTCATCTCTAAAGTTTGTCGTGTTCAAATGATTTCATAAACATTAAACTTGTCTCGCAATTGCAGACATACTATGTTTAGTTGGTGTTTTTTTTTTTTTTTGTGGGGGGGGGGGGGTCAACTGAGAAATCCCTTTTTGGCCGCTCCTTTGGACCAACCACCGTCCTTCTAACTTGTTGGTGATGGGCCCGCTCCTTACCCTATTCCACTCAAATACCAAGCTTTGCTTTGCATGGTGTTGGGGTTGAACTTGTGACCTCAGCCACTAATCCACTGCCCTTTCTCACTCGAGATATCCCGGGGGGCAGTTGGTGTTATTGTTTTCCTGGTTACTTTGTTACTATGTTTAGTTGGTGTTACTATTATCCTGGATACTCTACCATTTTATTTGGGTGAAGATTGTATTTTTATTTTGTTCTTCTAATAGATGATTATCTTCTACTCTGTCTCAATTTGTTTGTCTTACTTACCTTTATATTGTAGCATCTTCATGGGTTCCGATCGTTGTCATTTTGCATCCAAGTTGCTTTATTACACGCACAGTTGATGAATTGCTGAATATCAATGATTGTGGGATTAAAGTTTTAGTGTTTTGTTTGCAAGGTTTCAAAATTTTAGCATCACACCTTTTCAAACATTTCAAAAATGATGTTCGGCTGCTCCTCATTGTTCAAAGTGGATGAAAAATTCAGTGAACCAAATCTAGTGACTGTGCTTGTATATGGACACTAGCAAGACATTCCTTTCTCTTTTAACATGCTAATATCTAAATTTATGTCGGTTATTTTCATCCGACTGTTGTCTAATAATATTGTATTGTCATCATGCTTTCCTTATTCTTCTTTCTCGTCCAATAGTTGTTTCTAATGCATGCCTTCTAAAAAAATCTAAAGGTGCTATGCTCGGTTGCATCCTCGTGCTGTCAACTGCCGCAAGAAGAAATGTGGACACAGCAACCAGGTGAATCTCATCAAATACTTGGATTTTCACTCTATTTCCTCGACTAGTCGACACTTTCATTCAGCTGACAATGATTTGGTTTTGACATTGCAGTTGAGGCCTAAGAAGAAGATCAAGTAGATGCTGAATTCCTATTGCTGCAGACTTGTTGTTGCTTGGATTTTCTTATCAAAACTATCGTACTTGGATTTGTTGTTAGTAATTGATAATTTGCTATGGTTTATTTCCAATCAACACAGTTATCTTTGTCGTTGTGTAGTATAACTTGTCTCATTTCCAATTCTATATCTATTATGGATTTAATTGATGACCATCCTACACTTTCAGAACTTTAGGTCCATTATGTTATACGAATACTGAATTCACTTAAATGTGCTTACGCTAAAGCAATTTTTATAATTAAGGGAATTTAACATCTATTCTCTATACAAAAGAATATTATTTTTGGATATAGTATAGTTTTTCAACAAAGGTTTTGATGAATCCCCTTGTGGTACTGTAGTTCCTCCCATATCCCCCCATCCCCACGGTCTTTCTAGAGGCATATGTTTATATACCATGCATCCTGCAATTATATACAAACTTCTTGCTTTTGCTGGTAAAGGATTTTGAATTTGAGACTTTTAAGCCTAAATCTTGGACCATCTCGAAAGGTGGAGTGCTTCCTTTTTCAATAAATCTTATGTGGTGCGAGTGAGAAATAGAAAAAGAAAATATCAAGTCATAAATGTCTTTGTAATAAGGGTCGTGACTCTTAATTATAAATCTCAAATATGAATCATAGGAATGGATAAAATTTTAAAAAGGAGCACGTCCGTTGTTTGTTTCAATGACAAGGAAAATACGCACCCTCTATCTTTTCAACAAACAATTCTTTTCTTGATGATTGGTTCTTTTACAATGGTTGCAAGGTGGAATTCCTTTCTTTGAAGATTCCTTCCATGTTTTGCCCTTGGCTGCTTTATCTCCTTTCATCCTTCTATTGTCCTTCACAGGTTGCTTGCCGTTATGCTTTGCTTGAAATGCCACTTCTGCTAGTTCTTAATTTCTTATACTTGATCTTTGTTCTTGGGCTTGCAACTTGCTTATCAATTCTATTACTGATAAGTTCTTTAGATCACAATATTCCTCTATCTCAGAAATCTTGGACTGGAACCTTGTTTGTAAGCTTATCAGCATCTTCTCCATCACCTTTGAATCTTAAAAAGTTTCACCTAGCAGTCTTATTTTGTTTACAATCTCCGGAAGTGACAGAGTACTCTTTCACAATATCTCCTTCTTTCATCCTTAACATCTCAAATTCTCTTTTGAGAGTTGAGAGTTTGGAAGTCTTCACTCTGTCACTT
>JAPFFP010000103.1:3046748-3074777 GCA_026153255.1 Solanum medicagineum
AAATATGTTCGTTTTGGTTCTTAATATATTTCACTAGATTGAAATAGTATTTAATGTATAACAAAAGATATTCATTTTGGTCATTTATCCTAAACCTAACAAATTTATATATATAAAAAAGTATTAAATTTAACTATAGATCCTACGTGGCTAACAAAATCCAGCATTATTGTCTTCTTTGTTAGCTCCAAAGAAAGAACTCCATAAAATCTAATACAATTTTCTCTTTTTTCTCCAACAAATATTACTATTTTCTTGTTCCTAAAATATTATTTTACTTACAAATAAAAATTTATATTTTAAGCAAGACAAAATAGTTTATTTTGTTTTAAAAAAGTAGAGATGATGATGTTAAATTTCATGAAGTATTTCTTTAAAGCTAACAAAAAAACAACAATCGTGGATTTTGTAAGCCCATCGGGTCCACAACTAAAATTTTTAACTTTTTGGGGATAAAATTTGTTAGATTTAGGGTAAAGGATCAAAATGAATACTTATTGTAATATATTAAGGACCATTTCAATCAAGTGAAATTAGAGGTGACAAAATTAAATCAAATCTGTCCAATCTGCTGAAGTTTGACTTGCCCATTTATTAGCTCAACTCATCTCAACCCAACACATTTCAATCCATTTAAAATTGGGTTGATATGCAACCTGAATTGACTCAAAAGACATCTTGTCAGAATATTTTTAAAATACTTTTTCTAATTTGATATGTTTTATATAGCAAGAATAAAAAATATAATTTAATTAATTACTAAAATATTAAAAAAGAACAAATCAAAATAAGTAAAAAACTTAGTAAAAGTTGGATCAGGATGAGTCTTAACCCGCTCTATAACTCATTACTTAACACTTTTTGACCCAACCAATTTGATCCAAGTAAATTTGAGTTAAGTTGAGTCTTGACTCATTTGTTGTCTTGATCCATCATCACCTGCTCAAATTTGATCCAATCCGCCTAATTGCCATAAAAGCAAAATAAACACATTTATCATACTTTAAAGACCATTTCAATCAAGAAAAATATATTAACAATCAAAATAACGTATCAGCTATACATTAATGACTATTTTGATCATTTTTCCTCAAGGCAGAATACCATTTTTTTCTTCTTCTAGAAGGACTATTTACACGTTATTTAATAATTTTAAAACAAGTAAATTCTTGGTATATACTTATTGGTCATGTAAAAAAAAAACAGTGAGAGAATTAATTAATTGAATAAAACACATCCAAAATCGACAAGAATCCTATGACAGATTGAGTGGATTAATTAGGAATAATTCAGCATGCCCTACTTAATTAGCAATTTAATTAATTATCATCAAGTTGTTAAATCTCAAAAATTGGAGGATTAATACTTGTAATTAAAGCAAAGTGAAAATGCATGCATTAGATAACAAACCCTGGATTTGGACGAGACAATTCATGGAAAAAGAAAAGAGATAACATAATGACTTTAATTATTAAAATAATCATGAACGGAGCAAGTAAAAATGCACGCATTAGCATGATAAAATTTTAATTATTAAAATAATTTAAGCATACAAATAATATCGTAATTATATAAAAATAACCTCTCGAGAAATAAATGACAAAGAAGTTCTTAATTATAAGTTTGTCTTTTTTCTTTTTCATTTTATTATTTCTGATTCGACATTTCAATATCGTATTAGAAAGTCGACAAAATCTGAAGTCGTACTAACAAATTTTACATAAATAAAACAATGATTCTATCTTCTTAATTAACTCATTTATCATATATATGCAATTAACTTATCAAAACTGTATCATAAAAATTTAAATATTTATAAAAAATAAAAGTAAGACATCAAAAATAGTCTCTTTCAAATTGACGCACTAGTAAAAGCAAACGTACAAGACAAATAAACAATTAAGTCAAGGCCTTTCTTTTTTGTTTAAAAGGTCTAATATAATATGTGTGAAATCAATTATTACTAAAAGATTCCTCATTTGGCTCTATCACGGGTTAGAAGTGTGATTGTTTCTTATATTATTAAAAATAAAATAACAAATTCAAAAATAAAAAATAAATCAAATATAAAAATGTGACCTTTTGTCACGCTCCGAGCCTACACTCTAGACGTGGCCGGCACTCGAAAACCATTTCTGGTCCTAAGCGAACCACTTGGCTTGGCTACTTACTCAGCGGAAGACTTAATAATGATAGAAAAGGCCATAAAAATAATAAGATAAGCTAAACTGTCTGCATAACTAAATAAGAAAACATTTAAAGCAATGTATGAATAATGGACAACTGAAATACTAATCATACAGTCTATGGAACCTCTACTAAATTGTCTGATAGGACTACCGAGACGAGCCCCAAGTAGACAAAACTGAAATGACATAACATGACATGAACTAAAGAGTCTTGGACTGGAAAGAGGCCTCACCACTGTTTGGAAGCTAGCAAGTTCTCAACGGAGCAGCTGCTGAGGAACTCAGTCACCTACGTCTGTATCATAAAACGGTGCAGGTCCTAAGGACGCCAGTACGTGAAATGTACGGTATGTAAGATAGCCAAAACAGTAAAACGATATATATGATGCTTCTCAAAAGACATAAACATGATTTATAATTAAATAACATTAATCATAAAGACTGGTACGCTGAAAATAACATGCTGAAAATAACACGCTGAAAACTAGTAAGTAAATCATAATTTCTTAGCTTAGGGAGTTTCTCTAACCGACAACCACCACTATGAGTTTCGTGGTGATACAACGTCTTGCCCACGCTGCCAGAGCTGTTCCACACTTTGCCGTGGTAGGGGATGGATACTAGGGGAGTGGATCCATCCCAAAACTGGACCATCTCAGTGGCTAATGAGGAAGATACTGTAGTACAATCCTATCCTATGTTGGCTACATAGTTTATGAGTTTGAGTAATTTATTCTACTATCACCCATATCAGTGCTCAATACTACTCTCCAAATACCTTATATAACTCATAACTTTTAAAGAATGAATTCTTGAAATCTTATCTTTCGGTGACCTAGCCCAACTTTGACTTTTCTTGGCTTTCTCATTGAAATCTTTAACTTACTGATAATTAGAATCAACTCAATGATCCCAAAATATGCTAGATTCCTTGGCTAATATGCAAGGGTAAACATTTAAATCACATTCTTGAACTTAATTTAAAAGACGCTCAAACTAGTCTTTTCTTTCTTGAATTAATATCAAGATTTTCAAGAAAACTAAATAAACATAAATCTTGATCATAAATGTACATAAACTTAATAACAAATCTCAAATTGGATACCAATAAGACCAAGGTTTCATAAAACTCCATCAAGAATATATAAAATTATCATGGAATCTAACATACAAGGTTTACAGTAAATTTTGATACTTAAAGGTTCTTGGGTGAAATCTAGTTTTAATTTCTACAAATATTAGCAAAATAATTACTTTTGAGTGACCTTACATACTTGAGAGAGGATTCTTGAAGAATTGAAGAAATTCTCTTGAAGGTTCTACCCGCTCTTGATCTTACGCTTGAAGTTTCTAGGGAGGGTTTCTTGTTTTGAACTAATGAACAGACGTTTTTCTGAACTTAAATCGTCTTAAAACTGACTTAATTTAGGTATGGGGTGTGGAAAAGTCAGAATACCCCTCCCTTTTAAAAACGAAAATTGGCCCATATTTACTCTAGTGCACGATGTGCACTACTGCTATTTAGCACTTTTTCGCGAAAACAGCTTTTCGTCAAATTTTTGGAACACTAAGTGTGGTTCCATTCCCTCCGCATCGCGGAGAGGACGCGGATTCCTCATTGTTTCTGAAATTTTTGGGAAAAAATAATTTGTATTTTTTCGAGTTTTTGTCGAGTCGAGACCATTTTTCGACTCGATTTTTCGCACTGATCCCAAATTCAATCTCAAATTTGCAAATGGAGCATGGGAAGATACGTTACGCTTAAGGTCAAATCTAGGAATATTTTCATTTCACAGGGGTGTTACACTTTTTTTGTGTTAAATTACTCCACCATGTAAAATATAATATTAATAAAACAAAAAAAATAATAAAAAGAAGCACTATTTTCTTAAAATTTGAAAACCATTTAAGGTTAAAATTCTCATTTCACTCTTAATCATGACAATTTCTTTTATAGCTATATACAAATGATATCTTATATTTAAGACCAAATTTCAAAACCATTATTAATCATAAATATATTATAACAAACTAGTAATATATATATTTAAGCTAGCAAGTTTAATATCTTTTTATTGTTTTAAAATTAAAATTGTGTCTGATCAAATTATATACTCTCATCTCTTTTCAATTGTTATGTATTTTTTCAAAAGTCAAATAATTTTTAAAGCTAAATAAGATTAAACTAATTTAATATTTTAAAATAAAAATTTAGAAAATAAAAATTTAGATATTCAAAAGTTATACAAAAAATATTACTAACTGTAACTTTTTTGAATATCAATATATGATGAAAAAATACAATTTAAAAATATTATTATTCAAAATTTATATCGTTTAACTCTAAAAATTAATTAAAATCTATGACAACTAAACAGAGACTGATTGAGTGGTACAAATCCAAAGAAAAAGAAATATACAAAATGGAATAAAGTTGGTGCATTAAAGGGGGAAAAAAGATAAAATCCAAACACCACGTGAAAATAATGCCACTTCTTTGGATGTGCACATATATTTAAGTCTTGACAATTTTACCCAAAATTAAATAATTATAATAGCTAAAATGGAAAATTTAAGTTCTACTTCATCTCCTTCACAACCAATTTCACTTCAAAAAATCCTTCAATATATAATCTACAATCATCAAGAATGGTGGGTTTATGGCATATTTTGGCAAGCATCCAACGACATTAATAATCGTCTCATTTTATCGTGGGGCGATGGCCATTTTCGTGGAATTAAAGATACAGATTCCGCAAAAACATGTCATGGTGGTGGTCAGTATCATCAACTTCAGAAGAAATTTGGTTTCGATGTTATTAGTAATAATAATACTAATAACAACATTACGGATTTGGAGTGGTTTTATATGATATCTATGCCACAATGTTTCGTGGCTGAGGATGACCTCGTAGTACGAGCTTATGCCTCAGCCACGCACGTGTGGCTAGCTAGTGATTATGAATTGCAGCTTTATAATTGTGAGAGAGCAAAAGAAGCTAACTTGCATAGAATACGTACAATTGTGTGTATTTCTACACCTACTGGTGTTGTTGAATTGGGTTCCTCTGATGTTATTCAAGAAAATTGGGAATTTGTTCAATTCATCAAGTCTCTATTTGGATCAGACAATAACATGAATATGACTTCTCATCTACCCATCAATCAAGGTACATATATATTTCGAGCTTTAATGTCGTTTCTGTTGAACTGAGTGATCGTTTTATCTGATTGTTCCTTTTCAATTTATGTGATGTATCTGAATCGTCCAATGCATAAAGGCTTTTTTAAGTTTGTAGCATTGAACATGGTATATATTCCCTTTGACTCAATTTTGTGGCACTCGATCTTATTTTTAAGTCTGCACAGAAAAGAATGTCAACTTACTATAATTAGAAATAATTAACTTTAACATTCTCTTTTTTACCCTTAATGAAATGATTTACAGCAACACAAATATCTAAGAATTATTTTAGACTGCAAATTTAATTTGAAAGTCTTTCTTTGTTTCTTAAATACTATGTCAAATCAAAACATGCCACAAAAAATGAGATGAAAAGAGTATAATATTTGTCTTGATGTAAAAACTGAAAACCTATTTTAGCTCATTAGTCTTTATTTGGATCATACAATAACATGAGTATGATTTCTCATCTAGCCATCCATCAAGGTATTTCGAGTAAGACATTATGTGATCATCTCATTTGAAAGCTGATAACAATAACACGAGTATGATTTCTCATCCATCATGGTATTTCGAGTAAGATATTATATGATCATCTCATTTGAAAGCTGATAACAATAACATGAGTATGATTTCTCATCTAGCCATCCATCAAGGTATTTCGAGTAAGACATTATGTGATCGTCTCATTTGAAAGCTGATAACAATAATGTGAGTGTATATATATACACTATCTCATTTTAAAAGTTTAAATTTGTTATAGAAAAAAAAATACACTTCTAATCATTTAATTATATCATGTCTCGATAGTAACATTTGAAGATCATCAAAGGGTTGTAAAAGGTGGATCACCCAATCAAGAAGAAGATATACAAATCAAGCAAGAAATGACTATTGGAAATATATTATCTGAATCGGGTAATTCTAAATTCGAGAATGATGACTCTTTAATGATCAACAATGTTGTCAATCAGTCAATAAAACGGAGAAAGAAGACCGATTCGAGCAATGCAATTGATATTCACGTGGAGGCGGAGAGAAAAAGGCGGGAAAAATTAAACAATCGATTCTACGCTCTACGTAGCGTAGTACCATACGTGTCTAAAATGGACAAAGCATCATTGCTAGGTGACGCAGTCACTTATATCAATGAACTTAAAGCTAAAATAAAAACTTTAGAATCCAAATTAATCGAGTCTCAGAAAACACATATACTTATGGAACAACACGATTCTCAGAGTGCATCTTCCGTTGTGACCGATGGGGCAAACAATAAGGCATTATTTTCGACTAGCTGCTATAAGAGGGCTCGGAATGAGTTGGAAATCGACGTAAAAATTATAGGATCGGAAGGTGTAGTTCGAGTTCAATCTTTGGATGTGAATCATCCATGTACGCGATTGATGAACGCGATGAGGGAAATGGAATTTCAGATTTACCATGCAAGTTTTTCCAGTGTTAAAGATTTGATGCTTCAAGATATTGTGATTAGGGTTCCTGAGGAGTTTTCAAATGAGGAAATGTTGAAATCTGCTATTATCACAAAATTAAGTGTTAATGAGAATTAATTAGTATGTACTAAGCATATATTATTTTGTATAATTTATATCATAGCATATGTGTGTTGTTTAATTATGAATCAGAGACTTATTTTTATTTCTACTAGTCAATATGTCCGTGCTTAGTAATAAAGCAGGTTATTTAAATTTTTTTATATAGCAATAACATATTCATTGAAATTTTACAAACTCCTACAGGAACTCAAATATAGGTTAATGGAATAAATTTAGGTCATATAAGAAGAAAAAACAAAACTCATCGGGGGCTTTGATTAAATGGTATTCTGATGTTTAAGCGGAGAAGCATAAATAACTGATCTTGATGGATTTTCTTAATGTAAAATGGCCCTTGTAATGTAAAATAAGATGTTTGGGCCTAATTGAGAGTTTGATATCTTCTGAGATGTATAGTTACATTTTGAGAATTATAAATAGAGCAAATTTAATAAATGATAAACATATAACATTGAATTATGCTTCATAATTATAGTTTGGGTAATAATATTTTGTAACTATAGTTATAGCAGTGTTTGTATAATTGACGCAGTATTTTTATACATTTGAATAATTCACTATACAATTCACACTTTTTGTATAGCGCTCGTATATTTCACTATACAATTCGTGCACAACGTTTGTATATTTCACTATATATTTCAAATTGTTTGTATATTTCACTATAAAATTTGATTCATACACAACATTTGTATAATCGAGCGAATTATACAAAACTCAAACTGTAATTACAACTATACGTTTGTCAAGAGCCATAATTAATTCAAACGATAACTATATTAGCTAATTAACTGATATATATTTGTCTATCCGCGTAAATAAATATCCTAGGGCCAAGTATCTAAAAGTATTTAACCAATATTATATATCTAATGTCATTCTTATAAAAAGGTTATAGCTCCATTGAAGAACCTTCACACTCTTATTCATATCATTTAAAGAATGGTCCATAAGTAGAATTTATGGAAATGATTTGCAAATAGAACACAAGAAAAATTATCTTTTCCAAGTTCATGTTTAAAAACGAAGAGTTCTTATTTGTGAAAGAAGGGTATAAAAGGCTCAAATGTATTATCGAATTTTGAGAATAGGCTTATTTATGTCATTCATTATAAGTTTGACTCATCTATCCCTTTTCCGTTTGAGAAAAAAACTCATCGATGCTATTACTAGGTAACTGAAAAAAATTTCCATTTTACAAAATTATTTTTACACGTGGTCAATTATGATTCGATGACATCATTAATTAAATCATTTTTTAAAAGAGAAAAAACTTAAATATGCTATCGAACTTTGAGAAAAGACTTATTTATGTTATTTGTGAAAGATTTGGCTCATTTATACTGTTCGAATTAACTAAAAATAACATAAATGAGTTAAACTTTTAACTGATGATCAACCTCCTCCCCCACCCCAAAGAGCCTTCTTCATCGACTTTATAATTTATGGAACCAATTGTAATTAGGACTCCTTTTTTTTTTCCTTCTATTTGAGGTGTATGATCCTACTAATTAACTCACCTCAACTAATTATATAATTGACTAATTATAGTTCGTAAGTGTAAACCCCATTAGGGAGGTTTGGTTTATGGTCCCTCCTTTATATTTATTTATTAATTACTCAATTATTAATTACTCAATTAAATAATATAAAAATAATCTGTACTTAATGAAATGATTCTTAAAGTTAAATTAGGCTTTATTTCTCTGTCTTATCAACTTTAATCGAATTAGGAAATAATTGAGGGACAAGTAAAACTATTAAAGGAAGCCTTTTACTATTTGTTACAAGTACTATATAGTCTATTAATCTTAGTTTCTTAGTAATAATGGTAAAAAAGAGCTACTAGTTAATAGCATTGCCAACTATAAGGTTCAATTTATATTAGCCAAATATATATAGAGCTCTCATCCATTTCTTCAAGCGGCCCTAATCACCTCACGTGGAAAGTAAAAGTTAAAATGTTGTCAAAAAGGAGAATAGATCATTCATTTTGAACAGACTAAAAAAGAAGATAGATAATTCTTTTTAAAACGAAGAAAATATTATAGAACGTCCTTATGTCTAATAAAACTATCTACAAATCTACTTCATATTTATAAAGAACGAAGTAGGTAGGCAACACTAATTGTTAATGGATCAAATTAAGGTCCAATTAATATAAGAAATTAAATAAGATGATTACACACTTTAATAACAGTATATACGTAGTATTAATACAAGATATTTTCAGGCCCCATTAACCAAAAAAAAAAAAAAAAAGGGAAAGAAAGAAATAAAAACAAGCCTAATAAAGCTTTCACTATATCCAAATTAATTTTGCTTCATTGGATAACATTTTTACCTTATGATGTAAAAAAATAAAAATGGTAAGTACATAACAAGAAATTAATGAACATTTCTTTAGGATCTTGAATTAAATAAAACACTTTTAAGTGGAATATATATATTTCAACAATTACTTGTTGAATTATTTTTCCAGATTTCTTCAAGTTCCCTAGCAAAAGCTTCTTGTCTTCCCACAACAATGGTGATATGATCTTTCTTCTTGACAATTTTTACGCGAGCGCGAGGAATTTTAGCCTGTACATTGTAGCTGCATTCAACGGGGATAAGCTCATCGTCTTCACCATGAAACACAGTGACTGAGCATTTTAGACGATTTTTCACCATGTCTAAATATCCTTCAATTTTTCCAGCAGTACCACAAAGTATGTTGTGTAGTGTGTGCCATGCTGCATTGTGTGTGTGGCAGCAGAATCCATCTACTAAGTATGTTTTTATCCTGCATATGTAGTAAACAAGAATCTTAAAATAAAAAGATTCCTGGTGCATAAAGCATTCCATGATTAATAGGCTCAGAATACTGGATATTGTATTACTCACTACGTGGCGGAGCTATTATTTTCACTAAGGGGATTTGAAATTTAAAGAAGTAGACACACGAACTAGTTGAAGGAAGTTGTATATCGACTCTATATACATATAAAGTTATTTTAATCATATATATAACGCAGGGGGTTCCTTAGGGGCGGAGCTAGCCTAGGAGCTTCATCCGAACCCCTTCGATAACAAATTATAGTATTTATAAATGGTTAAAATAATTTTTATAGTATATATAGTAGATGTCAAACTCCCTTAAATTAGTTCATGTGGCTTCTTTTTTAGATTTTAAACCCCCTTACTGATATTCTTGGTTCTGCCACCAAGGTTCATGGGGTAGCTCCCCCCTACTCTTACTCTCTCTGTCCTATTTCATGTGATACCATTTTCTTTTTAGTCTGTCCCAAAAAAATGTTACCTTACTATACTTAGAAATAGTTTAACTTTATAATTTTCTAGTTATCCTTTATTAAATGAATCTCATTCACACAAATATAATATCTAAGGATTATTTTAGGCCATAAATTTTGAAAAATCCTTTTCTTTTCTTCTTAAATATTATGACAAGTCAAAAAATAATCATATAAAATGAGACGAAAGGAGTACAATTTTTTCTAGGATAATTAATTAGAATATCTAGTTTTTTATTAGTTGCAAGAAGAAAGTTTGACTACTTTTTTGTTTATGTGACTATATATAGGGGAAGGGTTTACTGTGAGCAATTGATTTAATTGCTTTTATATTACATAAAAGAAATTTTATCTTTGTTCTAAGACTACGATTCAAGGAAACTAAGGTTATTATAGAAGGAAAATAAAGAAATTGTTTTAAGTTATTTTTTTTAAAAAAAAATACAACAACAACATCATATCCAGTAAAATCCCACAAGTGGGGTCTGGGGAGAGTCTAATGTACGCAGATCTTACCACTACTATAAAAGTAGAGAGGTTGTTTCCTGGGAACCCTCATGTCAAAACCCGTAAGCAAGAGAAAACTAGATATGACAAAAGAAAGGAAAAGGAACAGAAAAGAGCGACTAATAATAACAATATGTAGATAAGATAAATTAACACATAATATGACAAATAGTGCGACCGCAAGACCAAAAAAAGATTTAACAAATTTTAAGTTCTTATACTTGTACAAAATATATTTATGCATGCAACAACTTATAAATAACTATAGATAAGTTTCATTAATAAACATTAGTAGTTGGTAAATTTGCATAAATAACTATCTTATTATAATATGTTACTAAATTAATTTGACAAAATCAATCCAATTAAGTTCTTTTTTTCTTAGAAGAAATTATGATTCAACAGAATTGACATAATACGTGCAAACAAATTACCTTCACGTCATCATTACAATTCTACTCTCCTACGTTATTAATCTGTGGCGCTTTATTTTATACGTCACCTTTTGACTAGAGATGATATTTTAAAAGAAAAGATTTTTGAAACTTATGATCTAAAATACTTTATCCGTATAAAAAAAATGATCTAGTTTGACTTGACATAAAATTTAAGAAAAATAAAGAAGACTTTTTGATTTTGTGGTTATAAATTAAAGTTTTGTCAAATGTACGAAAATATCCTTTAACTTGTGGCCCACATGAAAATTTAAAATTAAAATCTTGCCAAAATTTAAAAAAGGTCATTCTTTTTTAAACAGACTAAAATAAAAAATAATTTTTTTTAAAACAAAGAGAATAATTCTTAAATATTTATGTGACTAAGGATTCAAGTAAAAAAAATATTTTAAAACTAAATTATTTTAAATATTTTTTAAAGATGAATTAAAAAAATACCATATAAAAATTGGGTCAACCGTCATAGGGATGGATTATTCACAGAGAATAAATATGCAAGGACACATTAAATATGAGAAAAAATAAAAGGACAATTTTGTCCATGAAAATAATCTTTTACGGTTACTTATAAATTAAATAAAAATAATAACTTTTTCAGATATAAAAATGAATTTTTGTAATTAAAAAAGGCATAAAATAATCTAACTACCTGACATGAATGACATTAAATTATAAAATGTTTGACCAAGAAAACAGGATTTGTCATGCCCAAAAATGTGGAAAACAAAAAATATAAAAGGGGGGGGGGGGGTTGGAGCAGTAGATGCAGTTGGTGGGGTGTTGTTTGGTTTAAGCAAATCCCAAATATATCATTTTTTTTTTGTCATGAACATTTATTAGAATTTAAGAAAACCCCATTTTATTTATTTATTTGTTTTATTTTTGGCTGGACATTTATTAGAACAGCTATAGAGTTATGAAGGAGGTTGTTGTGTGTTGCTTCCTAATTTAATGCAAGGATATGGTGTTGTGTGTGTACAAATAAGATTTCACATTGGTAGGAAAGGAAAAAAAGTTACATATAAGGTCTTTTAGGGTAATGAATAGTGCATGTTTGGTTTAATTAAAGAATATCACCCTATGTTAAGAGTATTTTTGAACTGAGTTAGCCCAACGATTGATGTAAGAGTTAATCAATCGACGATTCAAGGATAAGAGTGATGTATCCAGAGGCAAAATCAGAATTTGAAGTTTATGAATTTGAGATTTTAGTTTTGTTTGATGATGGAGTTTTAAGTTAATAATTTATGCTTGGTTGATGAAATTTTAAAGAAAAATAAAAGATTTGAATTAAAACTACGAAAACGTCAAATTTGTAAAAGGTAGTTTGGACTATAAAACCTAATTCAAATTTTTGACAAGACAAAGGAAGAACAAAACATATAGTTAGTGTTGGTAGGAAAATTTTTCACAACATAGACACACACAATATAAACACACACACAAAATAGACATACAATACAAACAACAACAACAACATACCCAGTGGAATCTCACAAGTTGGATTTGGGGAGGATAAAATGCACGCAGACTTTACCACTATCTCCTAGAGATAGAGAGGCTATTTTTGAAAAACTCTCATCTCAAAATCGTGCCCCATAAGTAGAAGATACTAGATATGAAAAAAAGGAAAGAAAGAAAAATGGAAAACGACTAAAAATGAAAAGCAAATGATAGTATGTAAATACACAGAAACACAACACACACAACATAAACACACACACAACAAAACATAAACACACACACACCTGTTTCTGGTGAGTAGTTTGGTTAGAAACTCCCAGACGCGATGGTTCTTGCAGATGAGTAGGCAAATTGTTCTGCTAACGTGCTCGTACCAACAAGCCAACGATGCCCCAAAGGCAATAACTGGCCATACTCGTCTTGGTGCTATTCTTCTCATCATATACTGCGTTGCTTGTTCTCCCTTTGGGGTGGGAAAATAAGGCTGTCATTTTGTCACAATAAGAACACAAATCAATTAACATTTGGTCATGTACTATTCAAAATAGAGTTTAATTTGGACTTCCTGGATTCTACATTCTAGGATAATGACATCAGGTGTTCGTAAAGATATTGGTATCTTACCGGTGCAAGTAAAGTGAGGGATTTAACCAAGCCAGGATGCTTTACAGTGAGTGCCAAAGCCAATATGCATCCCAATGAATGTGCCACAATGTGGAAAGATTTCACCTTGTAAGGCTCTAAAACTGATTTTTCAATCATGTCTAGATGCTCTCTTAAGGTGTAAAGTGATTCATTTGGCTTTGGACTTCTTCCAAATCCTAGTAGATCCACCGCGAATAATCGATACTTTGATGTTGTAGACTTTGTAAAGTTTGGAAACAGAGTTTCTGTCCAAAATGCTGATGATGAAATGAACCCATGGATGAAGATCACATTTTCTTGTACGTTCTCTGTATCGTTATTACATAAATAAAAGACGTTAAATCAGTAAAAAAGTATATATACTTCTTTTGTCCAACATAAGTGTCGTTTTAGTAGCATTATTTTGAAATGGAGGGGATTACAGGGTGAATTATCGAACTCTCACCTAATAAGGTGAAAGATCAGGTAGTTATAAACCAACTGAACTACTGTGATTCGCTTTAGTAACATTAATTACAAGGGCTATTTGACTAGATTTTACTCGTTATATTTCCTCAAAATTACCTTTCATCTAAGCGACGCTGTTAAAATGACACTTATTTTGGACGCGGGGAATAACAAAGAAGATTAGTTTACTTGTCATACATACCTTTAGCACCATCAACATGGACAAAAAGTGAATCTTTGCAAGAGGCAGTCCAAGAATTACAAGTTTTACAATCGCAATCCGACCATCTTGGAATAGAATGTGATTTCTGGCCACCAATTTTGCCTTGAAGCATTTCAACAATGGTGGAATTGATGGTGAAAGTTGAGCGCAGAGTACCCCTTTTCGTATTCACTGTGGATCTTGACACTTCAGATACTAGAGATGATCGCGTGTAGAGTGTGTCTGATATCTCTTCTAGCTGCAATCTGTTGCGGCTAGAAGAAGATGTCAGACACACAATCTTGGACTCAGAGACCAAGATTGTGCCACTGCTCGTTATGGCTTGTTTAGCTGACGAGCAGTAACAGGGCTTCCACTCTGCTTCAACTATGAAATCGATCACTCTATAAATGTAACACAGCAAAAAGTCTAGAACGTCAAGGACCGTAAACACAAAGAAGCTTATAATTTCATTAAACATTCTTCCTCCCATTGTGAATCTTGATTTTACCTTCTCCATAATCAACATAATCATTTGTGCAAAAGATTGAATTGTAGGTTGTCAAGATTGACAAAGATTAATTATGTAAAAGTTCCTAGTGTCATTAGATGTTGCAAAAAACAACTAATGACACTAAGATTTTTTTTTATAAACACAAGAAAATTAATTCTCACAACATATACCATAAATAGGAAAATGGAGCAAATATATAAAATGACAACAAAATGTTGTTGGTTTTAATTTTATTAATAGAGGATAACGTGTGGTGTCGGGTTTTTTCTTTGTTTCAAAAATTTGGTAGGAGGATAGATAAATATAGACACGTAAACAAATGAGTGAACTTTTAATGTTACATTTAAAAAAAAAGTTTGCTGGAGACTAACAAAATAAGTTTGGTGGTGGTTGAACCTCTCAGAAAATAAAATTTAACATCTTCTTTAGATACTACTAAGAAATGACGACTACATTTTCACGACACAAAATCAAGACACTCGGTTAAGAGAATTTTCCAAAAAGAGCAAACAGTTGATAATAAGATAAAAATAACTATAGTTACGCAAAAATAGCTATAGTCTGCTAAAATTCGATTTGTAACTACACATTATAGGAAAGAGGTGAGCGAGATTGAGAGAAGCAGGAGAGAGGCGAGCGAGAGAGGGTAGAGAGACGAATTGTATATGTATATTTGTCAAATTGTAATGCGTATATTTGCCAAATAATTGTATATGTGTAACTAATAAACAAATGTATTTGTATATCTGGCAAGCGAGATTGGGAGAGGGAGGAGAGAGATGAGCGAGTCCGAGAGAGGGAGGAGAGTGGAGAGAGACGAATAGTATATGTATATCTGTCGAATTGAATATGTACATTTGTCAAATAATTGTATATATATGCAGCTAGTATACATATGTATTTATATATCTGGCAAGATTGCAGAGAGAGAGAGGGGAGAGAGTCAAGAGAGAGGAAGAAAGGAGAAAGAAAATAGCAACAAACTCTAATTATAGTTATAAATTGTAATTTTTTCAAACTATAGTGATATAATATAAATACACATCATATGTTTGCCTAGTTATGTAATTTACCCTACTTTCAATAACCTATTTATAACCGATTAAATTGTTCTCTACGTTGTTAATGTATGTATAACTTGAAATAAAACCTTTAAAAATACATATTGGAATCTATTTTGTTAGTTAGAACTATGTAAAGTGTTTCTAGAGGAAAAAATCATTCTAATAGCTGTATTAAATTAACTTATGGACTTTGGTTATCCATATAAACACTCACATTTTGTCTAAGGGAGCACTAAATTTCCATGACTTATAGCATAAACTTAGACAAGTTGGAGAATATAAACCATAAACTTATTGTGTTGTAATGACACTTTAGGTCATTTTTGTATTTTCGTAAATATTTTATTAGTTTGAGTATTTGTATAGCGATCTTGGGCCATTTTTGACTTATCGATATTAATAGTTCGGTTGTTGGGTGAATCATTTGATAAATATGCAGCTTTTCGAGTTAAAAGGATAATTACAACTGTAAAATGAATTTTCAGATAAAGTCCTAGTAGACGGCCTGGATCGGAGAGGAATTATGACGGTTCTATCAGCTCCGGAATGACCAAATTATGCTACGAGCATGTTAGGTGTTGTTATATCGTGTTTCAAAAATTTAACCTTCGGAACAGGTGAATAGTTGATTTTAGTTAACACCCTTGGAAAATGTGCACGAATGAAAATTTTGATAGCATGATCAACTTCGAAACATCGAATTTAGTGTAGAACGATCCTTGATTCTATACCAAAAACTTTCTAATACGATTTGATCCTCTCCATTCTTTCCGTTAAAAATGATACTAAAGAAAATAGTATATTGTAAAATTCTTAGAGATAAATTAATTCGAATGAACCGCTTGCCTCCTTAAAATAGTAAAAAGGCGTGGCTAAAATTTTGAAAACAATCCAAACCTATTTGGATTAATTGCTAACTATCCCAGCCACATGAGTTGGGAGTTGCCATCCCCACAAAAAATGCAAAAGCCAACACCACACAACTTATAAATATTAATGTAGCTTCCTCATTCTTTTGACTTTAAAAGATTTTATTTTTGTCCTCTTTAAATAAGGTTAGGAATCTCGGAGTAATAATAAAATTATTTTATCATTGCAGTGGCAAAGTCAGTATTTTCGTTAAGGATGTTCGTACTTTTAAAACATGAGTGGTGATTTTTGTATCAAGGGTGTTCAACAATTGATATATATCGAAATATCTATATTTAATCTATATATTCGAAAAAGTTTTCTGAAGAAGGGTGTTCATTTGACCATCCTGATGTAGCTCTGCCCCTAAGTTTATGTGATTTACTATATTTAATTTTACGAGATCGAGTTATAAATTAACCATGATGCTTATGTTATGGGCGATTGTTAGGTGTAATGTCATCCGTCTCTGAACTCTACGTAAATATATCTAAGTTATGTATGTATGCATGCATGCATATGTATGTATGTATATTTCTTGTATAACGTGATGGGATTACAAATTTTATTTAATGCCTTTATTATGCAACTTTGCACAAAGATCTTTTACTATTTCTATTTTTTTTTCTCCTAGATAAATACTCTGATTCATTTTATATGATTTTATTCAATTGAACACATAATTTTAAAAGGATATACTTTTGAAACTTGTAATCTTACCTAATCATATTATAATGTGGCACGATGAAACTTATTGCTACATTTATATGAAATTAAAATATTGTGAGAAAATAAGTGAATCCTTTTCTTTTTTTTCTTTTGATTTCTCATTCGATTTTTGCACCCTGTATTGAAATTGGCTAATCTAAATTCACGCTGCATAGACAATTTTGCTCTTTAATTAATTCACAAAATTAAAGATTCTTCACTTTTTTCTTGTGGTGAAAAAACAACTATTGGATCTCACCAAATTCAACCTTTATTAATGGCAGGTAGCTATCTAGACAATTTGTTTGGCTCCTGAAAGCAACTTTACTGCCTTCACAGAAGTGTATCTTTTTTTTTTTTTTTTAAATAAAAAATAAAGTTTTGTTAAAGTCGTGTCTTTTTCCATCCAATATAAATAGAAATATTTTATTAACTCTGTGAATATTATAAATTTAATACAATGAATTAAGATAATTAAAAAAGGTGTGTAATGAAAATATTTTATTATTCTGTCAATAGTATTTATGAATGCAACATGGAGGAGTCGAATATTATAGGCAAATACTCAGAAATGTGTTATGTTTTGATGGCCATGTAGTTTGCAATTAAAGTCACTATTTGGTATTAACTGGTGTAATATACCATAAATATAATAAAATACAGTTAAAAGTAAAATGATAAGAATAAATAAAAATATATAATAATTTCATAAGAAGTGTGTAAAATCAAAGTGAATATAAGTATTAGGGATAATTTCAAATATATACAATAAACTAATTGATTTACAATAAATATAACCATATTTATTTACACTAAACATAGCCAAAAATCAGAAAAATATACATGACTATATAATAATTTTGTCAAAAGTCATAAAAAGTATACACTGACTATACAATGTTTGAGTTATACACTAAATACACATTATGACTCAAAAATTAAATATAACTCGACTATACATGACATATACATATCTATACAACAAATGATCATTTCTTAATAATTATTTTGGCTTAATAATGATGTACTTTAATTATCTCTAAATATTATTGGACGGATAAAATATCTCCGATATACAAAAATAGATTCTAACATGAAAATTTGAATTTCAAAAATAATAATGACCATTTCAAACAACTTCACATGACATACAAAATATCAATTTCAGAAGATTTACAATGACCATTTCAAAGGTACTAGTACAATAATTAATTTATTTTACCATGGTCATGCAAAGTGCCTGACATTTTACCATTTCATATCCCATCAAAATTACAACACACATATATAGACACACACAAACTTGTTGATATTTATATGGTTCTTATAATAGTAATAATAATAATAACATAGAAACAATGTACATCCTTTATGATCTTGCAACTTTCACTATGACAATAATATTAATATTTATTTTCCAAATGTTTTATGTATTCCCCTTTTGTTCCTCTTCTTCAACTCCCACATTTGTATTTGGAGATTCTTTAGTTGATTGTGGCAATAACAACTTCTTGTTTAGCCTCTCTAAAGCTAATTCTCCACCATATGGTATAGATTTTAAACCTTCTCATGGAAAGCCTACTGGAAGATTCACCAATGGTCTCACCATTTCTGATATTATTGGTACTTTTATTTTGCCTTGTAATTAATATATAGATTCATCATCTGTTTCGAAAAGAATACATGATTTGTTTCCTGAAGAATGATTCATTTTCATTTTTTTGACAACACTTTAGTTTCAGTTTTCCACGTAACATGTTTAAGGTTACAAGGTTAAAACGTGTTTTGGTACATTTGCCTTTATATATATATATATATTTATCTGTTTCAAAAAGAATGAAGAATCACTCTTTTTCCTTTTTTGACAACACTTTAGTTTCAGTTTTTCATGTGACATGTTTAATGCTACAAGATTAAAGGGTGTTTTGGTACATTTGACGTAATTTTAATATGGGTCCAACAAGATTGAAAAGTCTTATTGATTTTTTTAAATTTCGTGCCCAGTCAAATTAGATCATTCTTTTTTTAATGGAGAGAGTATTGTGAAATCAATGCAAGTGGATCACTTATAAGGTTAACTAGATAAATACGACAATAGCAAAAATGTTTTTATATTGCTAGTGTGTACAACGGAAAACCTACTCTTCTCATTTCAGTTTATGTGACGATGTTTGATTATACATAAAATTTAAGTACTTAAGAAATTTTACATGACTAAAAATCATCTGATCAACAGTAAATGAAGATTTTAAAGTTAAATTGTTTCTATTTTTTTAAATAAACAAAAAAAAAGAAAAGAAATTGTGTCTCATAAATTGGACAAAGGGAGTACTTTATTTATTTTTTGTCAAATTATTTGATTTGTCTTAGGTAAAAAAGGGTGTGACAATTAGCTAGGTACCTTGTTGGTCACTAAACAATCTTTTTTAGTGATTGCAAAAGTTGTCTTCTTGTTTGAGGATCATGTTTTTTCTTTGGCTTCATCTTTTAACTTTTTATATTTTCTCTTGTAGGTGAAGCTCTTGGAGGTAAATCATTTCCTCCACCATATTTAGCACCAAATGTGGAGTCAAATGCAACACAAATTGGAATTAATTATGCTTCAGGTTCTTCAGGAATTTTGGATGCAACAGGAACTCTTTTTGTTAGTACCATCTTTTTTAATTTTTCGTCAAAGATTTAACTTATATACACCGACAATATTGTATGTAATTAACGTATTGATTTTAGATATAATACATAAATATGTTTTTGACTTAGCATCTATTTCCTTTAGCTTTGGATACGCACAAGTAAGCACTTGCATAAAATTTTAAACAATTAAACACACATAGTCTAACTGACATAGTACATATAAAATGTAATATACATATAGGCGGAACTAAAAGTTTTATTAACGAGTGTCAAAATATAATAAAGTAAATATACGAGAAAGCAAACAATATAGCTTCAAAAAATTCAAAAATTACTATTATGTTGCTACTGGGGGTAGATCATACGACCTCTGCAAATTTCGCAACTCCTTAATCATTGCAGTAAATTTTCAATTTGTGTCAAAAGGTGTCAATATATATATATATATATATATATATATATATATATATATATATTTGCTAAACCAAAATTTGATTTATATATACAATGTAAAATTTTCCAACAAAGTGACACCCCTTGAATAAGAGTAGCTCCGCCCCAGACCATATAGGACACAAAATTACCATGTAGGACGAATATGTCTACTTGTTTAATTTCATAACAAGTTTAAGTATCTACTTATGCACTCTCAAAATTAGAGGATATAAATATCTGCTGAGACAAAATATTGGTCAAAGTGGAAGAGAAGAAAATGATAGAGAGATTTGACATGGTGCTCACTGACCTCTGTAATATCTAACAAGTCGAGTCTTATGTCAGACATATAAAACACCAACACATAGAAAAAAGGCTGAAGAAACTATTCCATGTCTTGACATTGATAGAATGCTATCTTCAATTCCTTATATAATTAAAAATATATTTATGTATTATGTCTTCATTTTAACTTTTGATTGATAATATATATAATATATGTTACAGATAGGGAGGGTGCCATTAAGTGAACAAATCAACAATTTTGAGGAAAGCAGAAGATACATTGTGAATTCAATGGGAGAGGAAAATGCAAAGAGATTCTTAAAGAAAGCAATGTTTTCTATAACAATTGGATCTAATGATGTTATAAACTATTTCCAACCATCTATCCCTTTTATCAATGATCAAAAGGTTTCTCCAACAATATTCCAAGACTTTTTAATTTCTAACTTGACTATGAATCTTCAGGTATTTTCTCCGTTTAAAAAGAATGAATTTTTTATTTTATTTTTTTAGTCTGTTTAGAAAAGAATCATTCTTTTTATTTTTTTTGGAACACTTTAATTTCATCTATCCACATGGTATGTTTAAGGCTATAAGACTAAAATGATATTTTGGCATATTTGGTATAACTTTAATTTAGGAACACAAGATTGAAAGGTCTTCTTTATTTTCTTAAATTCCATGCCAACTCAAACGATGTCATTCTTTTTAAATAGAGGAGTATTAGTTACTGCTTCTTGTTGTTCCTGTTTTTGTGGTAACTATTGTGCCCTCTATTTCAATTTGTTTGTCTTGACACGGAATTTAAGAAAATAAATTTTAGAAATAGATATAAATTCTTCATATCTTGTAAAATACTCCACCGGTTCCTTTTATATGTCGTTCTTACTATAAATAGATGGCCTTAATAGATATCATTTCACAAAATCAATATATAAATGACATTGTTCTTCCTATTTTACCCTTGATAGTTAAAAAGCTTTGAAAAGATATATGAGACCAACTAGAAGAACTAAAAAAGCAAGTAATGAACATTAAATCAGGGTAAAATAGTAAAATTATTTTTTTTCTTAATGCCAATGCAATCACAAAAGATGACATATTAAAAAGACTAAAGGGAGTAAAATTTACATATATATATTTTCAAAATATATTTTTTGAAAGAAGTTTGATAAGTTGTTACCTCTTAATATTCACTTTTTACCTCTAATAAGTTAAAAGCTCTTAGAAATACGCATACACAAATATTATATATGTCATCTTAAATATAAGAAGTTATTTTAGCTATTTTTTCTAACCTTTTTTTAAATTTTTTTAGAGACTTCATAAATTAGGGGCCCGAAAATTTGTTGTAGTTGGCATAGGACCTCTTGGGTGCATTCCTTTTATTAGAGCCATGGGATTAATATCAAAGGGTAAATGCTCTGTGGAAGTAAACAAATTAATCAGAAATTACAACAAGAAACTCAAGATGGAGCTACATCAATTAAACAAAGACATGAAACCTAAAGCCATCTTCATATTTGCTAATTCCTATGATGTTTTCAGAGACATCTTGCTAAATCATCAACAATACGGTATGTCGTTTGAACTGTGTGATCATCTCATTTTATAATGTTACAGAGTATGTACTCTTTAATTTACAAAATTATATGTTTGGAGCCTTGAAGTAACTGGTAAAGTTATTATCATGTGACCTCCTGGGTTTGAGCCTTGGAAACAGCCTCTTGCAGAAATGTAAGGTAAGACTGCGTACAATAGACCCTCGTGGTTGGGTCCTTCTCCGGACCCTGCCCATAGCGGGAGCATTTAGTGCACCGGACTTGAGCTCTATATGTTTTCTCAATATGATGTGTTAGTTTTTTTGTGCAAGTTCATTATAATGGATGATGGTGAGAATCGAATGATCATAAATTATTACATGCTCTATTAATATATGTTGAAGTACGATTGACTCATCTAAAAGCTGGTCAAATGATACTTCAACACCATTAACTAGTGGCAGATCTAGCTTTAAAGTAATTTGATTCACGTGAATTCAATAATTTTTCTTCAAATTATGTACTCTCTTTGTCCCTTTTTAGTTATTATATTGCGCTTTTCGAAAGTGAATTTGATTAATTTTAAAGTTAAATTAGATTGAAATAAATTGATATTTTAAAATAAAAATTTATAGATATTAAAAAACTATACGAAAAGCTAAGTCACACGGACTCTTCACTTTCAGTGCCGCACCCGTGTGAGATTATCCAAAAATATACTACTTTTGAAGAATTCGACACACACCTGTTGACATTTTTGAAGAGTCCGAGCAACATAGATGAAAAGTATTATTGATTTCAACTTTTTTCATATCAATATGATGAAAAATACGTCATAAATATCAATCAAAGTTTATATAGCTTGACTCTAAAAATGAAAACAATAACGACTTAAAATTACCGAAGGGAGTATTTATATTAAGAAACTCACCAAATGTCGACTTGGAAATATAATTTTTATCATATACTTCAAATCCTGAATCTGACTTAACGATTATGTAATTTTGTTAATAAATATTTTTTTTTGGGTGAAATTTATAGGATTTGAGAATGCTGATGAGCCATGTTGTGGAGGATATTTTCCACCATTTGTTTGTTACAAGGGGAAAAATGCTAATACAAGCTCTGTGATGTGTGATGATAGAGAAAAGTATGTGTTTTGGGATGCTTATCATCCAACACAAGCTGCTAATATTATGATTGCTAAAAAATTCTTGTATGGTGATGCTAGTGTAATATCTCCAATTAACATTAGTCACCTCCAAAATTATGGTGTCTAGTATTGAATAATGTGTCAACTATTTATCTAACTGGTTAATTAATTATAGTTAAATAATTGAAGTGTTCTTTCTAACGATTTTAGTTTTTAGATAAGATGATCACACGCGTAAATGTGGAATGAAGCAGGCAATACTAGGTCAACAACAACATACCCAGTGAATCCCACAAGTGGGGTCTGGGGAGGATAAAATGTACGCAATCCTTATCACTATCTCATAGAGAAAGAGAGACTGTTTTTGAAAGACCCTCGTCTCAAAAATATTAGGCCCAAATACAGAAGATACTATATATGAAAGAAAACGATTAGGTAATACTAGCTCATGCATTCAAATCTCGAACACATTGGCACACAAGAAGCAAGGAAACATTTATTTTGTATTTGGCTCATGAAAAAAAATCGGTCAAGTTGTGAAAAACGTGTCGAAACATAATAACGTTAAGCAATTAACATTTTTTTTCATTATTTAAGCTTTTAGATGAAATTATCGCACACACTAGAATGAATTACTTAAGCTCCCATCCTCAATTATGACAAAAAATTGAACATGAAGACGATTGTGGTAGAGTTGGAAGTAAAAGAGTATCAGTATATTAATTGCACCAATATTATTCCTTTTTTAATTGTCATAGTTATCATTTTTAGAGTTAAAGTATATCAACTTTGACTAATATAATAAGATGTATTTTTTTATTATATTAATATGAAAAAAAGTTATAACTAGTAATATTTTTCGTATAGTTTTATTATCAAATTAATTTAATCAAATTTAACTTTAAAAATTAGTCAAACTAATTCTGAAAAAGCGCAACATAACAACTAAAAGAAAATTATGGTGCCAATGCATGTGCTGGATGGACCTTTCTGTTTGGTTTCTAAAGCTAAACCATGGTGTACAAATGATTACTTCGAACAACCAATATAATCAATTAGCTCATTTAAAAGAATAGACAAAATATATATTCCATGTGTTATATATAGGAATAAAAGTGTCATTTTTCTAACAATTTTAAGTTTTTAGTCACAAAATTCAAGATTGTTTGATTAAGGGGGTATTTTAACTAGCTTTTGGGTTGTTGATCAAGAACTGATGATTTCATTGGCGGAGTCACTTTATGAGTAAGGAGTTCATTCGAACTTTATTCAGTGAAAATTACACTATTTTATATATAAATAAAATTATTTTTATCTAAATCTCTGTTAATTGAAATTCTGACATTTTATTATTAGGACTCGAATCAGAAAAGTTGGCTGTTGATCTCTTTAATCATGTCTTTATATCCTTTTGGTGGTGGCATGTTACTTGTCACCTGCTTTATTGTCACTAACTAACGTAATTTATTGCCTTGTTTCCTTTTTTGCCCCTTTCTACAATATTTTTATGAAATTTCACATATGACATAGAATAGTTTAAATTTCAAAATTCTAAAGGTGCCACGTAAATAAGATATTTCTAAATCATTTAATTTTATTTTTGGTGAAAAATGAGAGGCTGCTAAAATACTTAGGTAGATGACATTTGTATGGTCAGAATTTTTTTAATAGAAATAATGAATATTGGTCGATAGTGTGCATCGACTAGAACATTGAGAGGAAGATAGCTAATCCGCGAAATTCATGGTGATGCTTAGCATCCCCTATTCATGTCCATCTTTCAACAATTACCAAAGCCAGAGCCGCAGACTATGTGTTAGCTGTGGGATAGCAGAGCCATCAGGGAAACCAGCACCATTAGGACAGAAGACAAAGTACAACGATGGACTGTTCGAGAAGGCATTCATGACTCTATTCGCACGCAAGATGGCGAGTAAAACAGAGTCTGATCAAAAGAACAAAGGTTGGTTTGATTATGATTACGACAGTTTTGTTGATGTTTCGCGGAAAGTGATGCAAGGGAGGTCACGGTTGCAGCAGCAACAAGTAGTTCGCGAGGTCCTCCTGTCTATGCTTCCTCCTGGAGCTCCCGCTCAGGTACTAAACAGTTACACTTGATGCGATAACTAAATTATGTTGTCAATTCATATAGTATTGATATGTGTTGCAGTTTAGGAAACTTTTTCCACCAACGAAATGGGCAGCAGAGTTCAACGCTGCAATCACCGTGCCTTTCTTCTTCTGGTTAGTTGGTCCTTCGGAGGTACATTCATTTTGGACTGTATTATAGTATTTTGAATATCGACGTTTGTTAGCTTCTGATTACTAGTTTTATGAATAAGGTTGTGGAGGTGGAGGTAGATGGGGTGAAGCAGAAAAGCGGAGTTCATATAAAAAAGTGCAGGTAGGAATAGATTATTTCAACGTGATTGTATATGACAAGGAAAGAAAATTGAAGTTTGTTTTATGTTGATCCAAGGTATTTGGAGAACAGTGGATGTGTAGGAATGTGTGTGAACATGTGCAAAATACCAACACAAGACTTCTTCACAAATGAATTCGGACTTCCATTAACAATGAATCCAAGTAAAGCGTTCTTCTTCCTTGTCGATTTGCAGCATTTGTCTACTGTTGATAATCCGAGTTTTTGCTCAACGATAATGCAGATTTTGAAGACATGAGTTGTGAAATGATCTACGGACAAGCACCACCACCATTTGAAGAGGATCCAGTCTCAAAACAACCTTGTTACGCGAATATATGTAAGTTTTGCCAAACTTATTTCCTTCATTTTGGCATGTTACCGGATACAAATAAGTCGTATTCGTTTCCCCCACAGGCTCCATTGCAAATCCCAGCTCAAAGGTCTGTCCCAAACTCAGCTAATTCAGTGAAGATGAGTTTGGCTAATTCATATCTCTTTGCCATTCTGGTCCAATATACCTTGTTATACGATCGATTATATATGTATATGTAACTTTTGGAATTATACATTTGACGATAAATATATGACACTAATTTGCATAATTAGTTTTAGCCTCATACATCCAACTAACTGCATTTTCCATTCCTATTTTCGTTAGAGAATAGTAATTCTATTTGTCAGAATAGAAGTAGTACGTCGTGTCTCTTCTCTTTCTAAACTCCGTATACTACACACACACAAACCAATCCAGTATGTAAATATCAAGAGGAAGGAACCATTTTGCTTATCTGAAAGATCCAACAATGACGATTTCAAGATTTTCCATTCTCTTTTTCCTTTTCTTTGTGACATCGCTTTATCATTCACCTTCTCTAGCTGAAATCAGAACATATAAGGTTCGTTCTGATGATCGTCCCATTATACCATTCGATGAATTTGGCTTCACCCGTCGTGGGAGATTGGAACTCAATGTCTCAAAAATCTCCCTTGGTCTCCCTAGCAATCCTTCAAGTCTTGATCTTTCCAAAGTTGGATTCTTTTTATGCACTCGCGATACGTGGATGCATGTTCTTGAACAAATTGAGGATGCTGAGATCACCTGTGCAATCCAATCTGATATTGTCAAGGTTGTCTACACATTCGACAAACTTCATGACAATTCATCTTTCGACTCCCTTTTCGTGGAAACAGATGCTGATCAGTATTCTCTTGTGTTTGCTAATTGTTGTCCTCAATTGAAAGTATCTATGACCGTTCGATCTGCAATGTACAATCTTGATGCAAAATCAGGAAATAGAGACTATCTCTCAGCTGGAAAGGCCATTTTGCCAAGGATTCATTTCGCGTTTTCCCTTGTCTATTTCTGTTTGGCCATTTTTTGGATCTTCGTGTTGTTCAAGAAGCGTTTAACAGTTCACGCGATCCATTTCTTCATGTTGGCTGTACTCATATTGAAAGCCGCGAATTTGCTCTGTGAAGCTGAAGATAAATTCTACATCAAGCGAACGGGTAGTGCTCATGGATGGGATGTCCTGTTTTACATTTTCAGTTTTTTGAAAGGAATAATGTTGTTTACGTTGATCGTCTTGATTGGGACGGGGTGGTCATTTCTCAAACCTTATTTGCAAGACAAAGAGAAGAAAGTTTTGATGATTGTGATACCACTTCAAGTTATAGCAAATATAGCTCAAGTTGTGATTGATGAAGATGGGCCTTATGCTGATGAATGGGTAACATGTAAACAAATTTTCTTACTTGTTGACGTGATCTGTTGTTGCGCGGTTCTCTTCCCTATTGTTTGGTCAATCAAGAATTTGCGCGAGGCAGCTAAATCTGACGGAAAAGCTGCTGTGAATTTGATGAAATTGACGCTCTTTAGGCAGTACTACGTTGTGGTTATATGTTACATTTACTTTACGAGGGTTGTGGTCTATGCATTGGAGACAATTACATCGTATAGGTATCTTTGGACTAGTGTAGTGGCGGGGGAAGTGGCAACTCTGGCTTTTTATCTGTTTACTGGTTTCAAATTTAAGCCCGAGGTATATAATCCATACTTTATAATTGACGATGAAGAGGAAGAAGCTGCTGCTGAGGCGTTAAAGTTTGGTGATGAGTTTGAATTATGAAAAATAATGTTTTTGAGATTACATCTTCTGAACATCAGTTTTGAAATGGTGACTTTATATTATACTGCACATCTTGTAGATCATTTTTACTTTGAAGTTTTGTTTATCTTTCTGTATTTGTATTATTAACTTGAGCATTTTGTCTGGAAAAGATCAATTGCTCATCTGTGAATTAATCGAAAAACTTATGAAAAAGAACGATAGCATGTACAAACGTACTACGTATCATCAGACAAGCCTGTGTTGGGGAGTATTCTGTATTGTATATAATT
>JAPFFP010000103.1:3074877-3089101 GCA_026153255.1 Solanum medicagineum
GAACGATAGCATGTACAAACGTACTACGTATCATCAGACAAGCCTGTGTTGGGGAGTATTCTGTATTGTATATAATTAAACAATACTATGCTCACAAGTGACAACGTTAAGTATACATTGCTAATTATACGTATACTATCCTACATTGACGACCTAGTAGCTACCTAGGCACGTACCTCACGTACTGTTCTGTATATAATATACACAGTACGAGTTTATCATAGTATGATTTTATACTGAGAATGGGCTTAGAGGATCAAAGTTTGATGATTGCACGTAGCTCCAAAATTCAACATCATCATTGTTGGATCGAGTAGTGTTGTTGTTAGTTGGTATTTCGAGATGGCCGGTAAGTTGAGAAGCCATCAGGGCTAACCAGTCACAAGAAGGGTCATTTTTATTATCAGTCTCTTTATCCTCTTGGTAATTGTTGATCATGCAAGAATGATGACGATCATCGGTGTCTGTTGACATGGTGATCATCTCATCAAAGCTGCAATCTTGATGATCATGATGAATATTCACCAGGTCTGGAAGGTGTAGGAAACTACCTTCAATGTTATCAAATCGAATGTTTTTGTTGTTGTTGTTCTTGACCTGCTGGATAATATTGCTGCTTTTGGTTTCTTGTTTTTGTTGTTTGCATGATCTTCCCATGTACATGAGTATTTGATCAAGAACATCATTATGAGTTTTTGGATTCTCATGATCAACAAGAGTCTTGGACACTGCAGCGGAGCTTTGAATCACGCTCTTCTTCTTGAAAACGCGGCACACCACCCAGCCCCCTTCCGGATCAGCAGTTGATTCCGAGGCCTGGATGTTAATAGTCATATATAGTCAATGCATGTTTCATGTATAGTCGAGCTATATTCAGTTTTTGAGATGGTCATTCTTTGTATAGTCAGTGCATACTTTATGTATGGTCAAGCTATACTCAGTTTTTGAGCGTATCATAATGTATATTCAGTGCATATTTCATGGGTAGTCAAGCTATATTCAGTTTTTGAGTGACCATAATGTATATTCAGTATATACCTCATGTATAATAATCTCTATTGTATAGTCAGTGTATCACTTTGGTAAGTTATATTGTATGGGCACCGCATATTTCTTATGTCTTTGACTACTTTTTTTATGTAAATAGAATATGACTATATTTGTTGTAAACTAATTAATTTATTATATATGCTTGAAGCGCTTTAACTTATTTACATGGATAGTAGATCAGGTATATATCATGAGAATTAGTGTGAGCAAGCTTAATTACACAAGTGGTGACCCTCATAGAAAGTACTACTCCATCTGTTTAATTGCGTAACCTTAAAAATAAGACAAGTTACATGCTACGTCAAATAAGTGAGATTGAGGATGCGTACACAATAGTTGAGGGCGGCTTGATCTTGGGGCCTGGAGGTGTCATCAAGGCGATATTCATGCATGATCCAATCTAATTTCAGGCCATGAGGGGCGCGTCCTTTATAAAAAACTAAGGTCTTTCGCATTCCTATTCTCTTACAATTGCCATATATCACTTTGTCACGACCCGTTGCCTTCCAAAAACCAGCAGCAGTGGCGCGATTGGTACGACTCCCTGATGGATACTTCTTGTCCTTGTGGCTAAACAAGTACCAATCATTTTGTGGTGTAGATCCTATTTTGCACTTCTCTGCAAGGAACATAATAATTCATTTTCATAATCGATTAGTAGTTACTAGTACTCCCTCCGTCTCAATTTATATGACGTATTATTGATGAAAACCTAGGTCTCACCTTGAATGTCCCATGGTTCGAGCTTGTTGAGGTCTACTTCTTGGATCACGTCGAGATCAATCTTCTCGTTAGCTATCTTTTTTCTCAAGTAGTAGTGAAGAAGCTCTTCCTCAGTTGGATGAAAACGGAAGCCGGGAGGTACTTGTGATTGACCATCTACGAATATATTCATGTTGTAAGTACGTAAAGCAGCTCAGCTAGTTGAATACGTGCGTCAGGAGAAAGAGGGACAAGGGAGAATTGGTCTTGGATCAACTTAATTTGATTTCCCTAAAATGTTGTAGAGAAGAGAGTTGGAAGATGATTGAAGAAGAGAGGTAAAGAGGGAAGAGAGGAAACACCATCATTTATATGGAGTCATTAGGAACAAATTTGGGTCCAAAAATGCATGAAAAGGTTTGGTATCATGGAGAATAGTATGCTTTACCATATTTTATTTATTTTTTGCGATTAGGGTTTGAATAACTCTTCTTATCTATTATACTTTTATGTAATTTTCGTGATAAAATTCATCACACCGTCAAAAATCAAAATTAAAAAGAGAAATATAATCAATTAGATTAATAGGCTAGACCAAAATGGTAAGGTTGTGGGCCCTACTTAGGTAGATTATAGGGTCCCACAATTGTGGGGTGACCCTACTCCAACAAACTATGACCCTTGACCTTAAAATCTCTAGAAAAGCTCCCTTGAAACCACCAATATCTTGAGAAAATCTTTTTTTTAATTAAATTTTAGTGATGAAATGTGAATGAAGAAATAATTTCAATGCAGATATTAATTGATTTATAATTCAGAAAATAACATTTTCAACACACCATATTCGATGTGTCAAATTCATTATAAAAGGGGAAGCACTTGAAATTCTTCGCTTTCAAACAATGGAGGTGCTGAACATCGAGTCAGATATAGAACTCTGAATTCTTCATCGTATTTGAATAATATCCTCTATTTTATGAGCTAACTCTTGAAATGCAAGTTAAAATAAATTTGAGTCAACAACAACAATAATTTATCCAATGAAATTCCACAAATGACATTTAGAAAGGATAAAATATACGCAGACGTTACCACTATATCATAAAAGTAGAGAGGTTATTTTCGAAGGACTCTCAACAAAAAAGCACTACCTCAAATTTGAATCATCTTTTGTAATTTAATTGAACTTAAATTCAAAATCACTAATTAAACGCAAAAGGGTGAATCTTTATTTATATATATTATTATCACATTCAACTAAAGAAAAAGGGAAAAGGACAAAAGATTATTATTGTCTATTGCTCCGACATAGTTTAACAAATGGTGCATTGACAAATAAAGTATGAAAAATGATTATGTGTGTGTTTATTTTCAAAACTTTATTACAACCACAATCTATTAAGTAGTGGATTAATTAATTTAATAAGAGCAACTTAACAAACCACTGAATAGTCAGTCTTATGTTAGCACTGACAATTACTCCCACGGTTGATAATAGCGGAGCTAAAATTTTTAAAAAAAAATTTAAAATTTTAAAAAGTAAATATATAAACTAATCGAAGAAGGTTTAATATCTATTATATATACATAAAAATTATTTTATCATATATAAATAAAATACTTTTTTGCTAAAGGGTTTCGAATGAATCTTCTAATTATACTATGGCTTCACCACTGACTGTTAATAATAATTATTCACCATTGAATTAGCATCTACTTTAAGAAATAATAGATAATAGGAGTAATATTACTATATTAGCTATTGAATATATTAAATTTAATGCCTTGAAAAAATATATTAAATATTGAATACTTTTTGTATCTCATTTTATATGGAATACCTTTTTTTAATTTGTTCTTAAAAAATATTAATTTACTATAATTAAAAATAATTTAATTTTAATTTTTTTTTATAATAAATAAATAAAGATGGACGGAGAGAAAGTAATTCTGTTATGAGGTCATTGGCCCTTAATGATGCATCTTCTCTTTTTTTTCTCTTAAATTCAATCTCCAATCATTATTCTTTGGGGCAATTAAATTGACGACCCAACCACTTCCTTCTTTTACGTCTAGCTAGTTTAGCAATGGAAAGAAAATACTTATCGCCGGTTAGAGTTATTTAAGTATTAATTAGGTAAATATTTTTTTATCAGAAAAAAATATATTTAAGTTATAACGTGTATTTATATTATATAATTATAATCTGAAAAAAATTATAATTTATAATTATAGTTAGAAATTTATTGCTATAGTTAGAGTTTTGTTGTTATTTTCTCTCTTTTTTCTTTCCTCTCTCTTGCCTTTCGCCTCTCTCTCTCTGCAATTTCTTATCAGATGTATAGTTACATATGCATATCAGCTGTATATATATAATTTGCCTCTTTGTACTCTCTGCCATCTCTTACTCTTCTCTCCCCTTCCCCTGTCGCTCACCTTTCTCCCCCTCTCCCAATCTCACCAGATATACAAATACATATGTGTATTAGTTACACATATATAATTATTTGATAGGTATACACATATAATTTGACAAATATACATAAACAATTCGCCTCTCTCATCCCCTCTAGGTCACATAGTCAAGGTTATGCCGTGTAATTATGTAAAATATAGTTATTTGATTATATTGAGTTTCAAGCCTAAACTATTTATGAAAATTCTTCTTAATAATATATAGATGAGTTATAAAAATATTTATGTATGTATTAGTTAAATAAGGTTTAGTTTTATATATATATTTATACATATATATTAGTTATGTGAATTTTTAAATCACAAATCAAACACTGTATTGATTTTATTTATGAATAACTTATTTTCTAACCAATTATCAAACATGGTACTACTATTTGTTCAGAATTGTATACCTAAATAATTTACTTCCAGACCAACTATCAAAAGAACCCTCCCTCCCCCCTCTTTACCAGTCCATTATAATATCCAACAATACTTATGCACTTTATTAAATCAAGAAATAATTTTACACTTAATTCTTAATTTACTTTGATCATTAACTATAGTCATTTCTCTTTTATACTTTTTAAAATATTATATTTATTATATTCAAAGGGTGATTTGGTAAAATTATCCTTATCCTTTACTGTTTCTGAATCCTGTGGCAAATTAATTACTGTTGAACGGAGAGAGTACTAAAATTTAAACTGAAACCTCATGATTTTTAACTCATTTCATAGATTAATAGATTATACTCTTGAGTGCCAAGTGTATTAGTTTTATGGTATGTGACACCTAATTAATATAATATACATATATAAATAATTTAAGCTGAAATTTCTGATCACTAAGTTCCTATATATCTTTTACTCCTTCTATCTCAAATTAATTGAATTTTTGAAGTTTTTTTTAAAGTTCAAAATAGTTGAATTGTCCAAAGTTCAAGATGAATGTTTGAAACTTTTTTCATACTTGCTCTTTCATTTATTGAAGTTTTATATTTTGTAGGAGATAAATTACACTACATATTTATGACTTCATAATGAATAATATTGGAAAGATTGATCTTAATTTTATTTTTAAATATTTTTCTTAATATATGTATATTACCTCACAAAATCAATTAAAATAAAGCCGAGAGAGTATTATTTAAAAACTTCTTATAGTGAGTGAGTGAATATCTAGAAGACTAATTAATTCTACTTGTAGTTGTAGTGGGTTAGTTGTTGACTTCTTCTTGTTGGGCTAATATTAATCCTTTAATTTTACTATTTACCATTCTAAATGGACTATAGTAATTTACTAATTGCCCTTTTCAAATTCATACACACAACATATTGGTGACATTTGTTATTTCAGATATTTCATTCGTTTAAAAAAATAATTTAGTTTGATTTGACACGAAATTTAAAAAGTGTTAAAAAAATTTAATTTTATAATTGTAACTTAAAGCTATGTTTAATATACCAAAATGTCATTTAGTCTTACGGCTTTAAGCCACTTTATGAAATTAAAATATTGCCAGAGAAAATAAAAAGTCATTCTTTTTGATACAAGGGGAGTATAAATTTAAGCTTTGTGATATGACATAGTATAAGGTTTTTCAAAAACAGTCTTTCTATCTCTATGAGGTAGTTGTAAGGTCTGCGTACATTTTATCCTCCCCACAACCTCTCTATCTCTATGAGGTAGTGGTAAAGTTTGCGTACATTTTACCCTCGCTACACCTCACCTCTCTATTTGAGATAATAGTAAGGTCTAGTACATTTTATCCTCCTTAAACCCCACTTGTAAAACTTCACTGAGTATATTATTATTGTTATTGATATGACATAGTGTGACGAGACCATCCATAGAAAAAAATAACCATGTGGAAATTAATAATATATTTTTTGGAATAATTTATTAACTATATTTATCGTTTTCAATACGAGGTTTGCTTTACAAGCAATGAATTATCATCACTAACACAACAAACTTGTGGTGTTCAGCACCAACAACCAACTATTAGGCAACTAATTAATTTTACATTTTCTAAATTAAATTGAAAACAGAATTATTAAATTAACAATTCATTGTACGAGTAGTAATATTTTACAAATTACTTGCGACCTTACGGATGTCGCAAGTACTTTTGTATGTTTCTTTGTGACAACATCTGGGGGATTGCCACAAAATATACATCATTTGTGGCGATCAAAGTAAACGATGTCAACGATTCGACTTGACGCCTATCGCTGGATCCAATTAATACACAAGGCAAGTCTCGAGTCACAAAAATCTTAAGGTCACCATAGATAGGCTCTACCCAAAAGAAAAAGAAATGACCTGAAGGGTTATTACATAAGATGATCTCAGAGTCGCCTCAAATACATCTTTGATTGAACACTATCTGAATTAGAAGTTTAATTCAAAGATCTCCTAGTTCTCAATAGACAGATTTCAAATATATATACCATTGCTTCTATGAGTTAGGACAATTCTCAGCGCGCTGATATTATTTAGTGTAAGATGAAACAAATTAAAGTAATAAATTTGAAGTTGAATTGAAAACAAAATGGATGGTAATATTGTCACAAATATAGATACATTTTTTGGGGAAGAATACAGAAGTCGATTAAGCTTCACCATTTCCAGAACACATTAGAGCCACACTTGTATTTGTCCTTGCCCTCGCACTCCAAGGCCAAGTCGTCACTTAAGAATGGCACTTTCTGTATTTAATTTGTGAAACGTAAATATTGTTAGCATAATCATAAGATTATTTCACCAAATTTGAATTTGAATTTGAATTTTTCATAGTCGAGTTGGAAATTACCTTTTGCTTGGCAAGGTCTTGGCATCCAGTGAAGTTTTCAGGGAATTTGCAGGTTCCAAACTGAACTGTGTATGCCCTTGCAAAGTTTGCACCACTTGTGGCCAATCTCTTCTTGTCATTTAATTCCTGTATGGATTATAAGTTAACCTAAAATTAGGTCTTGGTTTGCTCTGTTGTGTAATTGTACCGAGTTTCTTATTATAATGTAAAAGGAAAACACAAAGTCTCCATCCAGAAGGAGAATTTGTGAGACACAAGTGCTAAAGCTAGTTCCAAAGGAAAAAGATTGCTCTATTGTGTAATTGCTTCGAGTTTCTTATTATATTCTAAAAGGAAAACACAAAGTCTCCAATCTATTTGTGAGTCACAAATGTTACGTTAATACTTATGTTTTTATATAGTGGATTGTTCATCTTTCATTAGTCGATTGACCAAACCACGTTAAATATTTATATATATATATTTCTCTTTCATCTTCAGATTCATGGTCTTTCTGATGTTTTTGTTACTAGCTTTCACATGATACTTAGTTCTAACATAGTCAACCCTTATAAGAAAGATCATTCATCTCATTAATTATTGATGTGAGACTTTTTCCATTCTTTAATAAGTTATGATCAAGAGTAATAATATATACACATAAGGCGGAGCTACGAAAAATTATACTATTTATATATAGTTAGATTATCTTTTATACCCCTACTTCTTTTGATTTTGCACCCCTTAGTAAAAATTCTGACTCCACCATTGTATACACATTCGAAAATCGAAAGGAGCTAATAAACATAGATACATACCTTGTTGGCTTTGCTTTTCTCAAGATAGTCATCAATGACACCAGCATTGGCAGAGGAAGCAGCAGTAGTAAACAGGGCAGCAGCAAGCCCAAGCAGAGCAACTCTTCTTCCTGCTGCAATTTCTTCCCTTTCCTTGTTGGAAACTTGTTGTTGTTGAGCCTTAATGACAACTGGTAATTTATGAGTTGATGGAGAAGTCATTGAACCAGTAAATTTTGATGTGAGTTCAGATGTGCCCATGCCTGACACAGCATAGCTGCTTGCCAATACACTTGAGTTCATTGCTGCCATTTTCTTGAGGAAAATAATTTAATTTTGAAAAAAAAATAATTTAGATACACTTTTTTAAGTTGTAGTTTGTTTTGGTGATGGATTTTGTTATATTGTCAACATGATGTTTAGTGGATAGTGAGTGTAATTTAAGGTTGTGGTAGGAATGTGGATAAGGTGAGATTGCCTTATTCCCTATTGGCCAACTTGGTTTCCTCTATTAGCATGCATCCATTTGTGTGGTGAACATGAGCCATGTGTTATGTGAAGTGGACCCAATGTGTAGTATATGCATTCTACTTCGAGTTGTTTGGCATGAGATATAACTTATAATAATTTCAGAATAAAATGTAAGATTATTTAAGTCAATTTTGATTGAAGGTATTAGCTAAGCTTTGAATTATTTATTTCATTATTTATACTTTAGTGATAGAATAAGTAATTCCGTGTATATGACGGAATAAAATGTATCGAGATAACTCATCCCAGAATAATTAATTTCGGGATTAATTGGTCTCAACCAAACGACCACTAAGAGCTAGACTATGTGGCTTTTAAAATTTGAGATGTTAAATATATAGTCACATGTTCGCACAATATTTATTTTATTTTAGAACTTTTGAGCCTCTGATTTTAAATTTATCATGATATTTATATCCTTAACGTATTAGAAAGGATTCAGAAATGCTCAAGTTTACCCTTCCTTCATTGAGGGTAAATTTGAATAATTTTTAATAGGTTAAAAGTATTTTTGATCCAATATGTGGAAGGAGGGCATTTTCACATCATTTCTATCTGTTAACGATATTTTTGACCTAATAAATAAAAGGAGATCATTTCTGAATCATTTCTTATATGTTTAAGACATTTTTAACCTTTTCAACTTTTTTCATATTATATGTTCAAAAGAGATCATTTGTACTATTGTTATGAAGGGACCTTTATGTTGAATACATATTAGAGAAGTCGAGGAAGTAAATTCATGTTGCATATATTGGAAGTGAATACAATCGCAGACTAATTTCAAATATATATTATAAACAAATTAGTTTACAAAGTATAATCATGTTTTATTTATATAAAAGATAGCTAAAATCATAGAAAGTATATGATAACTATATAATATAACTTGTCAAAAGTCATAGAAAGTATACAGTGACTATATAATATAGATCACTTCTATATGAGCTATACACTAAATATTGTTATCATACACTCAAAAACTGAATATAACTTCTGATACATGAAAAATACATTAACTATACATGACTATAAAACGAATAGTCATCCAAAAAAACTAAACATAACTTGATTATATATGACTATATAATAACTGATCAATTTTTTAATAATTACTTTGGCCGATGGCCATCTATCGTAATTATCCCAATATTAGTCTCAAATTCCAATCTTATCTGAATTAAAATTCGCTTTAACTAATTGCTCTTTTGAAATAAGAATAAATTGAAAAAAGCAATATTTGAAAAGGTAGTTAAATAACAGGAGATAAGCAATGGACCAACCTCAAATGAGCCCAATAAGAAAAGGAATCCATTAGCTGGGCCTGAAACATAATATTTATCAAAGGAAAATTATACAAAATTGATTCAATTGTTAAATTTTTACTAAAATTAGATTCATGGTCCAAATTATTTATCCTTTCACCTTATTTTTTTCTTTTTTATTTCGCCTATGATATCAACATGACAACTATGAATTAATCATATGTGATACTGATTTGATCTATTGATGCCATATCAGTATCATATACTTTGTCGGTATTGGTATCATATAGTGTCGGTCCTTTTTTTTTCAAGAAATAATTAAGAAAAAATTATTAAATTCACAATATTATTTATTAAGCTCTAAATTAGAAGAAAAGATATTCTTTGTGATGCTCCTTTGATATATTGATACCATATCAGTATCATATGTGAGTGAGCTTAATCTTTTGTGATACTCTATCGGTATATTGATACCCTATCAATATTATATAGGTTTGAGCTTTTTCTTTTTGAGAAATAAATAAGAAACAATTAAAAAAATTATTAAACTTTAAATAAGTAGAAAATATAATCTTTGTGGTATTCCGTCAATATATTGACACCATATCGATACCATATACGACTAACTTAATCTTCTGTGATACTCCACTGGTATACCCTATCGGTATCCTCTATGATACTTCATTGGTATATTGATACTCTATTGGTATCATATATGATTTGGCTCTTTTTTAAAGAAATAAATAAGAAACAATTAAGATATGATATTCATAGGGTATCACAAAAAAGCTTATCACCATTCCCTGTGATGTTCTGTAGGTATATTGATACTCTATCGGTATCTTCTATGATACTTCATTGGTATATTGATACATATTGATATTTTTGAGATAAAAAGTTGATATCGGGGATATTTGAGGACAGAAAGGTGGATCATGAATTGTAGTTTTGTATCAATTCAAATAGTTGAGGGGTATTTCAAGCGCTTCTCCATTAAAAATATATTACGCGTGTTTGTTAAGAAATTGACTTTTATAAATAGTTTTCTGTAATATGTATTATAAATGTTTTATAAGTGAGTTTAGCGAAAACCTTTATTATTGATATAGATAATAAATATTTTCTTAATATAATATATCTATATAAATTTTTGCCTAAATATACTATTCCTTTTAATCCATATTAAGTGAATTGTTAAAATATTTTATGTAGTTCAATATTAGTGAATTTTTTTACAGTTTCAAAGAATTATTGATATTTTATTCTTCATATTTACCCTTTCTTTTAATCAAGTTCTTGACCAGTTTACTAGGAAAATAGTTTATGGATAATCAAAAAAGGATGATAGTGGATCATAAGAATACTCCCTTCTTTTCTTTTTATTTATCATCTTAATTAACAACAACAACAACATATTCTGTGAAATCACACAAGTGTAGTTTGGAGAGGGTATAATGTACGTAAATATACTTGATAGAGATAGAGAAATTGTTTTCGAAAGACCCTCATCTAGAAAAATTATTTTTGAAAGACCCTCATCTAAATAAAATGTTTATCATCTTATGTTATTCAAAAATTAATTTGACTCATTTTTAATATTAAATTAACTATATTCATTCAATTATTTCAAATAAAAATTTAAATAATTAAGAGACTTGTTTTCGTTGAGAGATCACCCGTCATTTGGGCTAATGACGACAGCCAGCTTCGTTTGGTTATTAATTAAACACGAATTGTTTATCTTAATCACATTATATTTAGTTATATGTATATTATTAACATAATAATTAAAGTTGGCATTGATTTGACAAGTACCATAAAGGCTCTTACCTGAATTAATTAATTAATTAATCTAAGAATGATTATTTATATGTAAGTCAAGCCATTTCCATTGGAGTACTTAAATAATTACATTAATTAATGTGATTTTTAGTTGCCCTCAAATCTATTAAAAAAAAAAAAACATGTGCATTTAATACTTCTAATAAGTCAACTCAATAATGAGTTCTTTTAACTAGTACGTACAATTGTAGTTCAAAGAGTTATTCCTCCCCAATGACTGATTTTTGGAGTTAAATTAAATTAATTTAATATTTTAAATTAAAATTTTAAATATCTAAAAATTAAATGAAAAGTATAATTGATTGTGAGTTTTTTTTTTATATCAATATGATAAAAAAATATATTTTAAAAATTTATATAGTTTGACTTTAAAAGTTGATTCTGTTTATAGGGTTCGATTTTTGAGACGGTAGTTTTTCAAAATATCGTCTCTATCTCTACGCAATAGTATTAAACTTTCCGCATATTTCACACTGTCCAAACGTCACTTGAGATTTCACTATGTCATTATTGTTAACTTTAAAAATCAAAATTGCGATAATTAAAATGGGAGAAAGGAAGTAGGAATTTATATAGTTATTTGATGGGTAATATGTTAGACAAATCCTGACTTTTTAATTTCTTTAATTTGGACCATACATCAACTAAAATGCTCAAACTCTTTAATTTACACAATTATATTATTGTCTATTTACTTAAGATGTAAAATTATATTTTATACATGGACCACTTCTATCTCACACATGTATATATATAAAACAACAATATAATACTAAACTACTTACCACCTACCTTAGCTTGCCTAAATTTTCAAAATTTAATTCAAATAATTGAGGAGATCTATAAGAGCATGAAGGTAATTATATATAGGGAAAGAGCTTAATTAATTAACTGATTAATTAATGTCCATGAGTTAACCAACTACTGTACTTAGCCGGCATAGGATTATATATACGAAAAATTACGTGGATAGGCAAATATATATTAGTTAATTAACTAACATAGTTATAGTCTGAATCAATTACAGCTTGCAATAAATATCTAGTTGTAATTACAGTTTGAGTTTTGTATAATTCGTGCGATTTATATAAACATTGTGCGCAATTATACAAAAGCTGTGCGCGAATCAAATTGTATAGTGAAATGTATGAACACTGTGAATTGTATAGTGAATTATATAAATGTTGTGCATGAATTGTATATTGACATATACAAATGCTATATATAAACTGCGAATTATACAAATATATATAAATATTGTGTGAATTATACAAACACTGCTATAACTATAATTACAAAATATAATTAGCCAAATTATAACTATGAAGCATAATTAAACTTTATACGTTTGTCATTTGATCCCCACATTTTCACCCTAGCCACTATCTTGTCCACAAGCATTTCACATTCAACATCAAATAGCCTCTTTAATTGATGTCGCCACTCTTTAAAGATTTAGCGGCAAAAATATAATGATCGTTATATTATATTTAACGATATTAATAAATGACTATTTTATGATTAACATGATATATTAACAACACTTTAGTGTCTCTGAATGTAAAGACATTAAATTTAATTATTGCTATAAATATTTTTACGACAATAATATTATCGTTAAAAATAGATTTTATTGCTACTAAATGGTCATTCCATACAATATTTGATATTTCCTCCATAAAATTAAAACCCAATCAATAGGGAAAAATGGTATTTATTTCCTCATATCTCCCAAAGGAATTGTTTAATATATATATTCCCTCTCCTTTATACTATAGGGTGTTTTTAGCTTTTACATGTAGTCTAAAATGAATAATTTTGTATATGATCAAGAAGGTATTAATTTGTTTTTACATTTATGAGATTTACCCTTAATTATTTAATTAAGTAATTTTAATAAAGAAATTATACTAAATAGTGTACCTAATTGAAATTTCAAGAGTCGACTAAGTTTTTCTATGATCGAAGTTTCTTTTTATGTCTTTTAAATATTTTAATTTATTAATATTTTGCGTAATTATCAAATATACAAATTTTATTTCAAAAAACTTGAAGCTGATATTAGAATTCACGATCAAAATTTGAAGTTTGAATCTCAAAATTTTAACTGTATCACATAAATTGAAACATAGGCATTAATATTTAACATTCTATCATTCACGGTCTAAATTTAGAAGTTTGATCTTAAAATTTTAACTGTATCATATAAATTGAAACATAGGCATTAACATTTAACCTTCTACCATTCATGGTCAAAATTTAAAAATTTGAAATCTCAAAAATTTAACTGTATCACATAAATTGAAATATAGACATTAATATTTGATTTTCTACCATACACTTAAACTAGTACTCCTATAAAGTTAATTAATTTGATAGGGTATAAAATAATTTTAATAGCTCTTTGGTTGACTATATATATATATATATATAGCTCATCTAATATAGAAATTAATTTTACATTTGTGTGATGCATGAGTTATGGAACAAGTTGGGATGAGTGTCTAACCCCATGTCATTATGATTGATGGTGTTAATTAAAAATAATTTTTTTTTAAAGAAAAGGCATTAATCAAATGGGGTATTTAGTTAGGTTGAAACTAGAACATGCAAACTCTTTTTGTTTTCTCATTCTATTTAGGTGAGAATTCATGACCTAGCTAGATGGGCATTTCAGCAGCTAGGTGGTCCTCTATCTAGCAATACAATATTAATGAGGCCCCCTCAACACCCCCTCCCCTCCCCCCCACCCCCACCCCAAGGTGAATATATATACACACACA
>JAPFFP010000103.1:3089201-3110908 GCA_026153255.1 Solanum medicagineum
TGAAGAAGTAGACATGGTGGTCGACAGCTACTACTTTATACATATAAAAGATTATTTTAACCATGTATAAATAATATAATTTTTCACCAAAGGGGTGAACCCCCAGACAAAGGAATAGCTCTGCCCCTGTGTCTGGAAAATACCTACACATATAACTTATCATATACCATATTCTCTAAAATTTTGTATCATTTGAATAAATTATTAAATTTTCTACTCTCTTTGTTCTCGCATGCATTATTGTATTGAGACGTTGTACGATGTATCAAGACATGTGTGTTCTTGCGAGCTAGTTAGATGTGTGGGACAGATGACTGTAGTACCTGCTAGTGCGGCTACGCAATGAAAGGGAAGGAGCCTAAATCTAGCCCCTTCTATCGATAAAGATAATGTATCGAGACATTATATAAGTGATATATCTGAAATAAAAAAATAATCTATCAAGATGTTGAGTGATGTATTAAAAATTGAGTCGTACACAATATATCAGAATGTTGAGTGATGTATATGAAATTTTTAATTCTTAAATTTTAAGAAATTTTTATAATTTAGAAAAGAATAAAAATAATAGATAATTAGGTATTTGGTCCCCAATCTACTTATTGAATAGATTTATCCCATTCTCTCTGTGCATTGTCAGTCCACCAATTCCATTAATGATCACACTACTTTTATGAGACAAATTATGTTGAAATTAATTATATATGATGAGAATTCAGATTAAATATATATTTATTTTAAATAATTATTGATTGATTAGTTTGTTGTATTAAGAATATGACCTTAGTACTGTATAAATTTTATTAAAAAATTATTTGTTCAGAAAATCCTCTCTATCTTATTTAGTCAAAAAAGGTTTAATGCATCTTAAAATATTTTTATCGCAAGATTAGCTAGTGATGAATCAATAGTATTACATTTTTATCCCAAAACTCTTTCACTACAAAAAATTACTATTTTCCAATTGAATAAGCTATTAAAATACGTTCAATCACTATTCTCACAAATATCTTGATTGAATCAGTAAGAAAAGAATATTTTTATGCAGTAAAATTAGAAAGTTCTGTCGCTATTTCAACGGCAGTATATTTGTCACTATGTATTTTTCTAGTGAGCTGGTTCGATGAGAACTGAATGAGAACATCGTGTTATTTCTCACTAAATAATTTTAAGATGAGAAAAATCTTTATTTCCGATAAATGTGCAGATTTTGTCTCCAATATGAGAATAAAACAATGAAGTTTTGTATTGTACGGCCTTTAATTTCTTGCAGGGACAGCAAGAAAAATAATCCAAAACATATTTGATCAGTACAAGATTATATCTTGCTTTGAGGAAAACATTGTGTACTCCAAACCCTATATATTTTCAAATTAAAGTAATAGTACTTTAATTTGTCACCTAATTAATTTACTATAATAACACATTATGTCAAACAGTAGCTAGTCTTTAATGCCTACTTACCCTAATTATATATATAATAATAAGATAATTATATTATATGCTAGTTGCATAAATTAGGAAGAGAATTAGACAACGTAACTGACCCTCTTTTTCTTCTGTTTTGTGGATAATTGGATAATTAGACAAAGTTAGATTATTGTGTCTCTTTTGGTATATTTCTCGTCTGTCATCTTAGGTTTGATTTGCTAGCTTCTGTATCAACAACAACAATAACATACCCAGTTAAATCTCACAAGTGGAGTCTGGGGAGAGTAAAAGTGTACGCAGACCTTACCACTACCTCATAGAGGTAGATAGGTTGTTTCCGAAAGACCCCCGTCTCAAAGTATCATCCCCAAAAGCAAAGAAAACTAGATATGAAACCAAATAACTGGAATAGAAAACAAATATTTCCTCCGTCCCATTATATGTGGCACCCTTTGACTTGGCACGACGTTTAAGAAAAAAAATACTTTTGAAACTTATAGTCTAAAATCATTCTTAGATATTTTTGTGGCTGAAAATCATTTCATTAAGGGTAAAAAAAAAATTTTAAAGGTAATTTGTTTCCAATTTGAGTAAAGTGACATTCTTTTTTAGAACCGACCAAAAAGGAAAGGGTGCCACATAAAATAGGACGAAAGGAGTAATAATTTGTAAAGACAATAAAAATAATCAAATGAATGACGCACAATAACAATACAATATATCAAGACACGATTACCTTTACAAGCCTACTATAACACAAGGCCAGATATCAATCATTCTACCCTTACTAGCCCTTTTGTATGACACCTAATTATTTCAATCCTAACAACACATAAAGTATATACATATGGAAGTGTATTTTTTAAAAAAACTTTATATATACCTAGGCTGACGATGACAAGGACAAGCTGTGGAGGAACCAATCACATTATTGGGAGTGAATTGAAGGAGTAAAAGAGAGTATAATTTGCCTAACTTGATAAGATTCCAGGAAACAGCCACATATGATATGATATGAAAGGCATCATCATCTCTTTCACTTTTTTAACCCTATAACCATTGTCTGTCTCTTCTTTTTTGTTGTGTTGTTATCGAATTTCTAGATCTATAAACTTGGATGATGAATTTCTTTGGTAGTAGTAGACTGGGGATCCAACAGGAGGAAGAATCAGCATCATCTTCATATCAGAAAAGCCCCAGTAACACTGAGCTTATGTTGATGGATTCTTCTTTAATCGAGAGGGAACATATGTTCGACAAGGTAGTAACTCCGAGTGACGTTGGCAAGCTCAATCGTTTAGTCATCCCCAAACAACACGCGGAGAAGTACTTCCCTCTCGATTCCTCTAGTAACAACAAGGGGGGACTGTTGTTGAATTTCGAAGACAGTAATGGGAAGCCATGGAGGTTTAGGTATTCTTACTGGAATAGCAGCCAGAGTTATGTAATGACTAAAGGATGGAGTCGTTTTGTTAAGGAAAAGAAGCTTGATGCTGGAGATATCGTCTCGTTTCAACGTGGAGCTAGTGAATTGTCCAAACATCGACTCTTCATTGACTGGCGTCGCCGTCCTATTGACATCACGAGTAATCATCACTTTATGGTTCCGCATCATTTTTCTGATGCGCGGATCTTCCCTCTGCAGCCTAACAATTACCCAACTTATTCATATAATAACAATTTTACTGTTCAACAGCGGTCTCCAAATTATTATAATCCGCGAAGCTGTTACATGTATGGAATTAGTAACAGTCCTTATTACATGATGGGGAATAGTCATTTTAATGACAGCAGCACTGCAGCCGCGACAGTGATAAGATCGACTGCTCCTCAAGGTTGTAGTACTAGTCATGTTGTGGAGCCGAGGGTGTTTGATTCGGTGCCAGTGGTTCAAGGTAAAGTGGCAGCAAAGCGATTTAGGCTATTTGGAGTGAATATGGATTGCCCCATGGATCACCCTGACATCTCCGCTATCCCAACAACAGCGACTTATTCTCAAATACCTTCTGAAGAATCATCTGAAAAAGGTAAGTCGCTCGATTTGGATATATGATCAATGTGGATATGCTAATGTTCCCCTTCCGCGTCCCCCCTCTACTCGGGAAGGATCAAATTACAAGGAAGGAAGGGAAAAAAAATGTTAAAAGTATACATACAGAGATCAATTGAAGGAGCTTGATCCTGATTAATGTTGAATTATGCAAAGGAGGACGAAAATTGCGCCTTGAGTCCAATTCATTTCGACACAATTGTCATGCCAATGTTATGGGGGGAAGTCTTTGAGATAGAGAGACCGATTACTAATTTCAGGTTCAATTTGTGTACATTTAATAGTACTCTACCTAATATATTGAGATCCATGATGAAATACTATTGTAGATCTTCTCAATGTTGGTTATTTTATGTTTGATTTCTCAAGCGCGGAACAGGATTTCACCTTGATTTTACTTAGTGATACCGCAATTCTCCTTGATTGACTTCTTCTTCTTTGACAATCTTTTTTCGCCTAATGACTTACAAAAACATAGGGAAGGAGACTCGACCAAACAAACCCTATGGGGTGGGAGCCTTATTTCTCTTTGTTCAAATAATAATTTATAAGGTGCAGCGCGACAATGATGATGGTCATTGAAGAAATTGATCAAAGTTGAGGTTTGCTTAATTGAATTATCGAATTACATTTGATATGTTGCTGTTGTTGGAAATTCAGGGATGAGGAGGAACATTGTCAATCTTTCATTTTTCGTTGAAGACAAGTAGAGGAAACGACTCCTTTTTACTTCACTCTAATTGCTTTCTCGATCAATCGATGATTCTCTTTGAACAAAAGTGAATTTCTACCAATTTGACTTTCATATTGGCTTATGCACATTAGATAAATTAGGTATTCTTCTATCATATACCTAGTCTACTACATGTATCTTAATTTAGTTCTTTTCTTCCCCTCTTTAATTTCCTAGAACATACATTTTAATACTAATTTTCTAATACATGAACTAAGAAAGGTCATGTACCACATAAAACAACAATTCCCCTTAAACCTTGTGGTTGAAATTCACAAAATATTCTTCTACTTCTCAATTCTTTCTTTCTCGACGTTTTCAAGATTGTATATCATTTTCTTTGTAGCATGATGAGTTCTTTTTCATCATTTTCTAAATCATCATATTTATCCTTTTAGGTTATGTAAAAATAGAGTAGTATTTTAGAAACATTCAATTTGGGAATCACTTCTTTAAGTTTTCATCAAAGCTAGTGTTCCTAGATTTAACAACATGCTTTCTAATATTTACAATCATAATCATCATCTTCTTAGAGTTGTCACTCATCTTTTTTCAAACTCGGAATAAATCTTCATTAAGATTGGTGGATAATTTTTTATTTTCTAAGTTTTTTAGAATTTTTAATTTTCACCCAAGTCCTACACAATAACCTTGCTCTGATACCAACTGTTGACCATTCATTTTCTCTCTAAGACAAGTGAAGAAAATAAGTCTTCTTTACTTTTCACTATACTTGCTTTCCTTAAAAAAAAATACAAATTTTAATAACTATACATACTTTTAGATAACAAAATATTGCCTCCCTCCTGTCCCAACTCTATAAAAGCTTTTCATAAAGTAATACTCCCTCCGTATCATTTTATGTGACATCCTTTCTTTTTTCATCCGTCCCAAAAGAATGTCATCTTACTCAAATTGAAAACAATTTACCTTTAAAATTCTCTTTTTGCCCTTAATGAAATGATTCTCAGCCATACAAATATCTAAAAATGATTTTAGTCAACAAGTTTCAAAAGTCTTTATTTTTTTTCTTAAACATCTATCAAGTCAAAGGGTGTTACATAAAATGGGATGGAGGGAGTACTCTCTTTGTCCTATCTTACACGATACCCTTGTCTTTTAAGTCCGCCCCAATCCTTTTCCACCCTCAACAAAATGATTTACAACCAAATATATATCTAAAGATTATTTTAGATCACAAATTTTAAAAGTCTTTCTTTTTTCTTAAACGTCGTGCCAAGTCAAATGATGATACATAAAATGAAATGAAGATAGTACTATATTAATTACATTTCAATATAGAAATATGTCTTTTTTTAAGATTTGAATATACTCATGAATAGACTTATAAGAAAATAGTGTGACAGGATGAAAAGTGTATTTTGATCTCAATTAGGTTTCATGTATCTGAACTAATTGTGTGTACTGATCACAAGCATGCATATGCAAGGTCCACCCTAGTCTCTAGTATAAGTCACTTTAATGTATTATAGCAATAGGATATATAGGGTACATATCAATTACATAGATATATGGATTATAGGTTTTCAAACTTTATGCCTTCTTTGATGCAAAGCCAGCTAACCAGATTAATTAAAAAGTCCATACATATATATATATTGCTGACATCCCACACATGATATATATTCCCTTTGTATCAATTTATATGATTTTTACCTTTTCTTTTTAGCCACATTGGCGTTAGGCGATTCATCTGAACTCCGTTTGGTGAAAAATTATACTATTTATATATGGTAAAAATAATTTTTTTTATGCAAATATATTAATAGATGGTGAACTTTCTCCGGTTAGTTCGTGTGTCTACTTGTTAAAATTTTGAACTCCCAAAAATTCTGATTCTGTCCCATTTCATGTGACATCGTGTGACTTGGAACGGTATTTAAGGAAAAAAAAAAGAAGATTCTTGAAACTTGTGGTCTAAAATCATCCATAGATATTTGTGGGGTTGAAAATTATTTCCTTAAGAGTAAATGAAATGACATTTTTTTTCAGACGGACTAAAAAGGAAAGGGTGTCACATAAAATGAGACAAAAGGAATAACAATTTAACTTTTAGAGGTTCATTTTATCCTTGATAAACTGATTTCTCGTCACACAAATATCTAATTACTAGAAGTTTCAAAAGTTCTTTTTTTATTTTTTAAACTCCATGTCAAATTAAACTGACTCATATAAATAGAGACGAAGAGAGTGTCTATATATATATATATATATAGGGTGATGGCAAAAAGCGAGCTACATACTACTAGCTAGTTGGGTGGACTCTTCACTTTCAATTCCGCAACCGTGTCAGATTCTTCAGAAATACATTACTTTTGGCGAATTCGAAGCGCATCCTTTGACATACTTAAAGAATCTGAGCAACATAGAAACTGACTCATAAATAGAGACGGAAAGAGTATATATATATATAGGGTGATGGCAAAAAGCTAGCTACTTACTGGTAGCTACTTGCGTGGCAGTGAGTTTGCTAGTTTCTGGGCAGACAAACATAACGAAAACCTTTCTCATTTTTTGGTTAGTGAAACTGCCACACCACTCTTTTAATTTTTATTTTTTTCAACAAAAAAAATAAATAAAAATTATCACCTTATGATAATGTGACTTTTATATTAATGAATAATATTACATAAATTTTGCATAAATATATAAGTCCAGAATGATAGACAAAAGTTAGCTATATGTAACATCTCCTAATTTCTATATACTTTGTATCATATGCAGACATATTAGACAACTTCTATTCTAATCACTCATTAATAATTTAATATTATATATGCTTATTATAATTAATTGTCTTGATGACCTTTTAATTTGATCAATTGTAGAAATCCTTAATTATTGCACAAATTAACTTCTAAGTAACTTCTTAATCAACAACATTTTCATAATTTCTTAGGTCAATTTTGGAGAAAAAAGAAAGAAGAATTTTTTTCAATTCGAAATCAAAGTTACATAATTAGCAAATGCTTATCCTTCTTCAATTTGAAAAATATTAAGAGATAAAAATAGTTTCCATTTTACTTAAAAAAATATTTTATCTAAATAATCATTGAAATATTGTTATCTAGATAAACATTAATGATGGATTACTATAATCTATAGATATAAAAATTATGATCGTTACAATATTACTATTCGAAAAATATATGTTTAAGAAATAATATATATAATAGGAAATAACATTTTTAAACTAAAAGTAATACTCCATCCGTCTCAAAATAATTGAATTTTTTAAACTTTTTCAAGGTTCAAAATAATTGAATTTTTCAAAGTTCAAGATGAATGTTTGAAACTTTTTTCATATTTGTCCTTGCATTAATTAAACTTTTATATTTTCTAGGAAATCAATTACAGTATATATTTATGATTTTACAAAGGACAATAGTGGAATGTATGGTGTAAATTTTGTTTTTGAATATTTTTTTTTAATATGTGTGCATTACCTCATAAATTCAGTTAATATGAAATAGAGAGAGTACTAATAAGGATATTTTTTGATCAATATAGTGATGTCGTAGACTTCAAGTTTTTGACTATTGATGAAGAGTATTTTTATTTAATTTGTATTTTAGAAACATTTTAAACCTTTTTAGGATTTAACAAAAAAAAAATACCAGGCTATATTAGTTTATTTTAGGTATGTAGACAAAAAGACAAGAGCAAAGAGGAAATACAAATAAATAATTAGTGTATCCACAAAAAAACTAAAAAGTAACCATCAATAGAGATACTCGCCCTAACAAATTTTTTAAAGTAATAAAAAATAAATTATGATTATATATGAAAAAATATAATTTTATTGAAAATTAATGTCAATATAAAGCTATTGTTTATTTAATTCGTGAAGTATTTAACTATTAAGAAAAATTCAATTATATCTTGATTTTATTTTTATGAATACTTCATAGATCATGAATTTATGAAGTATTCAAGATAACATTTCAAAGAAATATATATCTTTCATATATACATGAATTAAAGGTTTGAGGCAGAGTAGTTTCGAAGAATTCTAACTGAAGTTATACTCATCTTGTAGAGTCTGATAAAAATTTCAATGTCTACGAATACTTGCTTTATATTGACATGACACAATTTTTTTTTTTTAAAAAAAGCTTTAATCATATATGTATTTTATTAAACTAACTTTATTAATGATGTTTTCAAACTCTAAATTTGATCATTACTATTTTACGTAGTAAAATAATATGAAAAAAATAATAAAACTTTTTAAACATTTACTAAATTTATAAAATGAATATGTTTTGCATTGCATTGCACCAGATGAGAAGATTTTTCTGTCTTGTGATTCTAAATCAAAGTTATGTCAAATGTTTTTTAATTTTGTAATTTTAAACATGTCATGTAAAAAATTGAAACAAAGTGTAACAAAAAAAGTTACTTCTCTCGGTCTCATTTTATGTGACATCCTTTTCTTTTTGGTCCGTCCCCCCCAAAAATGTCACCTTACTCTAATAGGAGACAATTAAACCTTAAAATCCCCCTTTATCCTTAATGAAATGATTCTCAACTACACAAATATCTCAGAATGATTTTAGATCACAAGTTTCAAAAATCTTACTCCCTCCGACCCATTTTATGTGACCAAAAAGGAAAGGGTGCCACATAAAATGGGACGGAAGGAGTACTCTTTTTCTTAAACACCGTGCTAAATCAAAGAATTTTACATAAAATGAGACGAAAAAAGTATTATTTTTTAAATAGATTAAAAAACAAAAATAGATCACTGTTTTTTAAACGGAAAGAGTATGTAATTGTTGCAAGTGATAGTAACTATTCAAGCTATAAACAGCCGTAAAGATAGAGACGAATTATATGGTCCAAAGTTATTGGGGACCCTGCCTACTTAATACTCATCATCATCACACACTAACAAACAAATAAAAACCCCAATTATATTTAATTGAATGAAAGCAAACCGTCCTTTAAAACTTTACATGAAAATAGTAGTTACTGCTTATCCATAAATATTTAATCTAACAAGTCTCTCTCTATATATACACACCCCTAAAAGCTACTTAAAAAAGTTGTAAAAAAGAAAGATCTATATATGTGTTAATGGTAAGTAAAAAAGAACAGACTAGCTAGGTTAATGCAGAAAGAGAATTCATATAAAATGAAAAGAGAAAAAGTACTAAAAGTATTCTCGAACTTATTATTTGTTTCGTCTGTAAACTATTGATCAGTTTGGTTGTTATCGGTTTCGGTTTGGTTCGATTCGATCATTAACCATTCATAAAAATAAAAATAATGATACATTCAAAATGAAGAAAAAGTGATAAAAATCCATTCAAAACGAAAAGTAGTTAGAACGAATGATATTATAGAACTTTCAATCACCAAATTTATTGTAAAAAAGTTTTAAAATTTACCATTTTGACCTAGAAGGAAGAGATAGTGACATTTCTAGACCCACCAAAAATTGTCATATGCTTCCATATACATGAAATCAATAAGATAAATATTTTCGTCTTGAGCATTTGTGCTTTCATAAGTAGATTAAAAAATAAAATTTAATGAAAACGTATATAAGATCTTTAAAATTGTTTTTATAAATAATGTATTCTGTACATATAATTATAGAATATAATTTGTCATTCGATTTGATTATGTTTTCAATTTTTTCAAACAAATCCAAACTCAAACCAAGCACTATCGATTTTTAAAAAACTAAAACCAAACCAAATCAAACCCAAACACAATCAATTTATTTAATCGATTTGATTTGATTTTTCAATTTGAATCGATTTTTATCCATACCGTGAGCACCTCTACCTGCATTGCACCAGATGCCAAAAGAGACCAATTTAACCCTAGAAAATTGTTTCTTTTTTTTCTTTTCGATTGTGTAGAGCTATGGATTTCTTTGGTAGTAGTAAAAAAGGGGAAGAAGCATCACGTCTAATAACACGGAGCTTATGTTGATGAATTCTTCTTTAATTGAGAGAGAACATATGTTCAACAAGGTAGTAACTCCGAGTGATGTTGGCAAGCTCAACCGTTTAGTCATCCCCAAACAACACGCGGAGAAGTATTTCCCTCTTGACTCCTCCGGTAATGACAAGGGGGGACTCTTGCTGAATTTCGAAGACAGTAATGGGAAACAATGGAGGTTTAGGTATTCGTATTGGAATAGCAGCCAGAGTTATGTAATGACTAAAGGATGGAGTCGCTTTGTTAGGGAGAAGAAGCTTGATGCTGGAGATACCATCTCCTTCCAATGCGGAGCTGGTGAATTCTCCAAACGTCGACTCTTCATTGTCTGGCACCGCCGTCCTGATTATGACATCAGTAAAGTGCCACACCATTTTTATGATGCGCGGGTGATCTATTACCCAACAAGATATTATAATCATTGTAAATATATGTATGGAATTGGTAACTCTAGTGCTAGTCCTTACTACTACAGGACGAGCACTAGTTTCAACAATAATACCACTATCAATAATATGATCATGGGATCGGTTCCTCCCAAAGGTGTTGTACTGGAGCCAAGGGTGTTCAATTCGGTGCCAGTGGTTCAAGGTAAAGTGGAAGCGAAGCGACTCCGGCTGTTCGGAGTGAATATGGACTACCCAATGGACATCATCCCCTCTATCCCAACAACTTCTTCTGAAGAATCATCTAAAAAAGGGAAGTTCTTAGATTTAGATATTTGATCTAATAAAATGTCAAAATTGGGACAATGTTCATCGGAAGTATTTGGAATAGATTATTAATTTCGGGTTATTTAATAGTACCCTAGCCAATTGAGATCGATCGATGATGAAATACTATTGCTAGATCCTCTAAATGCTAGTTATTTCTTAGTAATGAATCAATTTTAGTTTCATTGACTTTTTTTGAACATATTAAAATGAAATATGAAATTATATTGGATATAGTGTTGTTATCGGACATATTCATCTTTTTTTATTCCACAACAACAATAACAAATTCAGTGAAATTTCATAAATGGGGTCTAGAGATGGTAAAATATACACAGATCTTACCACTATCTCATAGAGATAGAGAGACTATTTTCGAAATACCATCAACTCAAATATATGAGCCCAAAAAACAGAAAAAGTTCGTGTATCTTAATCTCAAGGATAGTTCTTTCTTTGAAAATGATGTTTAAATTGGGTGTAGGGCCATAGGGGAAGGCGAAGACGGAGGAGAAATGGATGAGATAATTACGAGGTGAGGATCAAAACCTGTTAAAATAAATATTCAAATAATTAACCAACTAAGATACTAAAATTTTTCGTTAGTGCTGTTAGAATAAGATAAGATGGATTAAATTTTACTTTAAATTCATTATACATGATCATGCCCTAATGTGGCATGGAATATTTGTTAAGTACCTCAATAAAATAAGAAGATAGTTTTAAATACATACAATAAAATAATTAATTTATAATAAATATAGTAATATTTTATTTACATACAAAATAATTTAAAAAATCACAGGAAATACATAGCGGCTATCCATATACTATAACTTATCAAAGTCATAGAAAGTATACACGAGCAGGATAAGATCTGCATAGTATTTAAAAACAAGTTAAACACTATAGTTATAATTAATTAGAAAATATCTACAAATTAAATATAAAATTTATTCTGGTGTATTGTGACAAAGACCTTATATAGTAAAAAGAAAACCAAAGTACATTAAAGAGAGTAGGCTATTCTGTCAACCCTCCTCATTGGCTATGAGCATACATGCACATTAAAAAAAAAAAATCCAACATACACATCTTAAAAAATAAAATAAATTATGCAATTAGGTGACTATACACACCTTTACATATATTATATAAAAAATAAATTAAAATTTTCGCATATAATCATTCAAAAGTATCTTAATTATGCTCATAGGTGTAGTTTGGTAATTACATTTCGTAACTATAGTTGTAGCAGCGTTTGTAAATTCACAATATTTGTATAATTTGCCACAAAATTAACAAATTTTTGTATGATGTTTGTATATTTCGCTATACAATTGGATTCGCACACAGCGTTTGTATGAATATCGCGAATTATATAAAACTCAAACTGTAATTACAATTACTGTAATCATACAAAACTCAAATTGTAATTAATTCAAACTATAGCTATATTGGCTAATGAACTAGTATATGTTTGCTCATATGTCTAATTTTTTCCTACAATTGATAACCAACTCTATACAATTTCTTCATTATATAATATTAATTTTTTTTTATAATATAGAAATATATCATTCTTTCGACTGAAATATAATGGACTAATAAGAAAATAGTGTGATCTGAGTGAAAGAGTATTTGATCTCAATTAGGTTCCTTCCATCCCAGAACATATATATTCTCTAATAGTGTAAATTGTTTTTTCAACAATGTTTTATTTAAAATCAAAATGTCAGCTAAAATACGATTGTTGGTTTTAATTTTTTTTCTTCGATAAATTATTTTTTTCATTTAAAAACTAATCGAGATGCAAAAGAGTCTATATTCCTTTATTACGTATTCTCTACCCTAAATTAGCCTAATTAGACTCTATTTTATGAGCTAATTATGTGTACTAATCACAAGTATATGCATAATGAGACCCATGCATATACAAGGTCCACCCTAGCTAGTCACTTTATTTTTAATTAAAATTACATAGGAGTAGGATAGGATAGGAATATGTAATAATTACATAGATATATGGATCATAGGTTGTCCAACTTTATGCCTACTTTAGAAGCAAAGTTAGCTAACAAGATTAATTAATTAATTAAAAGGTCTATATATATGGTACAATTAATTAATTAACTTACTATAGGGTACTTGGGGTGGTAGTCAATGTGTTGGTTTCTGGCAGACAAACATAACAAAACTTTTTCTCATAGAAGCTGGGATCTAGTCAAAGTCGAAAAATTTATCTGAATTCTCTTTAATAGAATTAAATATATCATTTATAAAAGGTTAATATATGTACACACATAGTGGCGGAGCCATTCTATGGCTAGGTATTTCATCTGAATACCGTTTGGTGAAAAATTATATTATTTATACATAGTTAAAATTATTTTTTAATCTAAATATAGTAGATGTCGAACCTCATTCAGCTAGTTTATGTGTTTATTTTTTCAAATTTTGAACCATCTTAATTGAAATCTCGACTCGGTCAATATGTATGATATATTTTAGATTTTGAGCTTTATTTAATATATTTGACATTTTCATGTGTTTACTTTCAATATTTCTAACATTCTTGGTGAAAAATGTGGCTCTCCAAATAATATATACCCATCACTTTATTCTTAAAGTGTGTGGAAGGGGACATAAAACTAATTACCACTTAACTATGAAAACTATCACTTAGTAATTAATTAATGAATTAAGTTGTGAGTAGTGTGATTGTTTTAAATTAATCAAGTAAATTTTCAAAACAAAAGGTGTAATATATTTATATCCACCTCTATATATACTAATACAAAAGTGGCCATATTATTTTTAAGTTTTATGGTTAAAGAATCAACAATATAATTTGGTATGTCAAAATGAGCAATGTATAATCTATAAGATTTAATAATTAATAATTTTTTTTTTATATAAGAGGGCCTGTTTCAGCAATGACATTTTTTTAAGAAAATAAAATATTTATTCTATGTTAATTTAATTAGTGATTTTTTTTTTTTTGAAATTATGAAATTCATGTAGCTATTTTCTTTAATTTAAATTCATATTCATAAGTTGTAGCTTTATTATTATAAATGTCGCTAATATTTATGTACATTTTATAACTACTTTGAGTAAAAAATTAATGATCAGTAAAGAAAAATACCTATGGATATTTCAATGAGCCTCTTCATATTATATTGAAAAGGTTATGCAGATAAGCAAACATATACTAGTTAATTAGCTAACATAACTATAGTTTGAATTAATTGTGGCTTCAGCAAACATCTTGCTATAATTACAATTTGAGTTTTGTATAATCGCAATTTATATGAACGTTGTGCGCGATTATGCAAAAGTTGTGGACAAATCAAATTGTATACTGAAATATACAAACACTCTGAATTATATAAAAAATTATACAAACGCTGCACAGTATAGTGAAATATACAAACGTTATATAAAAATTGTGACATATATAGTGAATTACACAAATGTATACAAATGCTTAGGGGTGTGCAAAAATCAAATCGAGAAAAATATTATTGGTTTATTATTATCGGGCTACTGAGTTAACACATTTTTAATGGTTTTACCAAAAAAATTTCGGGTTATTGATTCGATTTTGATTTTAGTATTGGATTATTGGGTAAATCGATAACCCATTAACACTACAATAATTTACTACTTTATCCCTTCATAGATATGTAAATATTAATAATTTAACATCACTTGATACTAAAATCGATACTGTAAGTCATGTATTTGCTTGGTTTCCGATGTATAACCCATCTGTTGAAAAGTAAATTAGAATAGTTTATGAGTATTTTCATATTGGGCAAATCAAAAATCGAACCATTAAGGATTAAAAATTGATAAAATGAAAATCGATAAAAAACATCGTATTAGTTTGCTATTGATCTGGCATATTTAAAAATCGAAACCAATAAACTGAACTGATAATACATAAAACCAAACCGAACCGATCAATGATGTTCGAATCATACAAATGCTGCTATAACTATAGTTTATGAAATACAATTACCCAAACTATAATTATGAAACATAATTAAAATATTTTTTTATTAAATTCAATTTTTTATTATTATTTTTTTTTGGTTGCCTTTTTCCATCAATCTTGGATAGAGCCAAAGATTCACTATTTTTTGGCTTTGGGTATGATAGAATAAAGCAAAATGGTTCTTTAAACTGTCTGCGCTTCTTTCAATTGTGAAATAGCAGTTAGTCAATGCAACTTTCGAAGCTCATCATGGGTCATCCGGAAACAGTCGCGCTATATTTTTAAATATAGGGGTCAGGCTGCGTACATCCGACCCTCCTTTACCCCATAATGAGTGAGAGCCTTTGAGACATTGAGGTAATGTTGTTGTATTTTTTTTTTTGTTGCCACAGCCTGACTACTTATTAAATATGTATTGCACTGGGATACCGGACAGACAGGAAGTGAAGTGGACACAACGAAAGTGAAAAAAGGAACCACATCCCAAAAAACAACCAAACTCAAACCAATTAAATAGGATAGTACACAAGGGCAGACCTACGTGGAGCTGACGGGATTAATTCGAATCTCTTTCGTTTCAAAAGTTATATTGCATATATAAAATTAAATTTACGATTTACGTATATATTATAGATATTGAACTCCTTAAATATTTAATTTGTCAATTTTTTTCAAATAGTTTTATATTATAAATTTATGGGTTTCTTTAAATTATTAAATTAATATATGATAATATTTCTATCAAAAAAATTGATATTCTAGTAAATATTTTTATATATTTAATAAACCTTTTAATTAAAACATTTAATTCAGATAAAAATTATTGCATTTAAGTCCCTTCATATATGTTCCTTCTTGTTTATATTTAAACTGACCTGCTAAATTGTCAACACTATTAATATGCATTTTATTCTTGAATGAAAATTCTGACTCCACCACTAATGATACGATCGGCGATAGTAACTGTTGGAGCTATATAACAGCCGTAAAAATAAAGATGACTTGGGATCCAAAAGTCAATTGATGGCCCTGCCGACTCATCACACGCACAAATAAAATCTTTGCTTTTACAATAGTCATGCATACAACTAGTTACTAACCACCCCCACCCCACCCCTATCCCGCATAAAAAAGAATGTGTTCACGTTGTGTATAGCTCAATTCGTTAGTGATATTGTTCGCATTAAATCTGAGTCTGCACACCTTTAAAACGCATTATTAGTAGGCAAGACTTGTTTACTTATATATATAATACTCTCATCGTCCCATTTTATGTGACACCCTTTGACTTGACACGGTGTTTAAGGAAAAAAGTAAGACTATTGAAACTTATCGTCTAAAATCACTCTGAGATATATGTGTGGTTGAGAATAATTTCATTAAGGGTAAAAAGAAAATTTTAAGGTTAAATTATTTTCAATTAGAGTAAGATGATATTCTTTTTTGGACGGATCAAAAAGAAAAAGTGCACCACATAAAATGAGACAAGATGTATTGTTACACATTGATAACATTAAGTTTGTTCATTTATTTTAGGTTGTGTGATAAAAGAAGTCACCTAGTACCTAACAACATAAAGACAAAAGCTTTCAGAAGCTGCAAAACAAGATTGTCAAACTGCACACTCCATCCTCAACAGCAACAACATATCCAGTAAAATCCCACAAGTGGGGTCTGAGGAGAGTAAAAATGTAAGCGAACCTTAACACTACCTCATAAAGGTAGAGAGACTGTTTCCTGGAAACCCTCGTCTCAAAATCTACAAGCAAAATAAACTAAATATGGAAAGACACTGCATCCTCAAACAAACAAAACAAATACAATGGGTAAAAGTAAATTCTCATCTCACTCAGAAATTTGTCATTTCAAAAATAACTGGCTCCAACAAATCATTCAAAGTTACAGGCTGGCTAAAATTTTCAATGTTTTAGGGGTGTATGAACAATTTCCAGTGTGTGTAGTTTGTATCAGTTATAATCCACTTCCAAGTATCTTTCACCTATACAGTAGGATGATATCCAAGGCTGACATTTCCTTCTAAACGGTGTACTACTCTTCTGACGCTCCGATCATGACAGAACTCGAGGGCAAGACGAAGAGCTGTTCCAAGTCCTAGCACAACTATTACCCCTGCACATTGGTTCTCGCTTTCAATATGACAACGGACAGTGTAGACAACAACAAACTATTAATTGAAAAAGATTAAGGGCGTGTACCGATTATGATGTTCACAGGTAGTGCGGAGACTCCAAGCGTAATGGATATTAACACATCCAGAAAAAGACCGCCGATGAGGATACAAAATGCTACCCAAAGTGGATTAAGACAACCCTGTACAAAGTGACTGATTTTAGAAGTAATACAGAAGAAATCGACTTCAAAGTAGGAGCTTGGGAAATGTAATGTTCCTTACTCTATCCTGCTCTTGGGAATTATTCGTCCCCCTAAAAGAAGGATCGACTCTCCAAATCCAGTAACTTGTCTGCCATCCATAAAATGATGCAGTCAAAACATAATAACAAGCGTATCTATTCCAATAATTTGTCGCCGACTGAGTCATAAATACGTATACTCAAATAATTAAAAGAAGATTTAACAATTTAAATCAGTAGAATATTTGTCATAGAAAAAAAAAAGGTCATGTCAACATTTTTTGAAGCCACAAAAACTAAAAGGGGAATAAACGAAATTACTATGTTATGAATATGGACATTGAGCCTAACTCAAAAGTGTAGGACTCACAAAAACAGTCAAAACATTCTACCTTGAAACATAAGCTCTCCGTACACTTTCGAAATTTGGTCCTTAGCGGTCACTGCGAGCCTCAATTCTGAAGTAAACGCAGAAAAGAACCTATGGAACAGCTATTAACCCCTCTATGAAGACAAATCCAACTGAATCTCCAACATGCTCGAGAATCAGCAGTTTCCAAACAGACCACTCATAATGATTACCTTGGAATCATGACCAAAGAACGGTCGACGTAGGCCCCAAACTGTAAGACTTGGATCAAAATTCAAACAACTCTTTCCAATTTAGGGGTCTGCCCTACTAATTTTGGAGTCTGTCTTCGATAACTATGAAGTGTTTCTTGATTTTACCAATGAAGATGATTTTGATATGAAGTGGTTCAAAAGAACGGTCAAAATTGACAGATTGCAAATGTGGTTGCAGAAGCGGTCTTCAGATTCCAAACATCTCGTGTGTGTGTTCTGCTTCCATGTATCTACTTTCACCTCCACATATAGCATCTTGTAAAACAAACTGTTAACAATGTAGGAACCCCCTCCCCCTCCCCCCCCCAACCCCCGACCCAATGAATCTTTGTAACTCAATTGATTGACTACCTGAACCAGTGGTGGATCCAGGATTTAAAGACTGCGGGTGCTCATCTGGCAGATGTATTTTAAGGTAAAAAAGTTAGTGCTGCCAGTGGGATTCAATCCCTCGCTTGGCAGCTCACTCTGAACCTTAGGAAGGTGCGCAAAACCAAAGCACGAAACTTCTTGTTCAGTGGGTGCTTATTTTTATATTTATACAATTATTGCATATTTTTTATATATATACACAAAAAAAATTCGGGGTCAATGGGTGCTCGAGCACCCGACACAGTCCACGTGGATCCGCCCCTGACCTAAACTACCACCTTGTTGGCCAGGGTTCAATTCCCCACATCGTAATTCCCCTTCCCTACACATATTTTTAAAATAAATAAAAAATAAAAAATATAAAATGTGGGAACTCCCTTCGCCCTAGATCCTGCTATGTTTGGTTCGACTAAGCCAAATCTGGGTAAGGTTCTGATGGAGGTTGATTTACTAAAGAATCTGCCAGACTGTTTACGTTCGCCTGGAACATGACTCCCCGTTAAATCAGTCAGTGAGTAAGAATGAAAATGGGGATGGGCAGAAGCTTAAGGCTGACATCACAAAAGATGTGGACATGGAAAAGAGAAAGTTCACAAGGCCATGATGGCTAGGCAGAACACTAGCAAGAAGAAAAACCAGAAAAAAGAAGGTGCCTACGAAGAAAAACAATGTTGTTTTTCAGCCAGCTAGAACTCATATAAGAAACAAGTCCAGGACTGCTATATTAGAAGCAAATTCTTCCCAATCTAAGGGTAAGGATGACATACAGCAGGATCAAAATGACCAAAATGACGATAATGCAGTTAACATCTCTGCTGATCAGAACAAGGTTATCGATGGGGCAGCACTGAGCAATCATGTTGGTGAATTCAATGCCAGAACTGATAAGGTAAGGACACAACAAAACAAGGAAAAATGAAGAACACACGGGATAGCAAGAAAGGAAGATCAGAAACAACTTTAGACATGCGATCTTTGGAAAGTGTGATAATAGTGAGATAACTTTGTGAACACTTATCAATCTGATAGTGAAGGTACTGATCGACAATACAATTTCAGGATGATCTCAATAATATTAATTTATCTACCAGTCTTGCTTCAGAGCTGAAAGATTAAGAACCAATACAGTTGGTTGTGGACCTTAGGTGCGATCCAACTACTGAGAAGTCTGTTGAGAAATATGAGGAACAAAATGCGAAGCTTAATTACTTGATGAATGTAAACAAGACAACTTCATGCACAATGAGGAACCAAACCACCGGAATCCATTATTAATTTTTCTTCTAAAGAAGAAGCAGATCATATCTCTTGACCAGACAGGGAACACAACAATAAAGCAAATGAAACAAAAGCAGAAAGGGGAAGAAGCAGACGAAGAAAGAAAGGGAACAAGCTGGAAAATAGGTACATGGCCTCATCAAAAAAGGAAGACAACAGAAAAAATAACACCAGCCAACTACAAAACCTCCCGAGGGAGGCAAGTGCAGTCAATAGCTCAATTTCGAAAACCTATAAGCTGAAAGGCCAGAAGGATATCCATGCTTAAAACAACCAGTCTAGCTTGAAGGCTGAAGCAACCAGCAATAACTTCAAAAAGAGAGCGAAAAACATGCATTATTAATGGTTATAGAGATCCAATGTCCAGCACTCATCCAAACCCATTGCCATCCAAGAAAAGATAGATACTTACAGGTGCATGAGCCTCTGGAGATGCCACATTTTCGGCTACCTGCCTGCATAAAATGGTAAACCTACATCAATTTACTGTCTGATAGGGTAAAAAAAAGATAAAAATGCACTCAGTATACTACTTACTGGCATATTTCACATCTATTAGAACCTCTAGTACTAAACCATGTCTCTATGCATGTCTGATGTGCTTTTGCCAATCCACCACGACAGTGGCATCCAAGATCAATCAACTCTTCTTCCTTTTCCTCTTGACATACTCTGCAAGAACATCACGGAACACAAATTTCAAAGAATTTCAATACTGGACCAGAGCCTCATTCTTTATATTTTAAAAAAGCTTCTTATGAGACTTTCCAATTTAAGTACCTAAAAAACATCAAAGATTGGTACTCCGAATATGGAAATCAAAAAACAAAAAATAAAAAGATTGGCACTCTCAATATTAAGGTCGTTTTGCTGAAGCAAGTTCTGAATGATTACCAACTAGAAAGCTTAAATGTCCTCCTCTTTTTGCAAATCTCAAAGACTCAATCAATCAGGACTGATAACCTGTTTTAATTTAGTTATGGACATCAATTTAATTCTTTTTTTATAAATAAAGTGGGCACTGACTCAAATATAAATCCTGTACCATTTCAACCCACATATTTCGATGTTTCCTTTTTCAAGTTTTAATCTCTTGTTAGTTATGAGACATACTCTATCACCCAACTTCACAAAAGTCATATAATCAGCACTACCACTACTTGGATCATAAATATAAAGACACATCAAATTCACAGTAGCTCATGATGCAGAGCTAAATCCTAGCAAGAACAGAAAGGTCATAGTGTAAAGAAGGAAGACGGTATGAAATAGTTTCATAAGAACACAAAGTCCAAGAGATGTCGATCAATAAGCAACTTCTGTCATGATTACAGAAATAGATTATGTTATAACAGCTCAGGAAAAGAAAAGTTCAATCAAGGTAGAACTTGATGATCCCTAGGAATTGAAGCTAGAATCTCCCTAGTTCACTTTCAGCATAACAACACTTCTGGGAATAGCCTGATCACACAGATTTACGTAAAATTGATGGTCCCTGGGTCCAGAGTCAAGTGGAAGAATTCGATGTATGATGTATCACAATGCTGCCAGACTAAAGGCTAGATTCATACTCTACTTCAATTACAAGAGAGACTGCTGACTATAGATAGATTGCTAAAACGAGGAATGCCTGTTTCTTTATGTTAGAATAGGAATAGGTAAATACAATCCTAATTAGAATAGGATTAGGAATAATAATAGTATAGAGAATCCTACTTGGAAAAGGATTGTATTATAGTATCCTAGTTGGAAAAGGAGTTTAATATAATATCTATCAATAGGGTCTCAATGTAATAATGTAGACAACAATTCAATAATATTTTTCCCCATATTTCTCACATGGTATCAGAGCTTCTACGGTCTTGGTAGAAAATCAAAGAGCTTCCGTTGCCGGCGGGCGGCTATGACCCATATATGCCGCCCGTCTAGCCAATGATTATGTTAGCAAACAAAAAAAAAAAAAGAAAAAAGATTAGGTCACCGTGTCATCTTTTTGGTGACTACTTTTTCATATTTATCATGTGTAGCACCGTTTTTCCATCAATCTCGGATGGAGCCAAGATTGACTATTTTTTTGTTTTGGAGTATGATGGAATAAAGCAAAATGGCTCTTTAAGCTGTCTGCGCTTCTTTCATTTGTGAAGTAGCAGTTAGT